>JAQPPZ010002517.1:600000-918600 GCA_028583015.1 Wollemia nobilis
ATCATAGTAAATATGGGATGGATAACTTTAGTTATCTCATCAATGAAGGTGAGAAAGATATCTTAAAGTTAGCTCATCATAGGTGAAGTGACTAATTTTGGTTAAGTTAATCATACTTAAGAATAGATGTAGAGTTCTATTCTTCAAATTTGAGCTTGCTTATCTAAAGAGTAGGTAGAAAATCTACTCTATAGAAGATTATGGGATCCTTTCCTTAAGTTAATTAAAGAATGAACCAAATTTTGAGTTTAATAAATACTTGAAGGCATAAAGAATCCATCTAGAGAATAAATCCTAAGACAGGAAGTAAGAAAATCCTATTTAGCTTCAAACCTTAAATAAGGTACACAATAGTATGAATTGAAATACCTTGGATTTAATGGAACAATTCAAGAAAATTTGATCTCTAGGTGAGAGTTGCAATAAATTTCAAGCCAAAAATAAAGGAAATATTGCAGAAAGTAAGATTTCAACATGGACAATGGACTCTTGTGCTTTAAGGATGGGGTATTTTTACCTAAAATTGGTAATTTGAGGTAATGTGTTGTGCATAAATTATAATGTTTTCTTTTCCCCTTGCCTTGTAGGTACAAAGATATAAGAAATTGGGAATAAAAACTCCTTCTGGATAAATTTAGATAAATATGCTACTACTTTCATTACTCCATGATTAGTATTGCATCCCTCTTAAGGTGAATGTAATGTCGATATTTGTAGTGTCATGACCCTAATTTTGGTAGACCTTCTATTTTTATGGATTTATGTTTGTGATATTGCTCATGGATAGAATGACTGGTTGTATCAATTTTATTATGCAAATTACTTATTTCATATGGAAAATATGTGATGTGAATCCTTTGTGGAATGTAGGATAATTTCATGTTTGGATATAAAAGATATGCATTTTATGTAAGAATATGATGTTGCTAATGAAAAGTATATTTTTGCAAGAATAAGTTTCTTTACAGTGGCAAAAAGAGTAGGCAGTACGAAAATAATTCCTTGAAAAAATGATGTGATGGATAAATTATTGAAAATTATGGGGAGGCAACATGAAATAATGTCCCTTTGCATGAAGATGCATATCATGAAATTACTTAGTTGCATTTGTGTGTTGTAGTTTTCTTATAATGAAATATTATAAAGTAAGAGTTGGTTGATATTATTATTATTACCATGGTGGAAAAAGGAAAGAACTAGATCAAAGTTTAGTTTGTATAAATTATTTCTCTTTTGTGGGTTCGACATGTGCTTTACTCTTGACTATTTTAGAACTCATAGCTTTTATTGTAAGAACATGGACTGGTTAGTGTGTTTATTGGATTCCATATGTGCAATAGATTGGATTGTTAAGAGATGTTGGAAGTTAATGCACGGATGTTGGAAACTAGAGTGGGTATGCTGGAAGAAAGGATACAAAAGAAAATAAGAAAAAAAGGGGATTAGAGGATAGAGGATTGACTGGTTTTGGTAGTGAAGCTTGTAAAAGAAAGGATAAAGTTTTGTGCAGCAAAGACATGAAGGTGGAGAGTGTTCTATCTGAGTAAGCAATGAAATTGTTTACCTTTTTTGGATGAAAGTTTTAAAAAGAATCTAGTCTTGGAATAATATGCTTGTGTGTGTTCAATAATATTTGGGGTATATCGTTGGTAATACATGATTTGAAAGAAATGACTATATTATATACTTGGTATGTTGGAATAGATCACATCCCACAATTTCTCCTTTTATAGATTTTTTTGTGTTTATAGATTAGCGTTGCCTTAACGTATCCAGTGAATCTTTATTGTATGTTCATCCAATTTAATCTCTAGTAGTGGTTTTGATATTGCCATGGGTGTTGATGTCCATGTTATGGTTGTTGGGAGGAGTTAATGTTGATGTGTGAGTTTTGGTTTAGTAGGGGCCTTAAGTGTATCTTTACTATGTTCATGTT
Source organism: Wollemia nobilis (assembly GCA_028583015.1). Classification (NCBI taxonomy): domain Eukaryota; kingdom Viridiplantae; phylum Streptophyta; class Pinopsida; order Araucariales; family Araucariaceae; genus Wollemia; species Wollemia nobilis. The sequence continues at coordinate 601,937 of JAQPPZ010002517.1, forward strand.
CTACCAATGTCGTGAATGATTTGGTAACTTAGTGGAGGAAAAAGACACTTAGTATATGCATAGACATTTGAAAGAGAATGATTACCTCTAATGCTTTGATGTTATCTAAAATTCTATATTCTTAAATACATATATTGAATGCTTGTTTAATCAATGCTATTGATAGAATGGAAGGGATGATTAATTTGAAGCTCGTTCATTGGTTTTTGAATGAATATTTTGATTATGATTGGCTCTATGCTAGTTGAGAAGTTAGGAATGAAATGAATCTTAAAGCTAGATTGATTGTGAATTCCTAGAAAATGGTAATTGCTTAGATACCAAAAATATGGACATTAGCCTTCTACTATATTTGTGTTTATTATATATTTCTATTTGTGATAGAGATGTGTTTAATGAGTGCATTATTTTATCATTTCTGATGTTAAACTATAAATATTTATTCATTATTTTGAATGCTTATTTAAGAATCTCAAAAAAATGTTAGAATTTGAGATTCATTGGAATGCATAATGGGCATTCTAGGAAGAGATATGGATCCATATTTGATCCTCTTTATAAGGCAGGTATTTTTATTGATGGGTGTTTTACTGCTGAAGAATTCTATAGAAACTATTGTGGTTAAAGTTGCTTGTGCAACTGGAATCTATGCTAGAATCTCTACATAATGATGTGAGTTAGAACATGTTCAACCCTATAAGGAGTGAGCTTTGCATGATGAAGTTGGTTCTTAACGTCAGCCAAATGTGTAATGAACTGGACTGTTCAAAATATGAATGGTGGTTGATCTTCGACTACCTTAACATAATGTTTCTATAGAGAGTAAACATCTTCAAAATTGTATCATTGTAAATATACCTCTAGGGGTTGTCTAGTGATGCACTACCAGTGTTTTGGATTTGAAAACCTATATTTAGTTCTGGTGGTTACTGAACGATTTAGTATGCTTAACAAAATCATTCTAGTTAATTTTAACTTGACTTCAGTGTAAATATATGCTTATGTTATGTTGGTGATGCTAAAATAACTCAGAGAGAGAATTTTGAGCAATAGCAGTATCTTAGGGAGCTTAACTAGAATCACATAAAACCAAGTAAAACTAAGTTTAAATAGATTAATTCTTCGAAGCTTGAGTTACGGGATTGCATTGAGATTAACATTGTGTTTGTAGTTTTAATGAATTTATGTACCCTGTAATTGATTAAAGATAACTAGGTATTCAACACCTTTGGATGGCATCTGTCATCAGTGGATATCCATGGCTCACTAACTAGAGATATAATATGGATAGACTAGTTATAAGTTGGGTTGAATAATGAAGAGGAATTCGACCAACTCGAACTCTTGTAAATGATAACACTTTTTTGAAATAGTTGAAATAGAATCTAGAGGGAGCTTGATTATGTTTAGATACCTGGTAGAGAATCCTATTGGAAAGGAAGTTGGTCAAGTATTATGGAAAAATATTAGTAGTCCTACACTAATGGAACTTGGTAGGGAGTAGGTATTAGCATATCCATGAAAATATTTCACTAAAATCTTGTGGAAGAGAATGGAAAGCTATGTCTATGGAACTCTTATGCTAAAATACTTGTGTGAAGAGAGGATACTAGTGTCCTAGAACTCTTGAAATAAAGGGGATTTTTCATGCGTAAATACTAGGGATATTCCTTTCAAAGGAGTGAAACAAGAATTAACTATGGCGTTAGGAATTAAAGGTAGTTGGAGTGGAAGCGTATTGCACCAATGCTTCTCACAAATGGAAATGTGAAGAAGTAAGGATGTTTACATAATTAGGCTTAGTCGTAACTCATATATGAGTGTCATAACTTATTAAACTCTAGATAAGGATTACAAGAGACTAGGTCTATCTTCTTTAGAAAAGGAGCTCAGTCAACCTTTATAAAAATATTTACACATATATTTAATAAGGGTTGATTTAGAGCAAAATTCAGGGTTGGGATTTTGGGGTACCTTACATTTGGTAACAGAGAATGGTTCAAAATGAAATTGGATCACTACACAAGGATTATTCCAGTGTGTAATAGAAAACATACTAGACATTATCATTTAAAAAAAATAAATAGAAGCAAAATTATCCAAAATAACTACGATGTATTGGCTAAATAATTACTAGTAGGAAGGGAAATTTGAAGGGCCAAATGCTAATAAATTTCTACTATCTCTTCTATGAGTGGCTAGGAAAAATGGCACTAAAAATATGAAGAGGAGGTGTTGCCCCAAAAACAAGGAAGACACATGGAACCAATTCATAGAATAGAGTACATGAAGATGGTTAAAAAAACCCTAATGAGGGAGATAATATTACTAAAATAGTGGCTCTAATTTGTGACAAGGTGGAAGCTCAAAATAGTTGTTGGACATTGTGCTAAGTCAGGAAACACAAACTGGTAACCCGAGAAGAGAACAAGAAAATGAACCTCTTACAAAGGTACAATTGGCAAAAGTTTGACTAGAATCTAAGTTGGGCAAGGAGATAAAATATCTAAAAACCTTCTAAGTTTAATGGAGAAGAATATGGGGATAATACCAAGGTTTTATTGAAGGAGATAGAGACATATTGTAATATGAAGAAAATCTCCTAAGGCACTCAAACATCGTATGCTACATTACATTTGCAAGAATATGGTTTAGCTTTGTGGGAAACCCTTAGTGAAGAGTGAAAGCTAGATGTTGTAGTTGATTTAAAATGGGAAGAATTTGTAAAGGCTTTCAAAGAAATATTTCTCATGAAATATTTTTATGCCCAAAAATTTGATGAATTCACTAAAGTTTATCAAGGAATTAGAATAGTGGAGAAATACTATGAGAAATTTGTAAAATAGGTGAAATATATTCCTTCTTACACTAAGAATATGAAGGTCTACAAGTTCATACTTGAAGTATATCCTAGAATAGGACATGAAGTGGACATGAGAGAACTTGAGACATTGCAAAAGGTCTATGAATTAGGAAGGAAAGCTAAAGCATATTTCAAACCTTACTTTGATTATGAAGGGTTAGATGATCTAGGCAAAGAGGAACTAATAAAGAGAAACAGTGTAGGTTTCATGAAGTGGGAACATGAGCAATCAAGTAAAAGTGTTACAGGATAGGATGAGAAAGAAGAAAGAAAACAAGGATAATTTAGAAGGATGTTATGAGGAAGGAATCGTAAACACCATATTCAGGGCAACAGTGGGAGTAGATCACCACAAAGATAAACTAACTTTCCAAACTAATGAGCAATAAGGAAACCATGATGAAAAGAACATCCAGGACTGGAAGAAGGGTGTTACATTTGTAAAGGATCACATTATGCCAAAAATTGTCCTCAGAGAATAGGTATGAGTTCTAAAGGAAAGGAACTAATGTACAAGGATACTGTGTTAGAATTACACAATAATAGATATGCAAAGTATTACACAAAATATGAAGAGAAGAATGGAACTGATTTATTTATCTCTAGGATCAACTCTGTATAAATAGCAAAGTTGATCATTGAGAGCCATTGGATTACAACAACTCATCAAACCTGATGAATACACCACTGAGAGTTCTCTTGACACATGGAGGAGTGGAAAATCAAGTGTGTATCCTAGTGAAACTTAAGAGAATATTCACTTATTCTAACACCCCCCTTAGGTGATACTAGGGGAGATTCTACAAATGAGTTTTGACAACAATGCCTGATTGGGTACTTATGTACAACATGGATAGTTGGTTGAAAAAAACCCTGTGGGGAAAACCAACTATCACCCCTTTGTTTTGAAATGATGGAAAAAACCTAGTGGGAAAAGCCACCAATCAAAAGCAAAGAAGTATGAAAGAGGTTTGTCTTCGGATGGTGAATATTGTCCTCTTTAACAAATAAAATATGAGTCCTAGCAAGAAGGCCTAATTAGGTACTCATGTACAATATAGTAAGAGGTAGAAGACCGCTTTTTCAATGCAACTGTAATACTCCATGTTTTTCTCACAATTGAAGGTAACGCGGAGAAGAAAATGACTTGGTGAAGATGTCTGCAATATATGCCTCAGTTGGAATATATTCTAAGTGTATGTCCTCACTCTAAATATGCTACCGAATGAATTTCTTCTATACAAGATGAGTCCCAACACCAAGGCATCATAAGGTACTCATTTACAACATGTGATCAAAAGAATAAATATCTTTAAATAAAAGTCCCCTAAATCCAAAGTGAACATAGGATAGAGAAAGAACCACAAAAAATCTCATGAGTAGCCCTAAAATGACTCCACAAGCATAAGTATGTGGTTTCAACCTATATGAGTACAATGGGCTGATAACTAGGTCCAAACCTTGTGGATAAACAACAAAATTAGGGTAATGGTAGAAAATTTCATGGGAAACCACCTGCCATAATAGAATAATAAGGAATATGTGCATGGAGGATTGAGAGGAAGGAATATGTCCTCTTCAAACCCCTCTTTAGGAAAAATTCCATTAAGAAGCTTGCAATGGACCCATTAGATGTCTCAAAAAATTAGAGACTTATTGCAGAAAAGAATTCATACTCCCAGACTGGTGCTCGAGAAACATGAAATCAAAGTGTCTCATAAAAAGAATTCTTACTAGAAAAATCCCTTGGAACCAAAGTGTCTCACAAAAATAATGTGAAGATAGGATGGATAAAGAACCACAAAAAAATGTAAGGGATGTCCAAATTGACTTTATAACCATAAGTAGTGGTATCCACCTGTATGACACAATGGGCTGAATAACAAGGTCTAAAACATGGACAACCAGCAAAATAAGAGCACCAATGCTAGGAGTGGCAGGTTCAACCGAGAGTGCACTCCATGATACAATAATTTTAAAATTTAACATCATTGAAAAAATACTTGAAACTAAAAAATGGACACCACCATTGTGTCCGTCTCGAAAAAACCTTTCTGACTATAAATACCCCTCCATTAACTTCAAATGAGAAATTGAAGTGAAAATGAGAGATTTGGTTGACCAAAAAATATATTTTTTGAGTTTTAATAATATTTTTTAGTTAATGTATATAGGAATTGCCAATGTAAAGATCCTATAAAACATTTTAAAATAAAATAAAAATATATTTGTTTTGATATAAATGAAGTTAGTGAATATATTCTTATACTTTTAGATATTTTAAAAACAATATATACCTCTAAAAATTAAAGGCTACTATAAAGAAATCTAGAAGAATACACCCTCCCTAAAAGATAAAACAAAAAAGGAATTTAATTATTAGGTTACAAATGACGCTTTTCTCTTAGCCCTTTGAAAGAGAAAGAGATTTAAAATTTTGGGTTCCCATGAGTGAAAGTTATGAGGGGTGAGGGGCTCAATTGAATTCATATTAACACAAAAGAGAGATTGAAGTTTTAAATTACCAATACTTCCCTACTTAAAACTTCAATATATAGAAAATTTTAGGTTTATGAAAACTTTTATGAAAAAGTATTTTAAACTTTTATATATTTGTATAACCTTTAAAAAATTTGTTATGTTTTAATTTAAAATAGATTTAACAATAACGCCCTTTGAGAATAAGAAAAGGTGAGAAAAACTCTTTTTTTAAATAGTTAGTTCGAATATATTAATAAACTAAACGATAAGAAAGAGTAAAAATTAATTTCAAAGGAAAAAAGGAAATTCTTGTGTAAAATTATTATTTTAACAATAACAATATATTTAGAAGATGTTATAAAGAATATAGATTTTCTCAAATTTTGAAAAACAAGATAGGTGAGAAAAGTAATTATAGAGTGAATAATGAAAAAACTAAAATTTTAATTATTACTGTTAGATTAAAATATATTTCCCTTAATGCATAAGCAAAATGATAGAAGTTTTGCTTTATAGCAAGATAAATTATAATTTAAATTTAAGTTTAAGAATACTTTTAATCTCAAGAAAATTAATAAAATAAATTAAGATCTTTGCATTCAAAATATTTGAGAGGAAAGAAATTAAAAAAAAAAATTCCTTAAGACTATATGCAAAGAAGAAGAAAATAAAGGCAAGTAAAAGGTAGAGAGACGAGATGCAAAATATATAAATACAAGAAGACTCCCCTCCCCAAACTGCGATTGGTGCTTAAAAAAAACACCCGAACACCTCCCCCCCAAAAAAAAAAATTATTATAAATTTTATAGTACGGTTATCTGCCATTTTGAGGAGAGCCACAATAAATAATATTGGGCCTGTAAAAAAAATATAGATAATGGATTCGAAAAAATGACGATTCGATTGAATAGAAGCCTAAAAGGAAATTTTGAGAAAAAAAATAAAATACACCAATTTTTTCATGAAACAGCTAGTGGTGGAAATAGAAACCACCGAAGTGTCCGGCGAATGAAATTACAAGCAATCCTCCAAAGTCCAACACTGGTGAATGTTCAATCCATGAAACACTACAAAAATTTAGATAATATTTTCCTAGATTGTAATCACGAATTCTGCTTAAGTCATTAGAGAACAATATAAGCAGAGATTTTTTTTTTTTAAGGAAACCAATATATCAAAAATTATAATATGGCAGAGAAAATATTTTAAATAATAGGCCTGTGTATATCAAGAAACCTACAAAAAAATGTTTGCACCGAACTAATGAATTTTAAGTATTTAAAACGATTTGAAAAATAGAATTATTCTAATATGCTACCTATTGAAACCTTCAGAATACGTTAGTGCAGAATACATAAAACGACATCAATGTTGTTAATAAACATTTGAAAATCGTTTTGAAAAACAAAAAAATATTATATTCACCAAATCGTGAATCCTTTAATTGAAACTTACAAAGACCCCAATGCACAGAAGGTAGAGCGCTCGGGAAACCTGTAAAAAATGAAATAAGGATATATTTCTTCCAAATGCCCCAATGGGCGGAAGGTAGAGTGCTCGGACGAACCTACAAAATATATCTAAAACCAAGAAGTACAAATCACAGTCGCTTTAGATAATATAAAAAATATTAATGCAATAAGTTGTTGAAATGAACCATGGGAAGTGGGTATATAAATACCGTCTGAAGAGTGCGCCAACGAACTAAACGAAGAAACGTTAGACGTCTAAGAGTGTGCCAAAGAGATTAATAGACTTTGCAACTTGCCAAACATCTATATCGAGTGGACTAAGAGTGCCAACGATGAAAGCACCAGAAATGAAGAGTTAAACTTAAAGGAAAAACTCAAAAAGAATATTTCTAAAATAACACTTTGAGTTAATCAGAGATTTCACTTTGAAACAAGCCGAAAATAAATTATTTAACCGAGTGTTAGAGTTACATGAATACATTGAGGAAAAATTCAAAAAATTAAAAAAATTAATAGGCTATTTTCCTTTGAAAATAAGGGCAAGAAAGCAACACCTTCACACAGGGTAAAATAGCTATATTTTCTTAAAAGTTTTCCTCCAACACGAATTCAATATAGAAATGAAAGAATATGCAACATAAAAATATGCTGAAAAAAATAACAATGGATAAAAGTATACTAATGCAAAATTTGAAGTTAGATAGCCAGAAAAAATATCCAAAGTAAATGAATCAGATCCTAGAAACTTCAAGAAAGAATACTAGCAAAATCTATCCTACTCTGGTACCGTGTTAGAATTACACAATAATAGATATGCAAAGTATTACACAAAAGATGAAGAGAAGAGTAGAACTGATTGATTTATCTCTAGGATCAACTCTGTATAAATAACAAAGTTGATCATTGAGAGCCGTTGGATTACAAAAACTCATCAAACTTTATGAAGACACCACTGAGAGTTCTCCTAACACATGAAGGAGTGGAAACTCAAGTGTGTATCCTAGTAAAACTTAAGAGAATATTCACTTATTCTAACAGACTGCACCTAAGGAACCGACACATCAGATTTATGCAACAATAGAAAACTAGAATCTAGATGGTCATGCTACACCACTAGTTATAAGAGGTAATATATTTGGTAGAATTGTTAAAACATTATTTTATAGTGGAGCTATAAACAACTTTATTTCTACTAGTTTAGTTAGAGATATAATCGAAATATTGGGAATATTGGAACACCAATGGAAGGTTGAGTATGGTTCAGGAAAAACCTACTTTGTGAACCAATATTATCCTATGGCAAAAATTGCCTTACATAGTGTAATTACCTTAGGATGTTTATTTGTTGCACCATTGCATGCCTTTGACGTAGTTTTGGGAATGGATTGACTATAAGAGCATAAAGCAATGATTAATTTTTAGGATCGATGGGTTGAATACTCACATGATGATGATGGACTTGTTTGTAGAGTGAATCGCCTGCAAGGAACTTTCCAACCTTAAATTATTTGGATATGCAACTCAAGAGATCCATCAAAAAAAGAGGAATGGTATTTATTGTTAAACTAAATGAGATAGAGGAAGAGAAGAAGGAAGAGGTGTTTGGGAAACACATTTTTCTACATCATTTTAGGGATGTATTTTTGAAAGACTTACTTGGATTACCACCTAAAAGGGAATTTAACTTTCCTATTAAACTTGAACCTGGAACATAGCCTATCCATAGGGCTCCTTATAGGATGAATTCCATAGAAATGCAAGAACTAAAAGTACAACTTCAAGTATTGTTGGAGAAAGGACTAATTAGACCAAGTGTGTCACCATGGGGTGCACTAGTGTTGTTTGTAAAGAAAAAATATGGATATTTAAGATTATGTACTAACCATTAGATTCTAAATAAGGCAACTGTTAAAAATAGATATCCTTTACCTAGGATTGAAGATCTCTTCTATCATCTCAAGGATACCTCAATCATTTCAAATATTGATTTGAAATCAAGATATCACCAATTGAGAATTCAAGAGGAAGATACTCAAAAGACAACTTATAAAACCCGATATGAACATTATGAGTTTATTGTATTACCTTTTGGGTTAACAAATGCTCCAACAACATTTATGAATCTAATGAATAGTATCTTCAAAACGTACCTTGATAGATTTGATCTAGTTTTTTTAGATGATATTCTAATATACTCCCAAAATAAGGAGGATCATGATAAATATGTTATATTAGTGTTGGATTTGCTAAGGGAAAAGTAGTTGTATGGGAATTTATCCAACTGTGAGTTCTATATGTCCGAGGTGCAATATTTATTATACATTGTTTTGACTGAGGGAATTATTGTAGATCCTAATAAAATAGAAACCATTTCGGATTGGCCACCACCAAAGAATGTAATTGAAGTCAAAGTTTAATGGGCTTAACTAGGTACTAGAGGTGATATATCAAAGACTATGCCAATATCACCTCATCGATAACCAACATTCAAAGAAAAGGAAATGAATTCAAGTGGAAAGATAAATTTGAATCTAAATTTAACATACTTAAGCAGAAGCTTATTACACCTTCTATTCTAAAGATACCAGATCCACATGGAAGTTTTTTTGTATGTATAGATGCATTTCTACAAGGACTGGGAGGAGTGCTCTTACAAGAGGAAGTAGTGGTTGCCTATGGATCAAGGAAGCTAAAAAAGCATGAGGTTAAGTATGTAAGTCATGATTTAGAGTTAGTAGCCTTAGTGTTTGATCTCAAAAATTGATGATATTACCTAGTTGGTAGACACTTTGAGCTTAAGACAGATTATGAGAGTCTTCAATACATGTTCACCCAAAATTTTGTTAATGTTGGACAAAGGAGATGGATGAAATTTCTTGTAGAGTATGATTTTGGTATTGAATACATTAAGAGGAAAGAGAATAAGGTTGCAGATGCTCTAAGTATAAGGAAACATATTGTAGTATCATATCGTATTCATGTTGACTTGATGAAACAAGTCAATCTTATGCAAAGACAGGATGCTTACTATATTCAAAGCTGAGAAAAGATAAAAAGAAAACTAGATGAAATCAAATATTTTAGTATCAAGGATGGATTCCTATGTTTAAAGGATAGGGTGATAATTCCTAGAAGTGTATATCTGAGGATGATGATCATGAATGAAACTCATATATCCCCCTACTGTGCTCACCTAGGATGAGCAAAACTGGGGGAAAAAAAAATATATTCTTTTGGCCAAGAATGGAGAGAGATAAAATTGAATTTGTTGCTCAATACCTTGAGTGCCAAAAATTAAAAGCATAACATAGACATCCTACTGGTTTGTTATACCCAAATAATGTGCCTATGCAAAAATGGCAAGTGATTTCAACGTATTTTATAGTAAGTCTTCCTAAAACCAAGTTCCAATATGACACAGTTCTAGTAGTGCTCAATAGATTGACCAAGGTTGCACACTCTATACTTGGGAACACCAAGGATGATGCTGTGATTGTGGCTAATAGATTTTCCAAAGAAATATTTTGGCTTCATGGATTTCTAGAGGTATTTATATCAGATAGGGACTCGAGATTCACATGTGAGTTTTGGTAAGCTTTATATCGAGCCATTGGCACTATATTTTACATCAGTTTAGCTTATCACCCTAAAATTAATGGAAAATTTGAAAAGGTGAGTCAAGTATTAGAATATATGCTTCGCATGTACTGTATGGCCCAAAAAAACCCACTGGGAAGAATTCTTGCATTTAGTGGAATTTACCTACAATAATGGTCATCATTCATCATTAGGTATGGCACAATTCGAATATTTTTATGATAGAAGGTGTAGGACACCATTACTATGGGATAATATAGAATATCGAATTATGCTTGGACCAAATATGGTCAAAGAAATAGAACAATAGTTAAGGGTAATTAGAGAAATATTAAAGGAAGCTGCAGACCATCAAAAAAGTTATGTTGATCTTAAGAGATCACCTAGAAAGTTTTATATTGGTGATAGAGTATTCCTGAGGGTGAGACCAAATAAGAGTCTAATAAAGTCTACAAATATTGATCCACACTTTTTAAGACCCTTTGAAATCATAGAAAATAAGTTATATTGTTGTTTTGTGTGAAATTTCTTTCGTGCTTTTATTTTGTTTCAACTTTGGAAAGATAGGAATGTTGTTGTATATTCTGGAGATTCAATTTCTAGTGAAATTTTCTTCCATCAAAAGATTACAATATTTTTTGCTATTACTGTTCAGTTCCATTTGCAAGCTTTTAATTTAACTCATGAGTTGACACATTTGATAAATCTTGTCAAGTTCTGGCATGAGGCTCCATGCACTATCAACATGTCATTTAACCTCCCTCCACTTTAAGGTCCCTCTATTTCTTTGAGGCCTCGGTATAGCATGTTGAGGAGATGACATTTTCTAGCATCAAATTATTCTGTCAGTGCCCACTGTAGGACATAGTATCCTCTTGGAGTGCCTCCCTTTGTTTAGTTATTTTGTTTATTCACCCTTTTAAACATTGGTTTTGTTTTTGGCATCGAATATTTATGATATTGATTGTTTGGGTGGCCTTGCCCCACTAATTATGATTTTTAGAACTCTCTTTTTATTGTAACCTCTTTTATTTTTTACTCAATATAATTGTTGGTTTTATATATATTTATTTATTATTATTACAAGATAATTTTTATTTTTAAATTTTTTAAATAGTATTGTTGGATCCTTCTTTGCACGTGTTCCTCAAAATGGTTGCACTCGGTTTGATATTTGTCAAAAATTAAATTATTTTTTCTTTTTTTTCACTTATTTTTGTAGAACGTGGAATTACACGACTCTTAGGCACTGCTGGTCCCAAAATATCGAAATCAAGACATGCTTCTTTTAATGCAGATATTTTAAAATGATATAACGCAGATGTTGGCTCTCATGGAAGGAATAAGATCACTCCATCTGGGAATTGAATTTGGATTATAGTAGCTTCATATCTCTTTCGTGTTGCTTTTGCCTGCTTTTCCCTGAAATATTTTGGGATCAATAGTTATGATTATTCAAGTTTATATTTCTTGATTCAGCCTCTCTTTTCAATTCAGTAGTTAATAGTTCATAGAACGAATCTAGAAGTTCAATTTAGAAGCTATACTTTCTGAAGTAGAAAATAATACATGCACATGTCTATCAATTTTCCTGGATGCAACAGGATCAATATTATTACTGGCATAACCTGATGATGGTACTACTGTGTTGAGAACCATAGACAATAGAAATAAATTGCCTACCTAACCACACTTATCCCATCCTCGCCAACGGTCTTATAATTTTACGGTTACTCATCGTGATCTCCTAAATTTCTCGTTATCAGGTTCGCTCACAATATTCCAGAGCAACTTCGTAAAAGCAAAGTTTGCAAATAAATGGTTAGATTCTTTGATTTGTTTAAGAATTAATTGAATGAAATTCTTATTTAAAATTTATAAGGTTATCGATTTCATCATATTCTGTCATTAGGTGGATTGGTAAAAGCTTGATTGACACACTACCAACTTTAGCAAAGGTAATAGTCCATGTTGAATCCTCTAAGTGTGCATCAGACCGACGATGATACAAACCCTGAGTTATCAATGGTCTTCATATCACATCGGGTCAATAATGATTAGACAAATAGGTTGTTGGGAGTCGTGCCTATGGTTTGAACCCTGCACTTGCCAATTACTAAAAATAATGGATGTAACCAACTCCCCTATGTAACCTCTCTCTCTCTCTCTCTCTCTCTATATATATATATATATATATATACTCTTGAAAAAGCCAATCTTTTCAATAGAAATTTAATTTTATAATTAATTTATTATTATTTATTTATTAGTTGGTATATTGAGGAATTTGTAACTTATTACATTTTCAATGTAGTCATGTTTCTTCTGCCACTATAACTTCTAGTTGGGTTGGATAAAATTTTTAAGTAGTTGATACTAGCACAACAAGGGAGGGATTTGAACTATGGTATTTAGGCTCTCAAATGGAAATTTTTGGCCAGGTTTTTAGACCTTCTATAAAAATAAACTATAATTATTTTAAGTAAAAAAATATACTTTTATATTTTAGGTCAATTTATTCTAAGAGAAACATTACAAAACATTACTAGTTGACATAGTTTAGTGTAGTGGATGAGCAAAATTTATATTTGACATTATATTTATTTATTTGTTATTATTATTATTTTTTATTCATAGGAGAGTTGGTTAAAACCACGCTATTTTTAGTAGCTGGCAAGCACAAAGGTGTAGGGTTCAAACCATAGGGGTTTCTTCCACTAAACCTATTTCACCTTATTGTTGTTGACCCAATACAAGGAGGACCACCGATGGATCAAGATTGGTACCATCATCATCGATTTGGCATGCACTCAAAGTATTTAGATCACACCACTACGTTTGCAAATAGACTACCCCCAAGGTTTGAACTTGGGTGTATTTTTAGTAAGTGCTTGGCTAGATAAGCAACTACCAATTCACCTAGCAATTTAATAATGTAATAATTAAAAACATAACAAGAAAAAGTAAAAAAAGATATGAAGAATAAATATTTGATGATTTTTTTAAGAAGTAAAAAATAAGTAAGAAATGTAAGAAGAGAAAAACTATAAAAGAAGATGGAAAGTAAGAGGAATGCGATGAACAATAAAACATGTAAGAAAACAAAGAGAATAAAGAAGAGGTAAAATAATATTTAGAGTTATTATTAGGGGTGAAGAGTTTCACACACTTGAGTAAGGTTCAAATATTATGGGTAAACCTTAACATTTATTAAACCACATTAGCTTCAAACAGTTAAATTCCTTAATTCTAAAGGAGAAAATAGGTTTGAATCTTGTCAAACAATACATGAATAATAATCAAGTTGTCGTGATACCACTATATGGTTATGATATGATTCACATTGATCCTATTCCAATTCCATATAACCAATTAAAAAAAGAAATAAAAGAAAAGAAAAGGTAAAAATAGAATAAAGAATAATAAAAGAAGAAAGAAAAGGAAAACAAAAAAAAATAATAAAGGGGATGATAAATGTATGTAATGATAAAAATATAGAACAAGGAAGAGTGATAATATATATTGAAGAAGAAAATTTAAGTAAATGAAAGAGAAAGAATTTAAGAAAAATATGAGAAAGGTAATGAAATAAAAGATAAGAGAGAGATTTTAAGAGATACCATTTCTTGATATATGCATTATAATGTAATGAATACAATGTTGTATCTTAAAATAAACCTTTTAAATATCCATATTGACTTGGATCTAAGATATACTAAGAGGTGCATAAAGATCACGGTCTCAAATATTTTGAGTATATTTTGATGTATATCAAATCTATGTTAAGATGAGTGCATGTTAGTAATTAATGCTATCTTATATCAAGGATTTGAGTTTCTTGGGCAGCCACATATTCTCCATGGTATGGGAATCCACATCATATTGTATAGCATTTTTAGGATATGTCATTAGAGGTTTCATCAATCTGTGGAATCTTTCTAAGGTCACAAGATCTATATTCAACATACACTTTCGTGTGTGGTTTCTCTTTGACAAAATGAATGTTTGGGGTAAGTGAATCTTGTGGCTCAACATGGAGAATGTATTTGTGAGCCATTCATGGAGAAATTATACTACACCATATTCAATGAACACCTGTTGTAGGTTTTTTGTTGTGTGACAAATGATAAAATGGAGTCATTTATTGTCTTACCCAAACACTTAAGAAAGATCTACATGGGCCCTTTGAGGCTTCCTATTTTGTCCTTGCGAGGGTTTATCTGTTTGTTTTTGTCTTTCTTCTTGGATATTTTGAAGAAGGTGCTTCATTTTTGTTTCATATGGTTGGGAGAATTTTTCCTAACTACAAATTTTCTATAAAAGGTTTCGGGATCCTTTCAAAAAAATTCTTATTAATAAAAAAATACTATGCACTTTGTAACTCATGGAAGGTGAACCACCACATGGGTGACCTTGTAACTCATGGAAGGTGAACCATCACATTCTTTTTATAAAGATAAATTTAAGCCCAATTGTAGAATTCATATGAAGTATTCTTTGTTAGAATATTGGCTCATGGAGTTGGATATCTTAGGGAGTGATTCCTTCACTTAAGTGTATTCTTTGTGTTGCCTTACCTTAAGGATATTATATTTCTTTATTTTATTGTATTGATTGTTATTGTGGATGCATGTTTAATATTTTTGCATATTGGTGAATGATTTATTGTTAATGAGAAAATAGGTTTATAACAATTGATATCATAGCAATGATTCTAGAAAGGTGGATTTTGTTTTGTAGAGCTAGGGCACATTTTAAAAAAATATATTACATCTTGCGAGCGCCATCTCTTTTTTTAATAGTCATTTTCAAAATATTTTTCTTCCAACATGTCAATCATTTTAATTAATATAAAAATGATTGCTCATTTGTTAAATTATAATAAGTATTAAGAAAGTTATGGTTTTTTGAAGTTGAGGTATTTATGTTACCTTTTGGATGCATAATTGTTTTTAAAGAAAAATTCATATAAAAATTTTTACGAGTCATTTTCAAAATATTTTTGTACCAACATATAGATTATTTTGAGTATTACAATAATAACTATTCAATTGTTAAATTCTAATAAGTATCAAGGAAGTTACAATTGTTGAAAGTTAGGCTTTTGATGTTGTTTTCGAGGCTACACAAAAAATTCTTGCAAAGTAAAATAATTCATAACTCACAATATGAGTAAGTAAACCAATTATTGTTTATCTTGTTTTGAAGAAATCCACAGATTTAATTGTTTGAAGAAAGAAATAGATGAGATCTCCTAAATTTTAATTTTCAATTTTTTTTTTATTATTTAAAACCCTAGCTATTTTGAAAAAGAAAAAAAATCATGGAGTTGTCAATCATTGGAGAGAAATATAGTGATGCTATAGAATGGTGGAAACTTTATGTCTTCAAAATCTTCTAATGTTTTATGGAGATGTGAGTTTTATGTTTAGTTACAAGGGGAAGCTTTATCTTGGCTTATGAACTTTACTAGTGTCCATAATCTTACATACACATGGGAAGAATTTGAAGTTGTATTTTTAAGCAAATAGGGATCAGAAGAAAAGGATAATAATATACATGCTAAGGAAATCACACATTTGGTGTCAAACAATGTTAAAAAATATTTGTTTGAATATACAAATTTTATTTTGAAAGGTCATGGTTGCATCAAAAAGAAAAAAGTTAGTCTTCATAAACCGTAGAAGCAAGCATAACTTCATCAATAGGTACTTGGATAACAATGTGCAAATTCCAAAAAAAAAAATTAAAAAAATAAATCGTGAGGGTGAGGATGTTTAAATTTTTGAAGATCTGAAAATCACCATACATAAATATGTTTTACATTTAAATTTGTATGCTATTGATATGGGTGATATGGATATTATTCTTGGTTATCCTTGGTTTTATTTCTTAGGTATTTTTAATATTAATGTGCAAAAGCATTTCATGAAGTTATGGTACAAGAAGAAGAAGATAACATTACAAGATATTTCTCAATATAAGGAAAAACATGAAGCAATTATAAGGGAACAAATTGAAGAACAAGTAAAATAACATGAAATCGATTCTAAGGAGGAGATAGTAGAAGTCATATCAAGTATTTTTTCTAAGTCTTGGATTGTGGATCTGGAGATCTTGTGAAGTGATTCCTTCCTTAAGGAGTATTCTTGATGTTGCTCTATCTCAAAGGTATTATCTATCTCTATTTTATTATGTGGTTTGTTATTGTAGAATTTATTTGTGGATGCATGTTTCATATTTTTGCATAATTTTCAATGATTTATTGTTAATGAGAAGAGAGATTCATAACAATATCCTTGCACAAAAAATATAAATGTAATGTGCCAGTGTGAACTTTATCCTCTTCTTGACATATATAAGCATAGAAATAACAAGATACAAGCATACACACATAAGAGAAGTGGGTCAAGGCATGAGATCCACAAATGGACTTTAAATTAAATGCATGGCCTCCAATATATATATATATATATATATATATATATATGCAAGCAAAATATATTACAAAATATTATGCTAGAAGTGAGGGTTTGATTGCCCACAAGACCACTCAAAATTTTACAAACTACTATACAAAGAGAAATGAAGGAAAAGTCTTACAAACTTGTTGATACTTTACTATGCTAATGCTACTACTTTTTATATACTACATAGAGGATATTTTACCTCCAAAAGTATGCAAATATTTAAATATTGACTATTCTTCTATGTGCTAGGACATGTATTGATTGAACTTGTGTCTTTCCATGTTCTCTAGATATAGAACTATTAATATTAGGTTTTCTCAAATACCTTTGTTATTGACATCTACCCTTTTTGGAAATTCCCAAAGTATGAGCATGGTAAATTAATATCACCTAGTTCAAGGATTTCTCCTAGTATAGATTCCATCACTTCTATCTTTAATGTGTCAATTAATTCCCTTGGTTTTCATGTCTTCCTTGTAGAGAAAGGATTATTTATCTTAGAAGACTATACACCTCAACACAATATGTAGGGTATGGGGTCACAACCTTGTTTTGCGGAGATGGTGGACCAACAACTAACCATGTAGGGATTCAAGGGTGAGAGCCCTTTGAAGCAATGTTTGGTCTCCTAAAATATTAGAGAATGATTGGTGCAAACCCATTGTATTCAGATATGTGTGATGCTATGGGATTTCTCCTTTTTGTTATGGTGGTTGATCATGTCCTTGGCTATCAAAACTTTCTTGTTCTATTCCTCAAAACTTATGTCGTTTGCAAACTATTGAAACTTTGGTCTTCTACCTTTCGTCGAAACCTTTAACTAAAAAAATCCAATATTTGAAACTTTTATATGCTTTACAATCTATCAAAAATTTTGTTCTTTCCCTTCCCACAGAACTTTAAAAACTTTTTATCTATTGATTTTTATCTTCTTTGTGCTCTTTGGATATTTTTATCTAAACTTTTGCTCGTGCTTGTTTGCCACTTCATGTTTTGCTTTCCAATTGCTTTACCTCTACCTAGACCATCTTTCAAAAAAATTCAAAGTATAGTACCAATTCATTACATGAGATTAAGGTAAAATCTTGTAAGATAAAGACATCAGGTATACACTTGTAACTTAATAGTTTATACTATTATTCTTAGATGTGTTTAAATTATAATTTTATTTATGGCCAAGGTTGACATTGTATGATGTATTGGATAGGTCTAAGGGCATTTCACTATGCAATGTATAAATTAATTATAATATTTTATTATGTAATCCCCATGGGTCGTGGTTAACCTTGCTATGGTTAAACCCTTTATAATTTATAATTAAACTAAATCATTTTTACTATGTTAGCTTAGGTTAAACTTTATTATATAATTAGGATTTTTCTATTAGTATAAATATGCTCTCCCAATCCTTATTCTCCATTGAAGTTTTGTGTAGTGTTACCTACAAATAAGTGATTATTTATGGTGCCTATGGGTGCCCTCCATATCTCTCTTTTTGTTGTCTTTTTTACTTTTTATATAATATTTGAGTGGGTTGATTGCTTCTATTTGTTTCTAGAAAATATTGTGAATTCCAACATGATATTAGAGTAGGTATGGAGTGACATTGCTCAGTCACACAAGAATTCAATCCAGAGTCTCTAATCCATCTAATTTTTAGGATGAATTTATTTTCATATTTTCTAATCTATTTTTTTACATTTTTTTGGAGATTTGTTGCCTTCTCCAAAACCTACTTCATTGTCATTGATTTAGTTCAAACCAATATTCTTCTTCTTCGATGTTGTAGAGAAGCATTTGTAGTCTCTTTAGTCCAGAAGAGCAGAAATGATGCCAAATTAGTTTGAATTAAAATTCAAACTTCATGCCAAAATATTGGCACTTAGTTTTTACATGTTCATCATCTTCTTCTATAGAAAGGGTGCACTTTTGATTGTGTTCAGGATGGGTAGCAATATGGTTAGGCATGTGTGTTTTGAGTATTATCTTTTGGCTATTCTTGGGGTCAAAACCTTGTCAATGTAGCCCCTTTTGTGTTGAAAAATTTAGACTATGAAACTTAAATTTTTACAAATTTTCATCTCAATCGAGTGCATGGTGTACAATTAATAGGATAGCTTATTAGCCATTGAAAGGAATTTATTGTAGGTTCAAAAATACCATATTATTTTTTCCTTTTGATGTTACAACCAAGAAATCCTATATACATGGGTGAACACACAATGGACATCACCTAGGCTACTGGTAGGTTTCTAATATAGATTTTGTTAAGGATTTAGGAAGTGGATTGACCAATGTTAAAATCCCCATATCGATTTATTTTGTAAAGCCTTTTGAAGTTCAAAGGAATAGTGATGGATATTCTATAGGAGAACTCTATAAGTATCTCAGAAGGAATATTGCCACCTTGGCTAGACCAAGGTGCTTAGGCTATAGAAGAATCAAGTTTGAACCCTATACAACATACTTTGTTCGACATTTTGGGGACTAATAAATGTATAATTAACATGATAGTTGATATGGAATTCTTTCATTCCACGTAAAAATTCTTTTTACCTATTTATTTATCTTCAACCAATTAAGAAAGGGAAGGTATCAAATTTTCAATGCGATAGTGGAGCCCAAGTGGTAAAAAATGAGTGGTTTCCGTCAGTGCATGAGCATGTGATACATGATAAGCTATGAGTTGATACCTTTTTTCTAATTTTTTGGCTTTCATTTTTACTTTTTTGAAAAATATTTGGGAAAAAAATTTAAAGTCCATAACCTTTACATATGAAAACATTTTGATCTTCTTTTCTTACATATGTTTTTGAGCTTTATGCACTAGTGACATAATTTATGGACCTGTTCCAATGTTTATAAATGAATTGATATTGCCCTATTTTGAAAGGATACATTTACATTTTTCTATGCAATCAAATTCTTTGGCCTAATTTTTATAGAGATATAAATGGATTTGTAATAGTTGCAATAGATTTTGAGTCTTTTGGAGGCTTAAAGGAAAAGGATTCAATATGTACTTTAGTCAATCCCTCTTCCTACTTTAATTGATTGATTCATATTACCACCTTGGCTAGACCAAGATGCTTAGGATACAAGATATTTGAGTTTGAACCTCATGCAACATACTTTGTTAGGAAGGTCCAAGATGTAGACCAATGTGTTCGACCAAACCCCATAAGGGGGGCAGAGGTCCAAGGTTCAAATATTGGGCCTTGCAGGACTGAACGCTTGTCCCTTTCCTCATGCTTTCAGTGGCATAAAAGGTTTTAAATGATTGTGACACAGTGGTTATAGAGGTAGACTACGTGAAGAACTGTGTGGTGGTTTCTAGGGCGGACAATATGGAATATTGTGACGACCAAAAAAGTTGGACAACCTACCTAGATTTGTGGCGACTACTGATTCCACCATGTAAATTAAAATATGTATATACTTTGTTAGGTATTTTTGGAGACTATGATTGTATAGTTGATATGGTAACTAATATGACACTCCCACATGTGACATAAACCTTTTTTTTGTTTTTTATTTACCTCCAACCAATCAAGAAAAGGAAGGTGTAAAATTTTCTATACACTAATGGATCCCAAGTGGAAAAAAAGAGTGGTTGTCACTAGTGAATAGCAGACAACACATGGTGGACTATGGGCTATGATTCAATGCCTTTTTCTAATATTTGAGTCTTTAATTTCTACTTTTCTAAAGACTAGTTGGACAAAATTTTTATAAGCCATAACTTTTGCATAAAAAACATTTTGATTTTTTTTTTTTTCAAATTACACAATATTTTTTTTGAGTTGTATGCATTGGTGACATCAGTTTATAGACATGTTAATGCTTGAGATTGAATTGTATGTAATGGACCTCAAGTGCTATTGCCTATTTGGAAAGGGAAAATTTAATTTTTTTAATAATTAAGGAATTATAATCAAGCACCAATAGAAACATTGAAAGGCCCTCGCGGCATAATTTACAGATTTTCAGATTTTGCTATTGCACCCTTCTTGGTTGTATACGGAATTGAACCTTCATTTTTATACGGGTCTAGATAACTAATCATTTAGTTTACAAATGCATGAGCTATCAATAACGGTGTTAATGAATGCTTATCTGATCAGTATGTTTGGTTAGCAATTTTTTAAAATTGTATATCCCCTTCTTAGCAGAATTAGAGTGGGCCTCACAGTACACGCTTTTTAAATTTCAGATAAAAAGTTTAGAGTGGGCCTCACAGTGCACGCTTTTAAAATTTCAGATAAAAAGTTATAACCTCCTAAGAAATGTATCAAACTTGATTGTAGTATTAAACCACTTAAACTAGATTAAGTAAACATTGTCCCTAGAGAATTTAGGGAAACTGCAAACTTGCCAGTACAAAACTTCACCAAAACAAGGTAATGTTTTTATTACTTTCATATAGTAAACTAGCCCTATCATACAGACGACAAGCTAAGTTTATACATTAGATTATACAAGAGCATGTATGCGAATGCCATCATCCGATGCCAAAGTTCAAACAAATACATAGTTCGCCTAACTGGACCAGACGGAGGAAAATTTAGATACTCTGATATGGCATTATCTCCATATCAAAATACAGCTTTACAAGAATTAATCGAAACCTAAAATTAAGTGTTTTAAAGGTAGTAGTATGTTCCACAACTAATCCTATAATACCTTAATCAAACTTGAAATCAAGTGTTTTCAAAGGTAGTGTTTTCAAAAATAGTAATCTGTTCCATTATGTGTGGACGACCAATCCTATAATACCTTAATCAAACTTGAAATCAAGTGTTTTCGGTAGTGTTTTCAAAAATAGTAATATGTTCCATTATTTGTCGACGACCAATCCGATAGTACCTTTCTCATTCCGAGTTAACAAGAATGAGAGGGATTAATTTGTTAAAATGGTTTTAAAGAACTGCTCAATCGAAAAGAAGCTATGCTCCATTTTTTCAGCTGCTGTGCGGAACCTATCGTCCTTCCAGAGAAGTGGAAGACGAAGCACAGTACAATGATTCTGTACCATCAGCGCTACAAGCATTTGGTTTCTGAGGAAGAGGAAGGGGAACAAACTCCGGAACGGAAACTTCGCCTTCAAGTATTTGAAGTACTTGTCTGGTGCTGAGTCTTCCTTCCGGTTGAGGATTGCAACAGAGCAGTCCCAATTTCAGCACTCTCTCCATCTCATCCTCAACATATCCACCGCCAAGATTTGGATCCGCGGCAGCGACGAGCTTGCCGTTGGCATGGAGCTCTCTCAGCCAGTCCACCAAAACAATTTGGGCAGCGTCGAGAGAGGGATCAACTGGCCGCCTTCCACATGCAACCTCCAACATCAACACACCGAAGCTGAACACATCCGTGCTGGGGGTGGCCTTCCCTGTGTGTATAATTTCCGGGGCGATGTAGCCAAGCGTTCCCACCACACGAGTCGTGTGCGGGTTTTCATTATGCTCATACAAGCGAGCAAGCCCAAAGTCCCCTAACTTTCCGTTAAGTTCCCCGTCCAACAAAACATTGCTGGCTTTGATGTCTCTGTGCACCACCCTTCGCTCCCATTCTTCATGAAGATACAGTAATCCTGCAGCCACGTCCTTAAGAATTCCATATCTTTGTGGCCATCCCAACACTGTCTTCATGTGGCCATCCCAGCACTGTCTTCAGATTCCCAAATATCATCTTATCCAGGCTTCCATTTGGCATGTAGTCGTAAACTATGAATAACTGCTTTTCCCGCCTGCAATAGCCTCTTATTTGCACAAGATTACGGTGCTGGAGTCGACCAAGGCTTGAAATTTCTGCTATGAATTCCTTGAGGCCTTCGTGGGACTCTTTAAAGATACACTTTACAGCAACTTCGAGGCCGCTCACAGTAAGAATTCCTTTGTAAACCCGACCGAAACCTCCAGAGCCCAAGACTTGTTCGTCTCGGAACCCCTTGGTTGCAACATGCAGGTCTTTGTACTTGAATCGATGGGGCCAAAACTCCAGCTCCCAGTCTTCAACATCATCTCTGTTGTTATTCCTTCTCCACCACACAATCCCGCCTACAAAGCCAAGCAAGATAAGAACAACAACGACAGCTGCAATGATGGGGACTCTGAGTCGCCGGCTGGGTTTGCTCTGTACGAAGGAAGGAAGATGAGAGACATTTAGGGCTGGTGCGACTCCATTTGTACTGAAGCTCCAGGCGAGAACGTAGTGATCTTGATACGTCCCTCCTGTGGCTGCAGAGAAACCGACATACATTTCTTCTTCAAAAACGCTCGAGAGGGTCTTGTTCTTCAGAGATATCAAAGGTTTCTTCGGCCGAGGCAAACCAGCTGGAACAATGGTAACATTGAGCTGCTGTTGAAGATGATCGTAATCAATCCAGGCTTGAATGTTGTGTCCATCGTTGAGAAGTAATCTTTCAAACCGATCGTCAATCCGGTAGCCGGCAGGCTCAGATCTTATCGAGCGAAGGTCGTTGAGATCAACACCGACGTGATTGTCGTCGATGTCTGCGATGTCTTCGTCCATACCCGTGTCGAACTCCACGGCAAAGAGATGATTCGAGGGGTTTCCGAGGTTTGACAAGTTGAGCAAACCAAGGTAGTGACCCGGCAAAACTCCGTCTGCAGACTTCTGTGGCGTCAGGATAAACGCCATACCACTTCGTGAAACTTCATCTTTGGCAGGAACCATGGCGAATACGAAAGTGGTGCTGAACGAGAAAGTTGCATTGCCATCTTTCATGAGCACTGGTTGTGAAATAGAAAGCGCGGCCAACAAGTTGTTTAGATTGGGTTGTGAAGATTTTCCGCATAAGCATGACCTTTTCTAACTGGTCGGAGAAGCTTTTTTGGAAAATATTTTCAGCATAAGCATGACCTTCTCTCACTGGTCGGAGAAGATTTTTTGGAATAATAGTACCAACGTTATCCCCGCGTTTGTTTCGCGAAGGGGATTATTGAAGAAATTTTAATTTTTTATTTTGCCGTCAGGAGCGATGCCGAAGTCTGGAAGTGACTGGTCAACGTCCGACTGCGTTGGTCAACGCACGACTGCACTGGTCAATGCCCAACTGCATTGGTCAAAGGCAGCGAAGTCCAACTTCGCTGCGAAGTCGGGAGGACAGCTCCAGACTTAGCCAAATTTCTGGGGAGCGGCTGGTCAACGCCCGACTACGCTGGTCAACGCCCGACTGCGCTGGTCAAAGGTGCGAAGTCGGGTTGTGCTGGTCAAAGGCAGCGAAGTCCAACTTCGCTGCGAAGTTGGGAAGACAGCTCCAGACTTAGCCAAATTTCTGGGGAGTGGCTGGTCAATGCCCGACTGCGCTGGTCAAAGGTGCGAAGTCGGGTTGCGCTGGTCAAAGGCAACGAAGTCCGACTTCACTGCGAAGTTGGGAAGACAGCTCCAGACTTAGCCAAATTTTAGCCTTTGCAAGATCTTTCTACCTTGTGAACTTTTCCTGTCTGGAGGCTTGTGCGGCTTCGACGTTGGTTTGCCTGGCTTGGCAAGGACTGTACGGAAGAGAGAAACACCAAATCTAAGTGCAATGTTTTAGATATGAGCTCTAACTTATAGAACCCGAACGAAATCACTCTGAGGCGATTTGTATAGAGAACAACAGACTTTAGCACATAGAAATAATTGCAAACCCTATAGATGCCTTAAACAACAACAAACTTTATTCATATAAAATGAGGGTTATATAAGTCCTCAACTGAGAAAATAATATCTGCAGACTAAGCTACAGGATAAACTAAAAGGAAAAACAAATGTCGAGTCGACTACTCGGACATTAAATAGATGAGCCACACTACTCACTAAAACGCTCTCCTCTCTTTCTCTGCTCTCTTCTCCACACTTCCACTCTTTTCTCCCCCATGTCTGAAAACCCGAACTGCCTTATATAGCCGTGGGGAGAGGAAGATAGGGATTGTCCTCTGACAGGTTCTGACAGACCCTCAATTAGGGTTTTTGACCAATCGTTGAACTGACATTAAATCGCCAAACTGGCATTAACTTCTGCGGTGATCAGATCTGTCAGACATCACTTCTATTAGAGGGTAGGTGCGACGTCATGTCAAAATTTTTCTGGGATCCCTGACTACATGAGCACAGTCTGACTGAGGCCTGAAATCTGGGTTAATATTTCTAACACCCTCCTTTAAGCCTGATTTCACGAGCGCTTTGACTCCAAGCTGCTCTCGCAATTTGCTGAAGTCTAACTCCTTCAAAGGCTTCATGAAAATATCTGCCAACTGCTCCCTAGATCTGCAAAGCTGTAGTTGAATTTCTCCAGACTTCACCAAATCTCTGATGAAGTGATAACGAATATCGATGTGCTTCATCCAGCCATGGAACATGGGATCCTTTGACAGTGCAATGGCCAAATTGTTATCACAAAAAATTATTGTCGCGCCTTCCGAAGGAAAGTTCAGTTCATTCAGAACTCTTCGTAGCCAAACTTCTTGGCATGCGGCTGATATGGCAGGGACATATTCTGCTTTGGATGTGGACAATGCAATGATGGGTTGCTTCTTGGATGCCCATGAGACTGCCCCTGATTCGAGATGGAAAGCATACCCAGAGGTGCTCTTTCGATCATCGGTGTTGCCAGCCCAGTCACTATCTATGAAGTCGACCAGTTCCAACTGGTCTTGTCTAGCGTAAAATAGGCCATTGTTTCACGTCCCATTGACATAGTGCAAGATTCTCTTGTCTGCTTTCCAGTACGTTTCCTTTGGAGTCTCCATGAAACGGCTGATCAGACTTACTCTGAACATCAGATCTGGCTGAGTTGCAGTCAAATACATCAGATTGCCAACTAGCCTCTTGAACAGGGTTGGATCTATATTCCTCTCTGAATCCAGCTTGCTCAGCTTCAAACCTGTGCTTACAGGTGTGATGGCAGGTTTACTGTCCTCCATCTTGAACCGCTTCAGGACATCCTTCGCATACTTGCCCTGAGAAATGAAGATTCCATTTGCCGATTGGTCAAATTCAATACCGAGAAAATACTTCATCAACCCTAAGTCCGTCATCTCGAACACCTTCATGGTTGTTTTGAACTGGTCGAACAGGACATTGTTGTTGCCAGTATAAATCAAATCGTCCACATACAGGTAGATGATATTGAGCTCACCTACTTCATTTGTCTTCATGTATAGGGTGTGCTCATATGGGCATTTGATAAACCCATTTTCTTGAAAATAACTGTCAATCCGGCTGTACCAAGCTCGGGGCCCTGCTTCAAATCGTACAGGGCCATTTTCAGCTTTAGGACTTTGCCCTCCTAGCCTTCAATTTCGTAACCTGGTGGCTGGTCTATGTAGACCTCTTCCTCCAACACTCCGTTGAGGAAGGTTGACTTGACATCCATCTGGTACATCTTCCAACCCTGTTGGGCTACCAATGCCAGGATCATCCTGACTATGTCAAGTCGGGCTACAGGTGCATATACTTCATGGTAATAAATGCCTGAATTTTGCTTGTAACCCTTTGCCACCAGTCTGGCCTTATGTTTGTCAACATCTCCTTGGACATTGAACTTTGTCTTATACACCCACTTGACCCCAATGGTCTTCTTCCCTACTAGAAGATTTGTCAGTTGCCATGTATCATTCTTTTCAATGGCTTCAATCTCTTCGTCCATCGCCTGCACCCACTTTTGATTCTGACTTGCATCTTCGAAATCTACTAGATCAACTTCTGTAAAGAATGCAAAGTCAGAGTGCTCTTCATCTACATGGGTTTGGGTTGCCTCATAGATTTCTTGCAAGCTCCTTGTCTTCGCTGGCATTACCAAGTTCTGGATTCTACTTGCACATGGAGGCGACCAAGATGGAGTAGCTGTGCTACTACTAGCACCATTGCTGCTACTAGAGGTTGCAGGTGGATGCACACTTCCATATTCCACGTCAACAGACTCTACTACTGATGGCTCTGACCGGCCAATATTCGACTTCCAGTTCTAGGCTTCATCTTCAAGAAATTTCACATCACGACTGATGATGAGCTTCTTCGTCATAGGGTTGTACAGCCTATATGCCTTCGCCTGCTCATTGTACCCTATGAAAATGTACTTCTCAGCTCTATCATCCAACTTTTGCCGCTTCTCTTCTGGAACATGTGCATATGCAATGCACCCGAACACACGTAAGTGAGCCACACTTGGCTTCACACCACTCCAGGCCTCTTGAGGGATTTTGTCCTTCACGCTTTTGGTGGGACATCTATTCAATAGGTAGACTGCACATATTACAGCCTCTACCCAAAATTTATATGGCAATCCATTTTCCTTCATCATGTTTCATGTCATCTCCATGATGGTCAGGTTCTTCCTCTTAGCTACATCATTCTACTGTATCTGGCAGTGAACTGCCTTCGAATTCCGTGTTGCTTGCAGTAGTTATGGAATTCATTGGAGATGTATTCACCTCCGCCATCTGTCCTGAGAGTCTTGATTTGATATCCTCTCTATTTCTCCACCAGAGCCTTGAACTCCTTAAATCTGGAAAATGCTTCTGACTTCAACTTGATGGCATAGATCCAAGTCTTCTAACTGAATTCATCTATGAATGTTAAGAAGTATTTTTTATCGAAAAATGTGCTGGTCTACATTAGACCACAAATGTTTGAGTGCACCAGCTCCAGTGGCTGTGATGCTCTCCAAGACTGACCGAAAGGTAACGAATCCCTATGTTGTTTGTCGACTAAGCAGCCATCACAAACTTGATTTTGTTGCTCTATCAAGGGTAAACCCTTCACCATTTACTTCTTATGCAGTTGATTTTGGCCACTGAAGTTTAGGTGACCAAATCTGAGATGCCACAGCCAGGTAGCATCTTTCACAACTACACTCAGAGACATCAATGATTCATTCTAAATCTGCAGTGGAAACATTTTATTCTTTGTCATGGACACTATAGCAATATGCCCATGCAACTTGCCTCTGATGGTGCAAGCTTCGTCTTTGAACTGGACCGTATGTCCCTTCTACAAGAGTTGTCCAACACTCAGCAGGTTATGCTTCAGGCCAGGCACATAGTATATGTTACAGATCTACTTATGTTCACCATGCTTGGTGCAGATGAGGATATTTCCTTTCTCCATTATGGGAACCTTTTTTTTGTTCCCCATCTTCACCTCAAACTAGACTGTTTCATCCAGTTGGGAGAACATCTCCTTGTTCCTCATCATGTGGTTGTTGCACCCACTGTCTAAATACCAGATATTCTTCTGGCACTCTTCCTCAATGTTGCAAGTCAACATCACATTTCCTCCTACCGCATTTTTGATTTCATCCGTGCAATGGGCTTGCTGCTAGTTCTCCTTGGCCATCTATTTTCTGCACTGTGAGATGTAATGGCCTAACTTCTTGCAAAAATAGCACTGGACCTTTGACATGTCCTTCTGACCAGATCCAACTTGCTGATTTTTTGAACTACCTCTTCCACCTTGCTGATGGAAATTACAGTTGGTATCTCCTTCGCTAGGGTTTGACCTTCCTCCTTGCTTGTTGCCTTTCCCACGCCTGCATTTGCCTCTTTCTCCGTGAGAACTAGAGGCTCCATGGTGGGAATCTTATCTACCACTCTCTCGAAATGAGACCTGAGCCTTGAATGCTTGCTCTAGAGAGGTCTGAGATGAATGGCTCAGCCTCTATTCATGTGTCTGTCGAGAGGGTTGTCAGATCCCTTGACTCTTCGATTGCTATCATAATCGAGTCAAACTTGGTAGGAAAACTTTTGAGAATTTTCTTGATTCTCTGGCTCTGCACAATTTATTCATTCAACCGCATCTGGTTGATAATGTCCGTCGTCCGAGTGAAGAAATCAATCATGGACTCGGAAACTCATCTACAAATTTTCAAACTCCCTCCTGAGCATCTGCAGCTTCACCAACTTTACCTTATTGGTGCCCTGGTACAAGCTGGCCAGAATCTCCCAGGCCTGCTTTGCCTTGGTGGCTGATGCGATCCGCGGGAAGATGGACTCCTCGATCGCTTGCATGATGTAGAAGAGGACCTTCTGGTCCTTCTTCGTGTTCTCTTTCAACAGGTCCTTGTCTGCTTAAGAGAGGGCGACCAATGCTGTTGCATCTGTCGGTTATGGGTAGTCGATATCGACTAACTCCTATATCTCCTGAGATCTAAATAGGATCTTCATCTGGATGCTTCAGTAATCGTAATTTTTCCCAATGAAGCACAGGATCTGCAACTGTAGGTTGTTGTTGTTGGAAGCCATTCTGCTTCGGTCTCCGCATCAAGAGATCAGTGGCTTTGATACCAATTTGAAAAAATTTTAATTTTTTGTTTTATCGTCACAAGCGATGCTGAAGTCTGGAAGTGACTCGTCAATGCCCGACTGCGCTGGTCAATGCCCGACTACGCTGGTCAACGCTCAACTGCGCTGGTCAAAGACAGTGAAGTCCGACTTTGCTGCAAAGTCAGGAGGATAGCTCCAGACTTAGCCAAATTTTTGGGGAGTGACTAGTCAACTCCCGACTGCGCTGGTCAACACTCGACTGCGCTGGTCAAAGGTGCGAAGTCGGGTTGCACTGGTCAAAGGCAGCGAAGTCCGACTTCGTTGCGAAGTTGGGAAGACAGCTCCAGACTTAGCCAAATTTTTGGGGAGTGGCTGGTCAATGCTCGACTACGTTGGTCAACACCCAACTATGCTAGTCAAAGGTGCGAAGTCGAGTTGCGCTGGTCAAAGGCAACGAAGTCCGACTTCGTTACGAAGTTGGGAAGATAGCTCTAGACTTAGCCAAATTTTGGCCTTTGCAAAATATTTTTGCCTTGCTAACTTTTGTTGTCCGGAGGCTTGTGCGGCTTCGATGTTGGTTTTCCTGGCTTGGCAAGGATTGTACGAAAGAGAGAAACACCAGATCTGAGTGTAATGTTTCAGATCTGAGCTCTAACTTATAGAACCCGAACGAAATCACTCTGAGGCAATTTGTATAGAGAACAACAAACTTCAGCACATAGAAATAACTACAAACCCTATAGATGCCTTAAAAAACAACAAAATTTATTCATATAAAATGAGGGTTATAGAAGTCCTCAACTGAGGAAATAATAACATCTGTAGACTAAGCTGTAGGATAAACTAAAATGAAAAACAAATGTTGAGTCGGCTACTCGAACATTAAACAGATGAGCCACACTACTCACTGAAACACTATCCTCTCTTTCTCTTCTCTCTTCTCCACACTTCCACTCTTTTCTCCCCCTATGTCTGAAAACCCGAACTGTCTTATATTGCCATGGGGAGAGGAAGATAGGAATTGTCCTCTAACAGGTTTTGACAGACCCTCAACTAGGGTTTTTGACCAATTTCCGAACTGGAATTAACTTCTGCAGTGATCGGATCTGTCAGACATCACATCTGTCAGAGGGTAGGTAAGACATCATGTCAAATTTTTGTCGGGATCCCTGACTGCGCAAGCGCAATCCGGCTGAAGCGTGAAATCTGGGTTAATATTTCTAAAAATTATTATCTACCATGAGGCCAATGTACAATAGTAAATATATTTATTCTTTGATGTTTTCCATTCAAGAGATCCTTTTTTGGTCGGAGAAGATTTTCCAGAGAAGCGTGACCCTGCGTGGAATAATAGTCTCACGTTATCCCCGTGGTTGTTTCGGGAATCTACCGCAAGGATATTAATTAAGAGCTATGCAACTTCCCAAGTAGCATGATTTCTAATTTAAACATATTAATATTATAATTTTTATAATTAAAATTAAAGAATTCATTAGTCCAAAAACTTACTGATAGATGATGGTCACTAGGGAATAGGTATTAAGGTGATATAAAATTTTAATATAAAAAAATACTAATAAAAATAAATAACTTATAGTTGTAGCACATACATGTAGAGTAACTAATATTCGCATCAAATACATGGTGTGACACTGAACTGAGGGCAGACTCCCTGCCTAAATGAAGTTAAGTTAGGCCTGCCTTAAATTTTGCTTTTCTTCTTCTTAAACCTAACCTTAGCCAGGTCAAAGTACAACTAAATCTATTAGTTGTGTTTTTATTTTTTATTTATTTATTATTTTAATTTTAAACAATTTAATTTATATTACATTTTTAATTATATATGGTATTATAATAGTTTAGTAATTATATAATTTTGTTATTTTATAAATGTTATTATTATTGTTGTTAGTAAATTTTTTTAGATTTAATGTGCAAGTAGAAAACAGATTGACAAAGAACAAAATAGTAACATAGAGATTTTACGTGGAAACCTTCAATGTGCAATAAAAACCATAAGGTAATAGCAAATTCTATCTTTTATTGATTTTAGCAAATATTTTACATTAACAACAACCATACATGCAAGGGATCATTTCCCTTTTATAGATAAGAAAGAGAAGACTCCAAAAACTGTTTGTTTCCTCTACCAAAGGAAGCCTCCGAAAAACTGTTTATTTCCTATTCCAAAGGAAGCCTCCAAAAGTTGTTCATCTTCTATAGCTACACATCTAGAAGCTACCCATTACGTCTAAAACATTCTACAACCTAGACATCTGCAACTTAAATGTTTATTTCCTAGGCGTCTAGCAGTAGCCTAGACGTCTAGCAGCAACCTAGATGTCTAGCAGTAGCCTAGAAGTCTGCTACTTAGATGTAGTCTACTGCCTAGCTTTTGCTAATAAAAAATTTGGATAGTGACTTCACCTCCTAACATTATCCCACTTGAAGTTAGTATATAGAATTTCTTTTACCAATTATTTTCATCCAGTGCCAATTTTCCAATGCTACCCTTGTTACATTTTCAGCAAGCTTGGAGAAGTTTTGCACCACTCAAACTTCTCTGTCTTGACCAGATTTGTAAGCATATCTATAGGATTCACTTATCAATTTTTTGCAACAGGATCTTGCCTTATTCTACCATATTTCTTATAAAATGGTACTTGACATCAATGTGTTTTGTGCGATTATGGAATGTTGGGTTCTTCACTAGTTGAATAGCACTTTGGCTATCACAATGCAATGTAATTTTTCCTGCATTATCTTGAAGTCACCCAACGGTTTCTCTAGCCAAATTGCCTCTTTGTTGGCCTAAGTTGCTACAATATATTCTACTTCATTGGTTGATAAAGCCATCATAGACTACAACTTAGAAGTCCAACTCATAGCTCCACCAACAAGAGGGAAAGTATATCCTGTAATGGACTTTCTCCCATCTCTATCTCCACCATAATAAAAATCCATAAAACCTATAACTTGCAAATTATTCGATATGTAGTAAATAGTAATATTTGAAGTACCTCTTAAATATCTAAATATTCACTTTACTACATTCAAAATATTCTTACCAGGATTTTCCATGTAACGACTGACTACTCCCACTACTTGGGTAATATCTGGTTTGGTGCTCACCATGGTATACATGAGGCTTCCTATTGCTGATGAATACGGTACATGAGACATGTTTGTCTTCTCTAATTCTATTTTAGGACATTTATTGGAAAATAATTTTAAGTGTGAAAGAAGTGGGGTACTAACTAGTTTTGCATTCTACATATTGAAGTACTGCAAAACCTTTTCCAGATATTTCTTCCTTATCTATCCTTGTGTATCTTCATCCATAAAATTTTATTTGTTGTTCCTAATCCTTAATTTCAAATTTCCTAGCCAATTGAGCATTAAGATCAATGATTTTCTTCATGTTGGGGTCTACAACCAACATATCATCAACATACAACAATAAATAATAAAAATACCATCATAAAACCTCTTATAGTATGCAAAATAGTCAACTTCACTGCTACAAAAAACTTGGCTCTTCATGAATGTGTCAATTTTTTTGTACCACATCCTTGGTGCCTATTTCAATCCATGCAAAGATTTCTTCAGTCTGCAAACCAAATGATCTTTACCTCTTTCTTCATAGCCCTCAAGCTGATCCATATAAATCTTATCCTTGAAATCACCATGTAGGAAAGCAATATTTACATGAAGCTACTCCAATTCTACATTTTGTGTTGCTACAAGTGCAATTAAAACTATAACAGTAGTCATCTTCACAACTAGAGAGAAAATTTAATTAAAATCTATACCTAACTTTTGCATATAGCATTTTTCTATCAAGCGATATTTATAGTGTTCCTACAACCCATCATTGTTCTTATTTACTTTGTACACCCACTTGTTTTCAATAACCTTTCTTCTAGGTGGGAGATCCACAAGTTCCCACATTTTATTCTTGCAAAGTGCCTCAATTTCCTCCTCCATAACTTTCCTCTATTTTTTTGCATTCTCAGACTCTCTAGCTTCCTGAAATGAACTATGCCCGCCATCATTATTTAACAAAGCAAAAGAGGATTGATAAATAGGACGATACCATTTTGTATACTTTTGTGGATGTGTAGATCTTCTAACACAATGATATGTTGATTGTGGCTCTTGGTATTGTGACTGTTTTACTTATTCTACTTGTTATTTTGTGTGCTGATAAAAAACTCCACTATGTTGATTTTCATATTCATCTTTGTTCATATCTATTTCAATTGGTACAACATTAGCATTTTCCTATACCTCTTTCCTTTGCATAAATTTTTCACCAACAACATCCTATCTAATAATTATAGTCTATACCCCTTCATTGTATCTCCATAGCTGAGAAAAATGCATTTGCTTGACTTTGGGTCAAGTTTGGACCTTTTTTATTTAGGCGCATAGGCAAATGCATCACAAAAAAGTTATACAAATGAGAGTAATCAACTAGCTTACAACACCAAACCTCCTCCAAAATTTTTCCATCCAATGCAGCTATAGATGACATATTAATAATGTAAACAACTATATTAACAACCTCTACCCAAAACTTTTTATCCAACATGGATACACTGAGCATGCTACTTGCACATTCCATGATTGTGTGATTCATCTGCTTAACCACATCATCTTTCTATGGAGTATATGGTACAGTATTCTAGTGCTTAATACCTTCTTGCATACAAAATTTATCAAATTTCTTAGAGCAATATTCACCCCCATTATCTGACCTAAGACATAAAATAGGCTTCCTCAAACTTTTCTCTACTCGTGCTTTGAACTCTTTAAATTTCTATAAAGCTTTTGAATTCTTCAGACAATAAACCCATACTCTCCTAGAATAATCATCTATAAAAGTCAGAAAATATATAGCACCATTCAAGGACTGAGTGGGTACTGGTCTAAATATATCCAAATGTATAAGTTGTAGAAAATCATAACTCTTACTAGGGCTTACAGTAAATCAAAGGGCTTACAGTAAATCAAACCCTCTTTTGTTTACCAAAAATGCAGTGTTCACACAAGTCTAAATTGCAATAGTGGAGCCCAAGTGGCAAATAATGAATGATTGATAAATCCTGTCCAATTGGCTCAAGATAAGATTAGCACCCGACCTTCATTTACTCCAGGTAAATTTTAGTGTTTTCAAATCCAAGTCCTAAAGGCTTATCGAGTTGACAAAATCAAAAAAATTATTTAGACTTCTTACGTCTACTCCATTGCCACATATCTTCTTTGATAGATACAAAGGAGAATTGAAATATCTAACAACAACCAAAGATTCTTCCTGGAAGGTGTCTCTCATATCAAGTAATAGCTGCCAAAAATTACATCTATTAGAATAAGAGTTTGGGGTATAAATGTTTGACATCACCCACCTTCTATGGGTAGCTTTACACAAAAAAAAATATTAATCACCATGTTAGAGGATGAGATGATATGACCATAATACCTCGAGGAGTCCCAAAAGAAAAGCAATCTCCCTACTGAGCCTGACACCTCGCTGGCCATGAATCAAGAATTCTTCCACACAATATAATGAACTACCTCCCAAGACAAAGTAACCAGATTTGATTCTTGAATACACAAAAAATTAGGCCCTCTCTCCCTTATTAGAGAAGTTAATAACCTTTTATTCAAGAAGCTATTGAGACCTCTTACATTCCATGAAAAAATCTTCATCGAAAAAGTTATAAGGAGAGTTTCTTGCCCACCCCACCAACTTGAGGGGATCTGCAACTACCTAGCTTTAGTTGCCTATCACCATTATCCTACCCCACAACCAAGTGGACCTGCCCACCATTTGTGATTACATCCTCCATTAACTTCTTCCCACTAGCTTTACTCGGAGGTCTACCTAGATTTTTTACAATTCCAATGTCAGTACCCTTTCTACATTGGCTCTTATTTTTCGGGCCAGGTGACCCATTTTCCAAAACAATTATAGGAGAAGCCATAGTGCTTCTTAATCCACTTGATAGAGACATGATGAGCTCCTTCAAATAATATAAAAATTTGTTGGCCTTTAGATTAGACAACTCCAAGTCCTTAACCAAATCAATTGCCTTAGATGCATCTGTATCAAGGAATTCAAACAAATTCATGAGTGAAATGGCAACCTCCTTCTCCAAAGGCTCCGATCAGAGAACCACCTCCAAATTTCTATGGAATTACTCCACAAGATATTTAGCTTTGATATACTTAGCAAACCGAGGAGAGGCCTCAGACATCCCCATTACTGCACTCTTTGATTTAGGAGGGGAACCCAATCCTTTATCCTCAAGGAGATCTTAAGGTTTCTTATGCCATATCTTTTACTTCTTAAATGAAGATCTAACTCTTGAAAGATCATCGTAAGTTACCGAGCGCTTGGACTGCTGAGTAGAAGGCTTCCAAGAGACCTTATAAGGGTAGGAATTTTGATGATGCCTCCCAAACCACACACACTACAAGGCACCAATTTTTTTATAGACCACTGACTGAGACTAAAAACAAAGATAAGAGACTAGCTCTACCGAGTTCAAGAGATTTTTTTTATATCAACCAAAAGACACATTCTAACAAACTATCACTTGTTAGACGAGAGACATAATGAGTCAAAGAAGGTAAAGTCTCCAATCAACTTTGCCATAGCCTTAAACACATCTTCATGCCAAAGAAAGGTGGGGAATTCAAGTAAATGCACCCATACAGAGACCAAATTTACCCATTGCAATGCTAAGTTAAATTTTGAGCCACACTTACCGAAGAACCAGGCCACCATCCAAAATATTCCTCGAGTCAGCTTCATAAGAGAGTCTGATTAGGAAACACTTCTAGGGAAGATAAGAAATATTCAAAGAATCACAGCGTTTCCATATTGCTAACTCCCATATTTTAAGCACATCAAGGTCTGGCCTTCCCATTGCAAACTTGCCAATGAGGTCAAATGAGCCTTTATCCAATAGAGAATTCACCATACAATTAGGAATGTGGATTTGAAAGGACCCAAGCACAACCTCACAAGGGCCAAAATCATCCTTGTAGCTTTGACCAACCACCACCTCAACATAGGAGAGGGAGGGCAAATATTTCTTAATACCAAACACCCCATATCTGACCTTTATTGAGTCCTAGGAGGTAAACAAACCCTGATCACTTGACTTACCTTCCCAAAATGGGTCTTCCAAATTGATTTCGAAAACCTCTGAGGAATCAACCTCAGCTCCATCGTACCACATATTTTCCACTTGAACACTCACCTCATACCTATTATGATATATGTTTTTGGATTCTATTGGTTTATTTATATTTTTGGCATAATGACATATTAACAATATATACATTTATTTTATCTTATTATATGTTGATTGTACTTTATGTATTTTATTTTTGTATACATAGATGTTGATTATTTTTGTGTTTGTGGTTAATGAGATATAGATCAAAGGATGGTGTTTTATGATCGTCATCCCATATTTGAAATCTATGTCAATATCTATATATTTTATTTTATTTATTATTTTTATTTCTTTACTTAATTGCATTAGAGACTTGCAATAGAAAGACACTTCTCACAGGATTCCATTATTCATGAATTTTATGATTATTTTAAAGTTATTCTTAAAATCTTGTTAACTAATAAATATGTAGCACCCTTCTTGTGAAGCATTTAATACATCAAACATGAAATCGTGTTATAAAAATAAATAAATTGGGAATAGTGATCCACCTTGTATGCATGCTAACAAGATCTAGCTTAGAAAAATGAAAATATGTTTTGAGTCACCTTTCATTGGTTATTGACTTTAAAGTGGGTAAATATTAGTGAAGAGATATTTGGCTATTCCTTCTATATAAAGAAAGATAATTTAAGTTTACTTTAGTTTCTCCATATTTTAAAATCTTAAAAACCATATATATAGAAGAAGTTATCCATGTGATATTGAAATATTATTTTCCTAGAGGAAAATAAAAAGTTTTTATTTTTATTAAACCCTTAATTTGAGGTAGAGAGAGAGAGAGGTTCTTTAGGAACCATTGACATCAAACTCAAGCAATAAAGTGATTTTTTTAATTCAAACCCTACTAAGAAGGTAGCGTTATTATTATTGGATCTTTCATAGGATTCCTTTATTAAAATGAAAGAAAATGAAGGGTTCTCTATTGTTGTTACTTTTTGAGTATTGCATGTAAATATGGAAAAAGAAATATATGAGTGTTATTTTTGTTCCATTATTCATATATTCTATGCATTTTAGGCATTAACATATGTTTATTCAAAAATATTAACTTTATAATAATTTTTATTCTAAATATTATTGATTGTTCATCCATAAATTCTCTACTAAAAAATATATTAATTCCAATGAAACAATGAAGCATAGAAGGATTTCCAAGAAATCAAAGAGGTAGTATTTTTATCT
The DNA here is from genome assembly GCA_028583015.1 of Wollemia nobilis. Classification (NCBI taxonomy): domain Eukaryota; kingdom Viridiplantae; phylum Streptophyta; class Pinopsida; order Araucariales; family Araucariaceae; genus Wollemia; species Wollemia nobilis. The sequence continues at coordinate 639,521 of JAQPPZ010002517.1, forward strand.
CATATGCTTTCTTATCCTATTTATTTTTTAATTATATACTTTACAAGATATATATTTTTGGGGATTGATTAGGCCATACATTTTGTCATTGAAGGGCTTAAAAATCATCAAGTAAACCACAATTGTCTATAAATAAAACATTTATCAAGGTGCAATCAATAAATTTTTTTAGATTCTATATTGTCAATTCTAATAACTTTAGTTTTTATTCTAGTTTTAGTAGTAAAAATTTTACTAAACTAAATAATATTGGGATAAATAAGAGGGCCTTGGATTTATAAAGTACAAGATTTTTTTCTAGATATCAAACTCATAAATCTATTACTTGGAAAAAGTCCCTAATGGATATATAAATTACAAGAATTTACCTATTGGATAAAATAAAAAATATTTGGTGCTTTAGGTACAAAGAACTAATAAATGGTATATGAATATAATCAATTACCTTGTGATGTTTTCTTGTATTATCTTAATTTCAAATAAAACATAAAATAAGAAGAAATTTCCTAAACTTTGTGCTTATTGATTGGATATTATACAAAAGAATTTTTTGAGTGTACACCTTCTAGACATCTGAGTAAAAAAAAATTCCAATACATTTGAAGGAATATTAGATAAAAAAGTGAATGATGAATGCTTTGGTCCTTAGAACATTCCTTATAAAATTTCAAGGATTGGTCATTATTAGTACATGTTATTCAAAATATTTACTAGAAAGAAAGCATAATCACATACCAAAAATTTATAAAAAATGAATGAAAATCCTAGTCATCTCTTAATATAGTTGTAGTAGATGCTCCTATTCATCAATAGCCATTAGAATTAATTTTCCTAGATAATCTAACCCAAACAAAAATCATGGATACATTTTACCAGAATTAAGTATTTATCCATATGAATTGAGGTTGATTCTCATACATAATCATCAACAATCATTAGAGATTTCTTTTAAAATCAATTGATCACAAGATTTGAGATCCCTTTAAGTATTTTCTTTGAAAAAACCTTATATTTTCTATGTATGAATTTATTTAAAATTTGTATTTATTAATATTTTGGTGGGATAAATTTTGGACTACTACCCTTAGGTCTACTAATAATAGATTTATTCAAATATTGAATATCACTGATATGCATCAACATTTGTGGTTTTTAAGAATATATTTTCTTGTTAATAAGATAGAATAATATTCAATGATACTCTTTGTATCTCATTTTTTTTATATTTATTTTTTGAATGAGGTTATTATTCCAATCAATATTAAACTTATATCAATCCAAAGTTTAGGAAATGTCTACATGGTTTGATATTTGGAGATTTTTCAAACTATAATTAATGGGTTTCTAAAAAATTAAGAGGTAAATGTAGCACCTCTCAAGTGACACAAAAACACTACTAAGAAATTTCTTTGAATTGAGAACGAATGTGAGATTTTATAAGTATTAAATAACTAAATTTACACAACCTTAAATTCTTAGGTAACATAAACCTATAATATCATTTACTCAAACTTGATCAAAGGTTGCAAACCAACTATTCTTGTGTTTAAAATATCCAAATTTAAATTCTTTATTGGATGCCCCTCCCTTTTATAGTATTCATTAGTGGTCTTTTAATTATTTGAAGATTCGCCCCATCCCTTGAGCCCATGGGTCTTAATCCCAAAGAATGAAGGATACAATCATGCCTAGATGCATTAAGTAAACTTTGAATAAATACCTCCCTTATATTAACATTTTTTTGTGCCTTGGCTTATCATAATGAGAGAAATGTCTAATTATTTGGATAGTGCAAATGAACATAGGGATAAACATAATTTGTGCATATTTTGATGTATTACATCCAATATTGATGATGTTTATGAATCTAGTATGACAAATATTGGTAAATTATTATAGTAATACATTATAGTTGTAGTCACCTAAGTGCAATGAATCACCATATTATATAATTAGACCTAGTCATGAGTATATACTCGTGTTTCTTATGTAAAGTTACATATATTTTTGTGTTAAAATTGAATGATATGGACTTACAAATATTTTTTCTTGTTGGTATTATTCATGTATTCCCTCATTGGAAGGTCAAAATTCTTGTGGAAGGAGTTGAAATAGGCATATTCCATATTGGAAAACCACTTTGGTTTGGCAGATAAATGCCCTAATGATGCTTTCCCTCCTAAATAAAAGCATCTATGATAGTTGGACTTGACAAGATGATTTGTGTGTGTCTATCAAAGAATCGCTTAAAAAAAAAAATTCATGTAATCAAACCAATATGTTTAAAAATGAATATGTATTACTATGAAAAATATTAAAAAAGAGTGTGTTGTATTTTATTCCAAGTGATTGAACCCTAAATATGTGGTAGTATATCCATTTTATAAAAACTTGTGGCATTGTATAATTATATCATTAATCATATGTTGTGATATTATCATCATAATGAAAGAATCTATCATTTATGAAGTTGTTATATTGTCATACAAACTATTGAAAATCAAAATAAATTATAATTACCTATTTTATACTTGAATTTAGGTTTATTATCTATATGGTATTCTATTGAGACTTAAAGTAATTGATGAATTTAGTTGCATACTTGAGTAATAATTGAAATGAAATACATAATAACCCAACCTTTTGGATTTCCATAGAGCTTAAATATATTTTTTAACATAACTAGTCTTTGAGAGGTAATGATGGTATCAACAATTAAAATACCATCCTCTTTTGACATTGGTGATGTTAGAGTTCAATATACTTGCCCTATAAGATATTTATGAGATTTAGGAAATAATTACATATACATTGACTTTGTTAAACATGGATGAATACATCAACTAGCTCCTATATATGTAGATGAATATTGAAATACATGGTTTGGTACAAGCATAGATAAGTGATGGAGACTCATAAATATAATCAAGTTTTTTTTTTTTTTTAACATTTATAAATAATAATATGATATTAAAAAGAGTCTTAGCTATTTTTTAAAACTTATGGAACCAAATTCTTATTAGAATTTCCAAAAATAGACATGTAAAGCATTACACAAAATATGAAGAAAATAGTAGAACTTAAGAGAATATTCACTTATTCTAACACCCCCCTTAAGTGATACTAGGGGAGCTTTGTAAAAATGAGTCCCAACAACAAGGCCTAATGAGGTACTCATGTACAATTACTTCTTTATGAAGATATGGTAAAAAACCAATGGAAAAAATCATCAATCAAAAGGAAGTAAGTAAGAGGCTTGTCTTCAAATGGTGAATATTGTCCTCTTAATACAATAATAATGATGAGTCCCGACAACATGGCCTAATTAGGTACTCATTTATAATATAGATAGTTGGTGGAAAAAACCCCTGTGGGGAAAAACTAACTATCACCTCTTTATTTTGAAGTGATGGTAAAAACCCAGTGGGAAAATCCATCAATCAAAAACAAAGAAGTATGAAAGAGGCTTGTCTTCGGATGGCGAAGATTGTCCTATTATACAAAATAATAACGAGTCTCGACAACAAGGCCTGATGAGGTACTCTTTTACAATATAATGAGATGTGGAAGACAAGATAGATGTTGTCTTCGGATGCGAATACTCATATTTACATGTCGTTTGAAGATGTAACAAAAACCCAAGGAAAAACCTTCTCATACAATATAATGAGATGTGGAAGACCTATGTGTCAATGTAGATGTAATACTCCAATTTTTTCTTGCAATTGAAGGTAACACAAATAAGGAAATGACTTGGTGAAGATATCTGCAATTTTATTCTCAGTCAAAATATATTCCAAGTGTATATCCCCATTCTGAATATGTTGCCTGATGAAGTGCATGTGTATCTCAATGTATTTGGTGTGCTGATGCTCAACTGGATTACGTGCAATATGAATTGTGCTCTGATTGTCACACCAAAGTGTTATAGACTCTTTATGGAAGAAACCAAATTCTTTTAGAATTTGATGAAGCCAAAGAGCTTCCTGACTTGCTGAAACTGCTACTCTATTTGTAGAAGATAGTGCTATTGCTTGTTGTTTCTTGCATAACCAGGCTATTGGTGAAGAACCAAGGCAAAAAACATAGCCAAATGTTGAACATCTATCATCTAATGATCCTGCCCAATTTGAATATGTATAGCCAATGATATGCATGGAGTCTTCCTTATAGATGAGCCCAAAGTGCGTAGTGCCCTACAAATAACAAAGAATTCTTTTAGCTGCTTGAAAATGACTGAAATGAGGGTTATGAGAGAATCTGTATATGAGCCCAACAACATATGAGATATTTGGGCGAGTATGAGTAAGGTATAACAGACTTCCTATAAGCTGAAGGTATAGAGTTGCATCACATAGAGGGGATGAGCAGGAAGTACTGAGATGCATGCAAAATTGAAAAGGGGTAGAAGAAGGTTTATAATATGTCATTTTAAACTTTTGAAGGAGATCTAGGGTGTACTTTTATTGACACAAGATAATTCCTATATTTTTTTGACTTATTTGAATCCCAAGGAAGTAATGAACTAGACCTAGGTCAGCCATTTCATTTTTTCTTAGGGAGGGAGTCTTTTATAGTCTGAATGTGAGTGAAGTTATTACCAGTGAGAAGAAGATCATCAACATAAAAAACAAGAATGGTGATATTGCCTTTATTTATCCAAATGTAAACTGTGTTATTAGACTCACAATGAGAAAATCCTGCTGAAAGGAGTCCATATTTTCATACCAAGCTTTAGGGGCTTGTTTGAGGCCATAGAGAGATTTTTTAAGCCTACAAACAAGAGAGGAGTCTTGAGTGAAACCAACGGGTTGTTCCATGAATATTTCTTCCTTTAAATCTCCATGGAAGTAGCCAGAGCAAGAACCAATCTAACATAATCCATTTTAGCAACTGGAGCAAAAATTTCTGCATAATCAATACCCTCTATTTAATAAAAATATTTGGCTACAATACGAGCCTTATGTTTATCTATTTCTCCATTAGGCCCATATTTGGTTTTGAAGATCCATTTACAACAAACTAATTTACTTCCTTTAGGTAAGGGAACTGTGTAGACACCAAAACAACACCAATCCGATTATGTGACTGCAAACACTGATCGCTTTGACAAACACAGCCCCCAGGGCAGCCCTCAGAGGTCAAACAGTGGTCCTAACCACTTTCATAGCAATTTTGTAAGGTCAGGAAGCAATTTGGCACATTTAGACACTTTGCTCACTATTCGTCTCACCCAGGGACGAATACTAACTGGAATTCGTCTCACCCAGGGACGAATTCTGAAATCGTCTCACCCAGGGATGAATTCCAAGTTTAACGGGCAAAAAGAAGAATGGTGCCAAGTGGCAGCCCGAGACGGTCGCTTGATGACTCCGCCTCGCACACGTGTGTGGGTGGATAGATAGGCCGTTAGAGGACTATCACAAGGGCAATTATGAGAGCCCAAGTCAATGGAGGACTCCCCTCCCTCATGGGAAGACATGACTGCCACATGGCACCTATGACCAACACATGGCATTTGTGCTTCCCTCTCAAAAGAGACCCCATGGGTCTATAAAAGGTGGGACTTTTCTCACCCAAAAGAGAGGAGATTGAAGGAGATTTCAAGCAACGAAGTGCTGCCGAGTTGAAGACCCACTTGCATCCCTTTTGGTTCACCTTCTCGCATCCACCAATCTCTTTTGCAAGGGAGGTTGTTGGGTGGCTTTTGGAAGCTTGAACCTGACCCAAATCCAACACATGGACACCTGAACCAACCAATTTGCCGACCCCCCAATCCTAAGAGGTTTTGGGCCTATCCCTAGTGGATTGGCTCCGAAGTCAAGTGCCAACGGTGGGAGGCCCACCTGGGCACCCCCGCACTTCCTAAGTTCCATTATTTTTAGCATTCTAGATTATTTGTTCGCATTGCATATTGTGTCATTTTGTTTGGTGAACTCATAGCTGCAATTTCATAACTTTTGATTAGATTCTAGTATGTTTTGTGTCGCTTTGTTGTTTCACTAACTTGCAGGTGGCGATATCAAATTCCCGAGGATAGAGGCCAAATTGGGAGAATCCGACCATCTGGGTCGTCCCAAAATGGCCCCAATTACATAACCCCTCTGTCTGCAGGTGTTTTGGAGGTCTCGAGAGCCGACATTGGAACAGATCACTTCGGCTTTTTCAACACAGAAGAATTCGTCCCACCCAGGGACGAATTGCAGTCAGAATTCGTCCTGCCCAGGGACGAATTCCAGGTGAAAGCAGATTAGCCGACTGTTTCAGTGGTAATGGCTTTCTGGTAAGATCTTCTATTTTCTGTCAGTTTTTCAGGCTATTTGGATTCACTGTACTTACTGTTTCAGGCAAGTGTTTACATGCATCTTTGATGATTTTAGAGAACAAACACCTTTTATTTGCAGCAGATGCTACTGACATATTCGTTGTTTCTTTGTTCACAGGAAGAGCAGCAGAGGTCAAAGACTCATCAACATCAGCGACGACAGCATTTTGGCCCGTCCATTTCAATCGTGGGCACGCGAAAAGAGGAACATTAAGTGATTGTAATCAAATTCTTTTAACGCTCCTAGCCCCTGAAAAGGGAGGAGGCGTATTTGTAATAGAGATCAAGAAATTTTAATGAAAGGGCTGTGTTTTCTCCATTCGCTTGTATCTCATTTTAATGCGTCTCTTTCGTTTCATGCATTTTACATTTCTAGGACTTAAGCGCATTTGATTTTGGTTGCATCGCAATTAGTGTTTCCTTTGCCCGGAATCTCGTGCTTTCAGTGGCGATCACGGTGGGACCCTGTTCCCTGGTGTTTAAAATCACAGAAACTGATTAAATTTTTGTGTTTTGTGCTTGACAGGTACATTTTTTTGTTGCATACTGCTATTCGTCTCTAGCAGGGACGAATTCTGTTCTGCAATTCGTCTGACCCTGGGACGAATTCAAATTCGTCTCTGGGAGGGACGAATTCTGTTCTGTAATTCGTCTCACCAAGGGACGAATTTCTGTCTGCAACTTTTCAGAACAGAAATTCAGAAGCAACCGGTCCAGGCAGAGAAGAGGTAGGGATTTTTATAATCTCTGTTAAATTTTCTGTTTTTGTTTCTGTTTCTTTAATTGTTTTCATTTTATCCTGCATTGCATAGGAAAAGTCATTTATGCTTGTTTCATTTTCGCTAAATAAAATGAATCCCACACACTTCACGCAATAATTTTAAACCAAGGAGCTGGTCGTAAGACCCCAGCCCTTGAGCAAGACCAACGGTGGGTTCATCACCACCTTGGCTTAGCTTTGCATCCATTTTCCCGATTGTCAACTGTTGTTAGGCATAAATCCCGACGAAAGCTGACCGAGTGTCGCTCGGGTGATTCCCATGCGCGCGAGGATAAGTTTTCTATGGTAGGTGCCATTAACAGGACAATCCCCCTTCCGTACCGCCTACGTACCACGTACCTTCTGCTCTCACGTACCTATAGTCTCCCTCTCGTAAGGGCGGGTATATAGAGAGGTTGGTATATCGGCCTGGTTGGTATATTGAAGGGGCTACCATTTTGGGAGTTATATGAGCCTTCATTATGCATTTAAACGTTCTTCAAAACCTACAAAAACAAAACAAAATATCAAAATACACTAAACCAGTTTAGGACACACCAATAATCCTTAAAAGAGATAATCACGGTTTGCGCATGTGTGTGTTTATTTCTGCTTAGTGTAGACAAAAAAAAAAATCATCATAAACAAGATAAAAAATCTACTTAGATAGTATAGAAGCAACGCAATGGTGTATACCCATAGCCAAGCCCAATCAAGGGCAGAAGCTCTGGAAGGTACATAAGAAGCGAGCACAAGTCACCTTCGCTTCAGTCTCGAGGATTTGGTCATACCGCCTTATCGGTCTAACCTACAAAAGAATCCAATTCAGAATCCTCGGTGGGGTATGCCTATTCAAAGCAGCCCCTTTCGAGAGGATGCCTTACATGTAGACCTTGAGGTAAACAGAGAATCGCCCTCTCAGGTTAGACATGAGTGGCCACGGCGCGACGAAGCGCTAGACAGGCAAACCATCCATTTGGAGGGACAACGTGGATATGGTATCCCTTCTTTACCTCACATCAGAACAGAGAGACAAAATCTAGAGCGTAGGGTTCTTTACACAAAATGACCTAACTCCGCCTGCCCCCTTCACACCTATGAGAGGGAGCGCGAGGAAGATCATCGCATTCCTCAAAGACAACAACATACAACGCGGGAACCTTGCGCTTCCGCACCAGCTGGACATCATGATCACCCCTTGAGGCCAGAACCTCGAGTACAAGCCGCCTACCTCGACAGAGGGAAGCGACCCCTTGAAGTTGTAGATCATCAAAATCAAGGCAAACACATAGGAGGAACATTCGAACCTCCCGAGCAAAATAGGGTAGACCAAATTGACTCGATAGTCGCCCAACATGCCACCCGTCAAGCCCAAATCATGCGGCTTAAACAAAGTCATCAGGAGATAGAGTATCAACACCGCTTGGATAGAGAGCGCATGCAACGCGAAGCGGATGAGCTACGCTATAAACTACCTGAGAGGGAGCCAACCCCTCGCATTCAAAGAGCCGAACAATATGTGAGACATAATCCGTTGGTGCAGGACAGGTCTCCACGACCTCGTCAAGCTTTGCCTCCAAGACCTCATGGATTCGAGAGGGAGGCAACTCCCCGAAACAATGATGGGTACCTTCAGCGAGGGCTTGATCAGGGTCATAGGTTTCACCCAGAGACTCCTCAAGAATTTTACGAGGAGTATGAACCAGAAGAGGAATATGTTGAAAGTCCCCATCAAGGCAGGAGGGATGCCATTCGGCCACCCCTCCATAGGCCTCCAATTTATCATAACTTACAACGAGAGAGAACAAGAGAGGAAGAAATAAAATCTTTCGATGCATACCAAGCGCTATTGGAGCGTTTGGAGTCCGTGGAAACAAAAGTTGCTGGGCATCAAAAACCCACATTACGTCAACTCCGCAGTAATCCGGTGCATCCCTCAGTGCCTACACCTCTTTACCCCGAGCACTTCAAGTTGCCTCAATTGGCAGTTTTTAAAGGTGAAGAGGACGCACAAGAACACGTTACAAGATTTTTAAGCCAATGCTTCGGCATCCAAGATAATGACGCATTGTTGCTTAGAACATTCATAACCACATTCGCAGGCCCTGCCTCGGATTGGTTCACACAACTACCCAAACACAGCATAAGCAACTTAGATCAATTAGTAGATGCGTTTCTTGAACGCTTTGCCTTCAACACAAGGAAGAAGGCATCACCGAGTGATCTCGGCGAGCCTCAAACAATTTGAGGAGGAAACAATGGCAGCATATGGGAATCGATGGAGAGCTTTGCTTTCTAAGTTACCCTACCGTCCTCCTATGTCTGATCTCACGTAGATGTTCGCAAAAAGTTGCTTAAAATCAATCTCTGGTCTATTGTTGCTACGGCAATACGATAGCTTAGAAGAAGCTTTGGCGCAAGCCAGAGTCATAGAAGAGATTAAAATAGGTGAAGGCGCAATCGCTAAGCCTAAAAAGAAAGAGTGGAATAAAACCACTAAAACCGGGACAACGCAACCACAACACGCTGCAGTCAACCAAGTTGCGATAAATGTTCCCATGCCTGTGCAAGAAACGCAGCCCCAAAAGGCTAATTACCAGGCAGTGCCTCCTGCTTATGAAAGAGATAATAGAAGACAGGAGCAAAATTACCCGCGTCGCCCTAGACGACATTTCACCCCATATGCGGAGTCTAGGGATTCCTTATTTGACCGCTTGTCAGTGGCAAATTTAGTCACTCTGCCAGAAATTCAAACTATAGACCCTAACATTCCCAAGCCTAGGGGGTACAGAGAAGAATTGTATTGTAGATTCCATAGGCGCAGAGGACATGACTTGAATGGGTGCTAGAAATTCAAAGAACTAGTCCAGGATTTGATCGACAATAGAACATTGGTCGTGGACAACCCCATCGTGCCAAACAACCAACAAATGGGGGTATTCAAGGACCCCTTGCCTGCCCACGAGGCACAGACAAAACCACTCCAGATTAACGAGGTGCGACAGGATCTTCCCACGTAGGGATTTGTGGGAATGATTAGCATAGTAACAAGGAACAGAAGGTACCCAGTAGTTGCCCCCGAGGTAGCTACGAGGGAAGTTTCGACAACATCGCAGCCTCAACAACGCCCAACGCAGTTGCCTCCGCCTAGACCCGAGGTCACAATACGAACCAAACTCACGTAGAGTTTGCAGACCACATCGGCTAGGCTGTCCATTTACGAGCTTATTCAACAGTCAGCACCCCATAGGGAAGCTCTTATGGACATTTTAAAAGCCATTGAATTACAGCCCCATGAAGCAAATTCTTTCAACAACTTCGTAGGACATGTGAAACGATGTACGGAGCCGGTCATCACATTCAGAGAAGATGAGGTCAAAATGATATCGAATGACATGGCAGATCCACCCCTGCACGTTATCACGCGGGTCAACGGGATTCCGTACAAGAGAGTGCTGATAGATACTGGCTCGTCCAGTAACATCATTACCACTGCAGCCTTAAAACATTTGAAGCTGCCAGCCTCTCACATCACAGCCGTCGACACAGTTGTTTTGCCTATCCAGGTAGGACAAAAGACAATACCTACACCGTGCCATGTGCTGGAAGGCGAAATGGCTTATAATATACTGCTAGGGCGGCCTTGGATCAGGGACATGAAGTGTGTCCCTTCGATCGCCCACCAATGCTTAAAGTATGCTTATGAGGGAGAAATACATGTAGTCCCAATGGACTTAGAGCCCTTCAAGTATTGCAATGCGGTACAATTCATGCCTCAATCGACCCTCCCTTCAACGCATTTGGATTTTCAATTAAATCCATCTAAACAGGGTCCGATACCGCAGGCACCACTGGTGGCCAACAAGGCAAAATCCCAGCCAGGTGAGACCTCATCACCTGCTCCTTCATCATCAACGCCACCTATCATGGCCCAACAGAAGGACAAGGGAAAACAGATCGTGGAAGAGGTTAAACCCTTGGAAGAAAGGTTGCCCACAATCTCAACGGTATCAACGGAGAAAACACCCAGCACAATAGAAACTAAGACTCCTGAAACACCAAACATGGAATGGAGTCAAGAAGGACTACCATTTCCTCCCACCCAATCATCAACAATCACTGTTGAAATGGCCGATACGGGCTTGGGGGAATATTTGGTACAAAATGTTGTGGCGACGCCAACATTGGAGTCAGTACAAGACATGGGAAGACCTCGCCTTCCCATAGGGACAATTGTTCCTCTAGGCTACCCTCCAAACCAGACAAATTTCGTGTATGGGGGCCTTGATCATGGTCTTGAACCATGCCAACAAAAGGAAGCAGACGAAGAGCCTTTTGTTGAAAACATCAACTATCTGTCAAACCCAGATTTTGCCCTAAAATATCTCGGCCAATGCAATTGGCATGGATACGGGCTAGGCAGATATGAGCAAGGGATGCGGATCCTTTGCCAACCAAGATATCAGATGCCATATGACAAGTCAGGGGTAGGGTTCAACCATCCCCTGCCATTAGACATCTTGGTTGAAAATATGCAAGGCCTAGAAATAGGCAACAAGGGGGGATTGGCATTAGACCCTTATGCCAATCCAAATACAGAATACACATTGGGAGACTACCTCCCATGGTCAACAAACACCCCTGGAAATAGCAGTAATCCCTCTCCTTTGCTAGAGAGAGGCGAAAGTTCGGACAGTGGTCCTCAAAGAGAAAACCAACGAGCTGTCGGACATCTTTCTGAAGCTGTTCCCCTTAGAGATTCCAGACGAAACAACACAACATCAAGAGAATCAGGTCCCTCCACCAAGAGTGGAACAACCACAATGGGACCAGATTAACTTGCTGGAACAAGGAGGATCCTCAACGCCGCAAGCAACAGTTGCTGAAGAGGATGAACATTTTTGGGTCTTCGAAAGTGATTCAGAAGATGAGACTGAAATGGACTATCTCAGACATGCGCGACGACATCACCATGCTTTAACCCATGAAGATCTAATGGGACAGATGGGCATACGGTTAGGGCATGAATGGTGGGTAGACCCCGCAAGGTGGGACCAAGTATTGGATCCATGGCTCCAAATTCAAGATGAGCATCGTCCACCTCGAGATCCCATCATGACACCAGTGCCGAGAAAAGACCCTGCCATCCTTTTCGCAAATAGGGACGAATTCGCACCTAGGGAAGATCCATTCGTGCCCATTCCCGTAGAGCCAGATCCAAAGTATAGGGAGCATCTAAAAGAATCGAGCTATCACACCCGCGGTTCTGGAGACCAAATTCATTCCATCCACATGATCTCCATTGATTTGACCGCACCCATCCGCAATCCGGCCGATCCAACATGGTCATTGCATCTAGACATAGATGCCATCGACTGGGATCGCGTCAATTCACCTTTATCACCATCATAGTACTGGCCTTTCGGTGAAATGCCTCATTTGACCCCAAGGACAACTCAAGAAATTTTTTAGGCTGAAGAGGGACCCGAGGTTCCAAACGTAGATTTAAACTCAGCCAATGATATCCATTTGATCCCGACTCCACATCAGTTGGAGGAAGGATCCCACATGTCAGTCGAAGAAACGACTGACGTAGACATCGGCTTAGACCCAACGAATCCACAGATTATCAAACTGGGGGTAAGTCTTTCCCCCGAAGAGCAAGCCGATTACATTACCCTTCTCAAAGCGAAGAAGGAGGTTTTTGCATGGTCATACAGAGACATGCCGGGACTAGACCCGTAGCTAGTCACGCATAATTTAACGCTTGATCCGACAATCAAGCCTGTAAAGCAAAAACTACGCAAGATGCACCCAACAGTGGCCTTGATGGTCAAAGACGAATTACAAAAGTTGTTGGATGCACAGTTTGTCATCTGCATGGATTATCCGCCATGGCTGTCCAACATGGTTCCCGTCAAGAAGCCCGACGGGAGGATTCGCATATGCACCAATTTTTGAGACCTAAACAAAGCGAGTCCTAAGGATGATTTCCCCTTGCCAAGCATCGACGCGCTAGTAGACGCTACAACAGGTCATGAAATGCTCTCCCTAATGGATGGCTTCTCAAGATACAACCAAATTCGTATCAATCCTGAAGACCAACTTAAAACGGCGTTCACAATGCCTTGGGGGACATTTTGTTATAAGGTCATGCCTTTTGGCCTTAAAAATGCTGGCGCTACCTACCAACGTGCCATGACATACATCTTCCACGATTACATGCACAAAACTTTGGAAGATTACATGGATGATTTGTTAGCCAAATCTCTTTTGCGCTCAGATCATCTCGGTGACTTAAGCAAGATTCTCGATCGCCTCATAGAGCATAAGGTCAGACTGAACCCCAAGAAGTGCATTTTTGGCGTCACATCTGGAAAACTCTTGGGTTTTATAGTCTCAAAATGAGGCATCGAAGTGGACCCAAAGAAAGTCAAGGCAATCCTTGAAATGGCTCCCCCAACCACTATCAAGCAGCTCAAAAGTCTGCAAGGAAAGGTCGCGTCGATTAAACGCTTCATAGCGCAATTATCTGACAAATGCCGACCCATGAACAAATTATTGCACAAGGGGGTCACATTTCATTGGGATGACGAGTGCCAGTCAGCCTTTGACGAAATCAAACAATACTTGGCTTCGCCGCCGTATTGGCACCACCTAGACCAGGAGTGTCGTTCTACTTATACATCTCAGCCTATCGAGGTGGCACCGGGAGCCATGCTAGCCCAAAAGAATGAACTTCACAAAGAACAGGCTACTTACTATCTTAGCCGCACCCTGGTTAGTTACGAACTTAACTATGCATACGTTGAGAAACTCTGCTTGGCAGTGGTGTTTGCTACCAAAAAGCTACGCCACTACATGCTGAGAAACACTACGTATGTTGTGTCTAAGGAGAATCCATTGCGATACATGATGAGTCGTACTTATCATAGTAGTCGCACGGCGAAATGGATCATGTTGTTGACGGAATTTGACATTGAGTTCATTGGGCAAAAATCTATCAAAGGACAAGTCATAGCCGATCAACTAGCAGAGGCTCCTCTTGAAGACGATCAGCCTTTGGTCATAGAACTACCCGATGATGGGGTCTTCCATGTCTCAGAATCGCCAGATTTTGATGAGCCTGAGTCACAGGCCGACATAACCCTGTTCTTCGATGGTTCTAAATGCGAGCAAGGTGGTGGCACAGGAATTGTATTCTTCACACCGCAGGGCGCTCCAATGCCCTTGTCATTTAAATTAAACTTCCAGTGCACCAACAATAATGCATAATATGAAGCCTTGCTCCTAGGTCTTCAAACAACAATCGCCATGAACATCAAAAGATTGAATATCTTTGGTGATTCGTTGTTAATAGTCAATCAAGTCAAAGGGGTATATCAATGCAAATGCCCAGTCTCGAAGGCCTACAAAGCCCTCGTGGACAAATTCTTGGCAAAACTTGAATGGTATGACATCGAGGCACTCCCTCGATCATCGAATCATTTTGCGGACACAATGGCCTCCCTGGGGTCACTAATCCCGCAAGACCTTTCCGGTGATATGACAACTATTCAAGTCAAAACCTTATCGCAATCCACGATGGAGCGTGCAAGCTCAGATTTGACGCCAGGAATTCAAATGATCCAGATTGAACCATCCTCGGATAAGTTCTTTCGAATCCGAGATCGTCTGAAACGTGCCAACTGGGGTCCTTGTTTTCCCCTACTCCTATTAATAGCAACACAACGCTATTTTTACAAGTTTTATCCCAATCAACATCTGTTAGGGAAGAACTTCAAAAGGGATTGGCGGTTCATACTGTCGAGGTTTCTGATCAACAGGACTGGTATTTACCCATAAGAGATTATCTCAAATTAGGTAATCTTCCCTTTGGATTGACGCACGCCGCAAAACGAACATTCAAGCAAAAAGCGGCTAAGTATGTCTTGATAGGAGACATTTTGTATCGTCGAAGCTATGACGGAATTCTTCTTCGCTGTTTGGACCAGCAAGAGTCTACTTGGGCAGTCGCCCAAGCGCACGACGGTACATGTGGTGGCCACTTCAGTGGTATGGCCATTGCAAAGCGCATTCTCCGCATAGGCTATTATTGGCCATCTTTAGAGCGAGATTGTTGCGAGTATGTCAAGAAGTGCGTGAAGTGTCAACATCATGCCAATTTGATGCACGTACCTTCCCAGGCCCTACGGACAGTCCAGTCTGCTTGGCCATTTTTGCAATGGGGCCTCGATCTAATCGGAAAGATCTCCCCGGCATCGTCAGGCCGTCACACGTTTATCATAACGGCCACAGAATATTTTACCAAATGGGTGGAAGCAATTCCGTTAACCTCAACGAAAGGACCCCGCATTGTGGAGTTCATCTTGCATAACATCATATGTCATTTTGGTATTCCATCCAAAATAATATCGGATAATGGGCCATCATTCAAGAACAAAGACGTGCGTGCTTTGACCACAAAGTACAAAATTCAGCACAACTTTTCAACGCCCTATTATCCGCAAGCAAACGGGCAAGCAGAGGCATCAAACAAAACACTAGTCGCCATCCTTAAAAAGACAGTCGCAGACAATCATAAGGATTGGCACATACAAATCCCACTTGCCCTTTGGGCTTATCGCACTAGCATTCGGACGCCCACTGGGGCAACTCCGTTTTCGCTCGTGTATGGCTCAGAGGCAGTAATGCCTCTCGAGTTGGAAATTCCTTCCCTCCGCATATCAATGCAGGAGTTCATCGATGATAACACCGCGCGGCGGGCCCGGTTAGACCAACTTACGTTGCTTGACGAACGACGCGTTAATGCTCTCGAGCACTTACGTATCTATCAAGAGCGGCTTAAGAAAGCATACAACATGAAAGTTCACCTAAGAGACTTTCGGGTTGGTGATTTGGTTCTGAAGGAAAACCAACAAAACTCTAATTTGCCGTCCCACATGAGGGACAAATTCGTGGCAAATTGGTTAGGTCCATATGTCATTGATAGCATAATAGGACCCGGGACATACCGGCTAGCTTCTCTTGATGGTATCAAGGAAACAGAACCCTTGAATATCAGTCATTTGCGACCATTCCACATCTAAGAAAGCCATATCCTCAAAAAGCTCCAAGGATTATCACAATCACTTGGTCAATCCAAAAGCTCCAAGGATTATCGCAATCACTTGGTCAATCCAAAAGCTCCAAGGATTATCGCAATCACTTGGTCAAAACAAAAAGCTCCAAGGATTATCGCAATCACTTGGTCACCACAAAAAGCTCCAAGGATTATCACAATCACTTGGTCAATCCAAAAGCTCCAAGGATTATCGCAATCACTTGGTCAAAACAAAAAGCTCCAAGGATTATCGCAATCACTTGGTCACCACAAAAAGCTCCAAGGATTATCACAATCACTTGGTCAATCCAAAAGCTCCAAGGATTATCGCAATCACTTGGTCAAAACAAAAAGCTCCAAGGATTATCGCAATCACTTGGGCAAAACCCAAAAAGCTCCAAGGATTATCGCAATCACTTGGTCACACCAAAAAGCTCCAAGGATTATCGCAATCACTTGGTCAAACCTAAAAAGCTCCAACGATTATCGCAATCGCTTGGTCAAATTCATCAATAGAGAGTTCCTCTAGCACCGCATATTCACATTCACAAAATCAATCCATCAAAAGTACAAAAATATGTAGCTGCATTAAGCATTGCATCCATACATTGCATATTTGTGGTTGTATAGGTCAAAGGCACCATAGGCCGCAATTGCTCGCTAGTCCATCTTGTTCCGCATAGTTCCATTTTACAAAAACAACAAAAACACCATGCATAACTTTTACCACACTACGATCAGGTGGTCTGTAAATGTACCAAGAGTTTCAGTGATTCAGTCATCATTTTCCTCTTTAACCATGTAATGTATCAAATCGAACAGATTTTACGAAGGTAGAGTCATACTTGAAATACACCTTGTTACGTAACATCCCAACACAAATTAAAACATTAAAAATTCCCAAGTTGTGTGAACGAAAGATGAAACCTGCAAAGTAATCTAGGTCACCACAAGCGAAACGGTTATCTTGATCATCCCCCTGTGCGAATGACCCCTAGAATGCTGAAAGTTGGCAAAAGGACAAGCATCCTCCCTACCCAATTCCCTAAGAATCCCTAAAGTTCTCAATAGTTGCAAAACACCAAAAATTTGCAAAATGTCAAAACTCCAAAATTTGACAACCTACAGTGCACACATCAAAAGGCAAAAACAACGGTGATTTTCGTCACTCCATATCCCCAGTCCCTTGCTTGAAAGAAAAACAAATCAAAATAAATAGTGATCTCATCACTACAAATGAGCAAGTATCCCAATACAATTGAAGAAAAGAAGGGAGTTGACCTTGAATCCCTGGAACTCTCAACATTCTATAGGTCATAAGGCAAGCTTCAGTACCAATTTGGTTGATAGCCTATCGGTAATGAAGTAAACCTCCCGCATGACGATATATCTCGTCACATTAACTTGCGTACGGATCAATGTTTGCATGTGGATGAGCTAGCTTATGACATCCTGGATTACACCGTAGATTAATCTTAGTACATACAACAAAGGAATTCGTGGAGCTAATTAGGTGATCCTCAGTACAGGTTCGGTTGAAAGCCCATCTGGAACTGGCGGTATCCTAACAAATACCACTAAATGAACTCAATTGCACACACAGGGATGTAAAATAACTTGGTCAAAAACAAGTCCGATTCATACCTTGTCCAAAAGTCTTGTAAGATAAAGTACAGTCATGGATAGTGAGTTAAAACTGTCTGAATCTCAAAAAACCTTACATACATTCCTAAACCATCTGCGCTGCTTATCATCCTTATAATACCATCAAAAAATACAAAAATAGAAAACCACATGTATACATACAAGAGCCATACATCATAGCAATCGCAAAATGAATTAAAGAGCATCTTAAACAGCCTATGGTGCCATAACCAATCATCACAAAATTCCATTCATTCACTTTGCATATCACATAAAGAAATAAAAAAAATTTGCATTCATCATAACATATGCATTCATCAAAATAAATAAATATGCATAAATCCATAGTCATTAGCCATCATGCATAACAAAAATAAAATCATCACATGTAAGAAACCACAATAAAATCGGTATATATATATATCGTCAAAAAAATGCCCGCAGGCTACAAAATCGGTCCTCAGACCCCGCAATCATATCCAAAAAACCCAACCTAAAGCATCGACCACCATAATCATGCAGGATCGATGCGACGGGAACTACCCCCCGTGGTGTGGGTCCTATGGGACCCTGCAGGGCGACTACTAGCACCCGCATCATGCCTGCTACCGCCTCCCTCATCTAATCATCGGCGACGAGATGATGCTGACTGCTCAGTCGCACTATCCCTCGTCCGACGATAAGATCCACTGACCGAGGGCTCAGGAAGTCACCCACCAAGGCGGATGACCTCCCTCTCCAACTCTATCCGATGACGACACCACTCTGCCTCTCACCGATGATAGTATGACACCGCATCGTCGCGCTGTGCCAAAACCCTATCCCACTCTGCCAGCTCAGACCACAGGATATCCCTCTCCCTCCTCACATCTCCCAACTCCAGATCTCGTATCCGTAGTAGTTCTGTCAGTCATGCATTTTCAGCATGTATCTCAGACTCCACCTCCTCTATGTCTGCCTGACGAACAGGATCCTCTGGAACAGTAGCTCGCTCTAGCTCCCACTACTCATCCATGTCCTGCATGTCCGGTTGATCCGGAGCACCCAAGTCTACATCATCATCACCCAACATGTTTGCATCATCCAATGGACATCCCCAATCATCCCCTGCTACCTCAGAACCCTCCACTAATGCCTCCAGTGGCCCCTCTCCTCTCCATCGCCGTAGTACCTACCATGAGTCATACTCAATAGTAGTCTCGACGTTGTCTACGTCCGGGACATCAATAACTGCATCAGAATCCTTGCCCAATGGCACAGTGATTGGTGGCTCTAACCCCCTCTCATCTCCCCACCTCCGATAGACCACGGGCTCACTAGGCAACCCCTGGTGAACATCGAACTGTCATGTAACCAGGCTGTACGAAAACAACTCATGCTCCGTCCCGTGCTGCCCAGTCAACCATCGCTCCCTGCGTACCCGTCGGAGCCACTCTCTAGCCTTAGGCTAGGCTGGATAGTCCCGATAGGGATGCCAAAACACCTCCCCCGGAGTGAGCTAAGAAAAGGCCTCAGTGTAGTGCTCAACAACACCTGCCCATCGCCGACTCTCTGCTCCGTGGACCACCGCCACAAAACCGCATAACCAATCTCCTCATCCTCCATCACCGCCCGAGTCGTCCACGGTAACCCGATAGGCCTCTCAACAGCTATGTGCTGCCAACCCCAGCACTGCAATAAAAAACTGCAACTGACACCCTTCCGCTGTCGACAACGGATCCCATATAGCTCCCCGTAGAGCTATGCCAACAAAGTTTGTCCCCATCTCAGAATTAATGGTGCCTCTATCAGGCACTCTGCCAACTGCCACACCAAATCCAACAGGTTCCACGGGAACCTCGCACCTGATGAATTAGGGAGAAGAATGTTAGAAATGAGGCCCATCAAGAATGCGTGCCTCACTCCTAACACCCCCCTCTCCTGCCACCAGCTAACCAAAATCCCGCCAGCCTGGCAATCCACCTCGGCTGTCTCCACTGGGTTTGCTACACCCAGCTACCCCCCATGCCCAAAACATCTCATAAGTATAGTAGTCCGCTGATCAAACGACGATGTCCTAATAGGCAGACCATCTATCGGAATTCGAAGCAGCCGATAGACGTCCTCAAGAGTCACAGTCATCTCCCCTTTCGGGAGATGGAAAGTATTGGTCCACGGATCCCAAAGCTTGATCAGGGCCGTCAGATAGGCCTGATCTGGGACCACAGGCTCTAGTCGAGCCACTTGCTTGAGCCCAAGGGCATCAAGACATTCCCAGTCATCATCGGTCAATGCCAATCGTGCCTCAGTAAAAGCAACGGGTACACGGTACCGGCTCCTAACAACCTGCAAAACAAAAAACAACACAAACACAAAAAAAAAAATCAAAAATCAAATTTACAGTTCTAGGGTTTCTAACCTTAACTGATAAATCAACAAAAACAAACAAATCAAATTTACAGTTCTAGGGTTTCTAACCTTAGCTGATAAATCAACAAAAACAAACAAATCAAATTTACAGTTCTAGGGTTTCTAACCTTAACTGTTAAACAAAAACATCACAAAAATTAAAAAAAAAAAACATGGACTCTTGGGGTTTACATTCAGTTTATCCTAAGGTTCAGTTAAAAAAATAAAATCTTTTACTTACATTTTGAAGTACGTTTAGTGTACACTAAATATCAGTTGTTCTAATCTAAGTTTAAAAGTTCAAATCTTAAAATTTTGAAAAGCGTCAACACAAAAACAATTCATCAAATAAAAGCAAAAATAAACTCTAGGGACACTTACAGGTTTCGCTTCGGCTCCGCCGCTCGAACCAGTTTGTGCACTCATGATGGCAGAGAGAATTCCAGCAGCGCTTCGCTTCGTAGAAAGAAAATTTGTTTTCCATGGCATCATCCCATTCTTTGCTACATGTTGCATTTTTGAAGGATTGAGGATCAGAGAAAATGGACTAACAAACAAGACCAATGCCTATGGTATTGGATGATCTGGTATATGGAAGAATTTTGGATGTAAGGAGTAGCTTCTTTAACAATGGTGTGGGTCCATTTTGGTATAGTGGAAGGAGTAGAAGGAGTTGAAATACATTTAGTTGGAGTTATAGGTTCCTCATCTCGATTATCAATTTCCAAGTTAACCTCAAGAGTTGGTTCTTCATAATATTGAGGTTCTACTATAGGAGAAGGATCAATGGAGGAAGAAGGAGATTGAGTATCTCTTTGAGGGAATTTTTCATCAAATTGGACATTCCTATAAAAAAAGACCTCATGAGTTGAGGGATCAAGGAGCCTGTATGCTTTCATTTCCTCACAATAACCAACAAAGATGAGCTTTTTGCTTTTATTATCAAGAGCCTTCCTTTTCTTCTTTGGGATGTGATCCCAAGAAGTACACCCAAAAATATTGAAGAAGGAAACATCTGGTTTTGAGCCAAACCATGCTTCTTCAAGATTTAAATGGTCAAGAACTTTATGAGGCATGCAATTTTGAATATAATTGCCACAATTAATAGCTTCAACCCAAATAACTTTTGAAATATCTCTTGAATGGAGCATGCAATTAGCCATATCTTTTAATATCTTGTTTGTCCTCTGCAATACCATTTTGCTGAGGATTATGGGAGACATAATGGTGATGAATGATTCCATGACTTGATAGAAATATGGAGAACTCATTACTGTAGTATTCCCCCATTATTAGTGCAAATTTGCATGATTTTACAAGAGGCTTGATTTTCAACTAAGTCTTTGAAGAATTTAAAGTGGGATAGATCACTTTTATATTTTAGGAAGTAGACCCAAGTTCTTCTATAAAATTCATAAATAAAAGTTAGAGCATATTTTGCTCCTTTGAAATAAGGTTTAGGAAAAGTCATCAAGTCACTATGGATTAGTTCTAGAATGGATGAGGCTTTTATAGAACTACATGAGTGGAAAGGATCTTGATGTTGCTTTACAAGAGCACATCCAAGATAAAATCCATCAATAGAAGATACTTGGGGTAAACCTGTTACCATATCATGGGTGCTCAATTCCTTTAGGTAGTTGTTAGAGAAGAGAATTGTTTTCTCCTTTTCCAGAAGTACAAATTTGCTAGATAGAGAGGATATTTGTGGCAATGTTTGGAACATAGAGAACATTATTTATAGAGCCACCATAAATTATTATGTTCTCCTTTCCTTTGAATGGGATAAAGGAAGAGTCACCCACTTCTATGCTACATGTAGAACTAGAGAAGATAGAAGAGAATAACTCATATGAAGCAGTCATATGATGAGTAGCTCCAAAATCTAGAACCCAATAATTAGAGGAAGAATTGAAGGTTTTCCCTTGAACATTTAGGGCTTTCCCTATTTTATTTTTATTATCTATCTTTTGATCGTTCATAGCTGCCTTTCGTTGTTGTAATTTTTTCCAGCATTTGTTTGCAGAATGACCATTCTCTTTACAATGAGTAGAAGTTATGGGATTCATTTCCTTATTTTTGAAGTTTTCTTTAGTATAGGTGGAGGTTACTAAGGCTTTGGAGGAAGAGGAAGAGGAAGATATCTCATATCTTGCAAGTTTTGTTTCTTCCCTAGTTAGTCTATCACAAAAATCTTCTAAAGAGGGCATTTTAAAATTTGCACCAAGAGCATCTTGTGTAGATAGAAAGGTGGTTGCAAAGATTTGAAATACACCATTTAGGCTAGAAAAAATTATATAAATGCATTTTTTGTTAGTATTTTTCTTCCCACAACCTTTGTATTGAGTGAATACTTCTTTGAATTTGGTGAGTAAGTTAACAAAACTGCTAAAATATTTAGGAGACAAAGTTGTTAGTTCCGCTTCTAGTTGCATTTTTCTAATGTGATCTACTTTCACAAAGAAGGTTTTTAGTTTCTCCCAACTTTCAGAAGGAGTTTTACAATCTGCAATGTGAAACCATAAACTTCCATGAATATTAGAGCTTATAATACCCATAGTTTCATACATTTTATCTTTATGGACAAATATCTCATATCCTTTTTCAAACTTCGGTTTTTTTTCTTATAATAGATGTTTTAGCCCTTTTTGAGAAATGAGATTTAAAATTTTGGGTTTCCATGTATGGAAGTTATGAGTGAGAGGATCAATTGTATTCATTTTTGCAAAGAAGATTGAATTTTAACCAATATACCCCCATTAGAACTTCAATATTATTAATGCAATTTGAAAGAAGAGATGTAAGATTTTGTTTTAATGTCACAATCCTCCACTTATTTTCACTAATGAGAGGGAAACTATAAGTAATAGAGTTTTGTTAATTCAAATTATATTATAAGCAAATGCCTATACCCAAAATTTATTCTCCTCAATACCCGCACTTACGTGAGGGAAACTAAAAGTAATGAGAGGAAAAAATATTAGGAGGATAGGCTTGAAATGCAAGTGGGATCAGCTATATTTGGATGAAGGAATATCTCAATGACTCACCCTTACGAGAGGGAAACTATAAGTAAGAGAGAAATCCAACATGCGAAAAAATGGTGATCGAAAAATAAATGCCAAGCCTTTATACTATATATTTCAAAAAACCACCCTAACATGAGGGAAACTATAAGTTTTTGAAGATATTTGTACGTGGAATGTAGGCAAAATATTTTGAAATTTTTAGGAACAAAATTGATTATTTTGCTTTAAAATAAAGTTTTTAAGTGTTTCTTTAGATAAGATATGAGATTTCCAAGAGCAAAAAAAACTTAGATTTTTAGAGCATATAAAAAAAACCAGCAAAGTTAAAATAAAATTATCAACTTTTAATTATGCTTTCTAATAGATTTAGTCCATATAACATATAATTTAGGAATAAAAATTATGCACTTTAATTATTATGTTACTTACTTTTGGAAAAAAAAGAACTAGAAATATAGAAGAAAGACAATCTAAACCAGCAAAGTTAAAATAAATTTATCAACTTTTAAATATGCTTTCTAATAGATTTAGTACATTATATATATATATATATATATATATATATATATATATATATATATATATATATATATATATATATAAGAGGAATAAAAAATTATGCACTTTAATTATTATGTTACTTAATTTTAGAAAAAAAAAGAGGAACTAGAAATATAGAAGAAAGACAAGAGGACCCCCCTCAAAAGACAAGAAATGGTGCAAAAAAATAACACCCTTACCCCTCCTTGTAAAAGACTTTGTATTTCTCAGATTTACAAAATATGTTGTTCACTTTTAAATAAGCCTTTGAAGACTTAGGAAAAAGGGATGTGAAATAAAACCTTTGAAATGAAGGTTTGCTAGAGAGGAATACAAAGGAACGAAAAAGGAAGGACAATATTGCGCTTGACCAAAGCCCCTGCGCAAAGCTTAGAATAACATTAAAAAATATACCCTTCTGATTATGTCTGGACATCCTACATGAAAGAAATTATGCAAGGATATGAAGGATGATTCAGAGAGAGTCTTCACATTGATTTGAGGAGAAATAGGAGAGTTGCCCATCTGCGAAAGTCGTAGATCCAGTGTGTCGCAGAGAATTCAAATGCTGGTGAGACTTTTTGAGCATAGAAACGAGCACTGAGGGAGAGTTGCGAAGTGGAAAGGCAATCTGATAACTAACAGTTGAAGCAGATGCCTTCGAAGTGGAGATGCAGACTGAGTGTTGATAGTTTAAAGTAGATGCCTTCGAACAAGGATCCACGCTTATCGCTTCTACTGCTCACCCTCTATATTTGATATACATGCAGAAAAAGACACTATGAAGGTGAAATAGATATATCCTATTATCAAGAAGAAAATAATATGAAACTATTGCAAATGATATAATATTTTTAGATATTGCACATAGGATCTTTGAGCATAATAAAAAAAAGAATGCAGTGCAAAATATGGAGGAGGCGAATGAGATTTAAAGGACTTTTAAAAATATTCATTAGCCATCGCCAAAATAAAATCCCAAAATCAGTGGGATTGGCGACTCTTTGTCGATGCCAAATCAAGAGACGTTATCTTCAAATGGTGCTTTAGAAATATTTTTAATTAAATTGTTTTAAATTAAACTAAAGAGGTTGAATTTTCAATTAGACGTGGCAGACTAACAAGATTTTTTAAAAATATTGTTCAAAATTCGTTAAAAATAATTTTAGTGAATCGATGGAGATTCGGAATAGAGGCAACACGAGAATGATGTATGTGCCAAAGGAAAGGGCTCTATGTATGATTCATGAGCCATATTTGGTCACTGAGAGGCGATGGAGAGGTGGAATAGAGCAACACAAGAATGACCAAGGTGCCAAAAAAAAGGAATCCCCCTACTATTCATGAGCTTGATTTGTTCTCCGAGAGCAAATGCAACGTAAGCAAACTTTTGTTTGTAAGGAAGATAAACACAACTGATAGGAAATAATATTTCCTATGATATCAAGCTTGATTCAAATACATAAATGGAATATAATCTCTTGAAGAGAAGAGTTATCTATAAAGTATTATGTTTGAATATTTTCATAGTAGAGTGCACTTTTTTGAAAAAAACAGATCTATGAAAAGGAATGGGCAGTATATCTGAAAAAAAATTATAGTGGAAGACAAATTTTTACAGAAAAAAAAACCATATACATATATTTTTTTTAAATATAGCTGAAATAAAAACTATATATAAGATCTTGTTGAAGGCTTTAAAAAAAAGGAAAGCCAACAGAAGATACAAAGAACCAGCTCGAGAACCTTCAAGAGGGAATGCTAGCAAAGTCTATCCTGCTCTGGTACCATTTTAGAATTTACCAAAATAGACATGCAAAGCATTACACAAAATATGAAGAAAATAGTAGAACTTAAGATAATACTCACTTATTCTAACAATGCTATAGTTTATTTTTAAATGCAAAAGTATCAAACATTTATCCAAAATCCAACCAAGATAAAAAAAAAATTTGCATATAGCAAAGGCTAAGAGACATTAAATTATTTATGTAAAATAAAATTGAAACCTTATTGGATTACTCAAAAGTAGAAGAAAATTAAAATAAATAAGGTGCAACTTAAATTTAAAAAATATATAAATTATGTTTTACAAAAATTTGATTATAAGATCATTTTTCCTATGTGTTTTGGTTTGGTGAAATGGTTATATTTATTTCATAATGATAAAAATATAATGTGTTATGAGGGGGATTCATCATATAAAAACAATAATTATCAAATATCTTGTCCTCTACAATTTTCCTAATTTTCAGACGTGATGTGGACCAGGCAAACGGGGTAGGCAAATGGGGTAGATTGTGTCTCGCTCTGAGCAATGCAATAAACTAAATCGATACCATGGGGTTTGGCGTATTTGGGGTTATCTAAGATTTTTATAAAGGCCAACTCCATAATATGATATCTTTGGCACACTTTTATAATCTAACAACTTGGGGGGAAAGGGTAAAAGAAAGAATATAAAAAACAACAAAAAGGAAAACCTAATCTAAAAAGTTGGTGATGTGTCACACATAAAATAAGATCTTTGTTAGGTACCTAGGTATATGCATGTGGGGAAATAATATAAATTGTATTATGTATTGGATCACACATAAAATTATAATAATATATAATATAGTTCCATATTATAATATTATGCACTTTGTAACTCATTGAAGGTGAACCATCACATTATTGTATAAAGAGACATGTACCCCAAATTGTAGAATTCATATGAAGTATTATTTGTAAGATTCTTGTATTGTGTATTTGGAGATCTTGTGGAGTCATTCATTTCTTCAAGAGTATTCTTGGTGTTGCCCTACCTCAAAGATATTATCTTTCTCTATTTAATTTTATGGATTGTTATTGTGGATTTTTACATATTTATGAATTATTTATTTTTAATGAGAAGAGAAGTTTATAAAACATGGTATCATAGCAATTATTCTGTAAATGTGGAGTTATTTTTGCAGAGCTAGGGCACAGTTTTCAAAAAATACCACATCTTGCAGGGGGGCCATATCTTTTTTCAACAATCATTTTCAGAATAGTTTTGTTCCAACATGGAGATTATTTTAATTAACATAAAATTATCATTAATTTGTTAAATTATGATAATTATTAAGAAATTTATAGTTATTTGAAGTTGAGGTATTAATGTTGTCTTTTGGATGCATGATTTTTTTCAAAAGAAAAAAATTCATATTAAAAATTTTAGCAGTCATTTTTGAAATATTTTTGTACTAGCATATAGATTATTTTGAGTACTACAAAAATAACTACTCACTTGTTAAATTCTATTAAGTATTGAGGGTGTTACAATTGTTGAATGTTAGGATTTTGATGTTGTTTTTTAGGCTATACAAAAAAATCATGCAAAGGAAAATAATTCATAACTTCCAATATGAGTAAAAAAACCAATTATTGCTTGTTTTATTTTGAAGAAATCTACAGATTTAATTATTTGAAGAAATAAATAGATGAGATCTTATAAATTTTAATTTTTGATTTTTTTTTTTTTTTATTTTAAACCCTAGTTGCTATGGGAAAGAAAAAAAATTATGAATTTGTCAATATTCATTGGAGAGAAAGATAGTGATGCTAGGTAATGGTGGAAAATTTATAAGTTTTATGAAAACTTTATAAGTTTTAAAAAATTTCTAATTTTTAATGGAGATGTTAGTTTTATGTTTATTTACAAGGGGAATATTTATCTTGGTTTATGAACTTTGATAGTGCCCATAATATTACATATACTTGGGAAGAATTTGAGGTTACATTTTTAAGTAATGGAGATCAGAAGAAAATGATAATAATATACAAGCTAAGGAAATCACACCTTTGATTTTAAACAATGTTCAAAAATATTTGTTTGAATATACAAATTTTATTTTACAAGTTCATGGTTGCATCCAAAAGAAAAAATTTAGTCTCCATAAACCCTAGAAGCAAGCATAAATTCATCAATAGGGACTTATTTAACAATTTGCAATTTCCAAAAATTAAAATTAAAAATATAAAGCTTAACGGTGAGGATGTTTAGATTTTTTAAGATTTGAAGATCACCATAGATAAATATGTTTTACATTTAAAATTTTATGTTATTGATATGGGTGATATGGATATTATTCTTGGTTATCCTTGGTTACATTCCTTGGGTACTATTAATATTAATGTGCAAAATAAGTTCATGAAGTTATGGTATGGGAAGAAGAAGCTAATATTACAGGATATTTATCAATGTAAGGAAATACATGAAGTAATTATAAGGGAAAAAACTAAATAAAAATTAAAATAACCTAAAATTGGGTCTAAGGAGGAGGTAGTATATTTTAAAGAAGTAAAATCAAAAGGATGAACCAAAAGTAGAGGCACAAAAGGTTGAACATAAGGCTAAGGTTGGAGCATATCACCATTCAAACTATCATAAGAGGAAAAAATCATAGAGACATGGCATAAAATAACAAAGAAGCTATGATGGATATACATGGAACCCAAGGCTTAATTATGGATATTCAATTGGCATAAGGGCATATTAACATCAGAAAATAACACCACCAATAAAAGTTTCACTATGATATATGAATTATTAAGATCGGTACGAATTCTCATCTTTGCTTAAAAAATCATATTATTTAGTTTCTTCCTATTTTTTAAGGATAAAACATTTTTGTAAGGGGGATGGAATGTTAGGTACCTAAGTATATGAATGTTTGAGGATAAAATATTTTTGTAAGAGGGATGGAATGTTAGGTACCTAAGTATATGAATGTGGGGATATAATAAAATATTGTATTATCGCATGGGTCACACATAAAATTATAATAATAAATAACATAGTAGCATATTATAATATTATTCACTTTGTAACTAATGTAAGGTGAACCATCACATTATTGTACAAAGAGATATGTACCTCCAAATTGTAGAAGTCATATCAAGTATTTTTTGTAAGAGTCTTGGCTTGTGAAGTGATTCCTTCCTTAATAATTATTCTTGGTGTTATCCTACCTCTAAGGTATTATCTATCTCTATTTTATTATGTGGATTGTTATTATATAATTTATTTGTGGATTCATATTTCATACTTTTGCATATTGGTCAATGATTTATTGTTAATGAGAAGAGAAATTCATAATAATCTCCTTGCACAACAAGTCTGAATGTAATGTACTATTTTAAACTTTATCCTCTCCTTGACATATATAATCATATAAATAACAAGATATAAGCATACACACATAAGATGAGTGGGTCTAAGCATGAGATCCATAGATGGAATTTTTATATATATATATATATATATATATATATATATATATATATATATATATATGTAAGAAAAATATATTACAAAAGATTATGCTAGAAGCTAAGGTTTGATTGCCCACAAGACTGTTCAAAATTCTACAAACTACTATACAAAGAGAAATGAAGAATAAGTCTTACAAAATTGTTGATACTTTACTTTGCTAATGATACTATTATTTATAGATTACATAGAGGATATTTTCTCTCCAAAATTGTGTAGAGATTGCAGGACTAACTATTCTTCTACATGCTAGGACATGTCTTTATTGAATTTGTTGTGTCTTTCCATATTCTCTAGATTTAGAACTATTAATGTTAGGTTTTTTGAGTCCTTGGATGCTCAACTACCTTTTTTATTGACATATACCCTTTTATGGAATTTCCAAATTATGAGCATGGGCAATTAATATCACCTACTTCAAGGATTTCTCCCAGTATGGTTGTCATCACTTCTATTTTTATTATGCCAACTACTTCCCTAGGTTTCCATGTCTTTCGTGTAGAGAAAGGATTGTTTATCTTAGAAGCCTATACACCTCAACACAATATATGGGGTATGATATCATGATAATGGCTACAGGGAATGGGGGATCAACAACTAACCATGTAGTGGTTCAGGGGTGAGAGCCCCCTAAAGTAATTATTGATATCCTAAAATATTAGAGAATGATTAGTGCAAACCCATTGTATTCAGATATGTATGATGCTATGGGATTTTATTTTTGATAGGGTTGTCGATCATGTCCTTGGATATCAAAAATTTCTTGGTCCATTCCTTGAAAATTATGTGCTTTACAAACTATTGAAACTTTGGTTAGAACCTTTGCCTCAAAAAACCCAATATTTAGAACTTTTATGTGCTTTACAGTCTATCAAAAAAATTGTTATTTACCTTTCCCCGAACCTTTAAAAAAAATTTATCTATGAAGTTTTTCTTCTTTGTGCTATTTGGAAATTTTCATCTAAACTTTTGCTTATGCTTATTTTCCACTTCATGCTTTGCTTTCCAAATAATTTACCTCTGCCTAGACCATCTTTCAAGAATTTTCAAAGTATAGTGAGAATTCATTACATGCAATTAAAGTAGAATCTAGTAAGATAGGGACATCAAGTATACACTTGTAACTTAATATTATATATTATTTACTCCTAAATGTGTTGAAATTATTATTTGATTAATGACCAAAGCTGACATTATATGATGTATTGGGTAGGCCTAGGGTTATTTCACTATAAAATGTATAAATTAATTGTAATATTTTATTATGTAATCCCTATGGGTTGTGGTTAACCTTTTTATGGCTAAACCCTCTTTATTTTGCTATTGGTAGAAATACCCCCTCTCAATACCTATTCTTTATCAAAGTGTTGTGTAATTTTATCTATAGATATAGTGATTATTTATGGTGCCTACAGGTGCTCTCCATATCTTTCTTTCTTTTTTCCTTTTTACTTTCTATATAATATTTGAGTGGATTGATTACTTCTAGAAAATATGATGAATTCCAGCATGATATCAGAGTAAGTATGGAGTGACATTGCTTCAACACACAAGAATTCAACTTAGAGTCACTAATCCATATAATTTTTAGGATGAATTTCTTTGTATATTTTCTAATATATTTTTTTATTTTTTGGAGATTTGTTACCTTTTTGAAATCCTACTTCATTGTCACTAATTGAGATCAAACCAATATTCTTTTCATTCAAAGTTTTAGAGAAATAATTACTGTATCTTTAGACCAAAAGAGCAGAAATGGTGCCAAATTAGTTTAAATTCAAATTGAATTTCATGCCAAAATGTTAGCACTAATTTTTTATGTGTTGTTCATTGTCTTCTTCTATTGAAAGGGTGCACTTTTGATTGTGTTCAGGATGGGTAGCAATATGGTTAGGAGTGTTTTTTTGAGGATTCTCTTTTGGCTAGTCTTGGGGTCAAAACCATGTCAATATAGCCCCTTTTATATTGATAAAATTATACTAGGAAACTTAAAATTTTCACAATTTTTCTTATCAATCGAATGAATGGTGCACTATTAGTAAGATAGCTTATTATCCATTGAAAAGAATTGATTGTGGGTTCAAAAATATCAAATTATTATTCAATTTTTCTTTTGATGTTACAACCAAGAAATCCTATGTACAAAGGTACACACACATTGGACATCACCTAGGCTACTAGTAGGTTTCCTATGTAGATTTTATTAAGGCTTTAGGAAGTGGCTTGACCAATATTCAAATCTCCCTATTGATGTATTTTGTAAAGCTTTTTGAAGTACAAAGGAATAGTGATGCTTATCTTACAGGAGAACTCTATAGGTATATCAAAGGGCATATTACCACCTTGGCTAAGCCAAGGTGCTTAGGCTAGAAGAATTAAGTTTAAACCCTATACAACATACTTTGTTAGATATTTTTGGAGACTAATAAATGTATAACTGACATGATAGTTGATATGGAATTCTTTCATTCCACGTAAACCTTCTTTTTACCTTTTAATTTATCTTCAACCAATAAAGAAAGGGAAGGTGTCAAATTTTCAATGCAATAGTGGAGCCCAAGTGGCAAAGAATGAGTGGTTGTCATCAGTGTATGAGAATGTGATAGATGGTAAACTATGAGTTGATGCCTTTTTTCTAAGGTTTAAGGTTTCAATTTTTACTTTTTTATGACTAATTGGGCAAAAAAATTAAAGGCCATAACTTTTGCATACAAAAATATTTTGATCTTTTTTTTACATATTTTTTGAGTTTTATGCACTATTGACATAGTTTATGGACTTGTTCCAATGTTTGGGAATGAATTACTATATCCCTATTTTGAAAGGGTAAATTTAAAATTTTCTATGCAATCAAAATATTTGGCCATATTTTTATGGAGATATAAATGGATTTGTGATAGTTGTAATAGATTTTGAGTCTTTTGTAGGCTTAAATGAAAAGGACTGAAGGTATACTTTAGTCAATCCCTATTCCTATTTTAAGTGATTGATTCTTCTTATTCATGGGTAACTAATTCTTCATGATCTCTTTATTCTTTCATTTATTCTATAGGTGCTCTAGGAAGTTTGTTACAACTTTTTTTATGCAAGTTTATGAAAATATCTTTAGGTGACTAGAATTAGGTGGCCCAAGAGCAAGAGGAAGTCTTAAAAAAAATTATTTATAATGTAAGAGGAAATGTTTTACCTTCATGACATACCTTATGTGACAATGGAATATTGAAAGAGATTACATTTAAAATATATGGTGATCTTCACTTCTCTTATTTATTTGAATTTCTAGAGGAAATGTTTGGTATGCATGTGAGAGTGTTAGTAGTGGCAATGGTGATCACAATCTAACCTAAGGGGACTCTTGTGCACAAAATATTATATAGTAGTAGATTTTAGATGATGGAGGGATCTAAATGAATCTACCTCAAAATATGGAGGTCTACTAGAGCATCTACAAAGGGGTGGTGATATTATTTTTACTAATTTCTCCTATTATTGGTCCCTTGATTTATATTATAGGAGGTTTTGAAATTATAATTTAATTCATGGCCAAGAATGACATTGTATGATGTATTAGATAGGTCTAAAGGTATTTCATTATATAATGTATTAATTAACTATAATATTTTATTATGTGAGTTATATGGGGCATGGTTAACCCTGTTGTTGTTAAAACCTCTTTATAACTTGTAATTAATATCAAGCCCTCTTATTATGTCAACTTAGGTTGAAATTTACTATGTAAATATGGTTTTTGTATTGGTATAAATGCCCATCCCATTCCTTAATTATTTATCAAAGTGTTGTGTTATTTTATCTATGGATATAGTGATTATTTATGGTACTTATGGGTACCCTCCATATCTCTCTCTTTTTCATCCTTCTTCTTGCTCTTTGTATAATATTTGAGTGGATTGGTTGCTTCTATTTATTTTTATAAAATATTATGAATTCCAACATCGTATTAGATCGGGTATGGAGTGACATCATCTGGTCATACATGAAGTCAACTTGGAGCCTTTGATCCATCCTCCAATTTTTATGGTAAAACTATTTGTAACTTTTGTCATTGGTTTTTCAATTTTTTTTGGAGATATGTTACCTTCTCCAAATCCTACTTCATTATCACTGATTGAGCTTGAATAAGTATTATTCTCCTTTCATATTGTATAAAAGGAGTTATGTCCTCTTTAGATAAAAAAAGTAGAAGTTACACCCAAAAAAATTGAATTTGAATTTGAATTTCATGCCAAAACATTGATGCTCACTTTCTATATGTTATAGAACTATGTTGTCATTAACAAAAATCATTCATTAATATGCAAAAATATCAAATCATTAATCCACAATTGAGACAAATATAGATAATACCCTTAAGGTAGGGCAACACCAATAATGATACTTAAGGATGGAATAACTCCACAAGATCTCCCAAGATGAGATATGCCACTTAATGAGGGCAAAGTCCCATAAGCCACTCTGTGGGCAAAGATAATTACATATGATTGATCTCCATGATGATTACAATGACAAATATCTCTTATTTATATACTCATATTTTAATTCTACTTTGGGGAGCCTACTACTAATATAATATTATAATATAATGTAATATAATATAATATTATAATACAATCAACCTTGGGTTATGTGTGGCCTATGCCAACCCTTATACAATATAATAATATATCTCCAAATATCTATTCCTAGGTACCCTAACACTATATGTCATTCATCATCCTATTCAATAGAAATGGTGCACTTTTGATAATGTTTACGGTGGGTGACAATATGGTTAGACAAATATATTTTGAATATTATATTTTAGTTGATCTCAAGGTCAAAATAATATTGATGTAGCCACTTTTTTATTTTTAAAATTAGATTGGAAAACTTAAATTTTTGTGGGTTTTCTTCTCAACTGAGCATATGGTGCATTGGTCAACAACATGACTTGTTAGGCGTTGAAATATCAATTGTGTGTGTGAAATTGATTATTTTTTTTTTACCTTTTGGTTATATAGATAGGAAAATCTATCTATAGAGGTGCATTCCTATTGGACATCACTTACGCTACTAGTAGGTTGGCTATATGTGTTCTATTAAGGCTTTAGGAGGTGGCTTGACCTACATATGAATCCTCCTATTGACATATTTTGCAAATATTTTTGAAGTACTAAGGAATAACAATGTAGCTTCTATGAGAGAACATTGTAGATATCTCAAAGGTCATACTACCATCTTGGTTAGACCAAGATGCTTAGTCTACAAGATATTTGAGTTCAAACCTCATGCAACATATTTTGTTAGGAATTTTTGGAGACTATGATTTTCTAGCTTACATGGCAACTAATATGACACTACCACATGTGACATAAACCTTTTTTATGCCTATTTATTTACCTCCAATCAATAAAAAAAATGAAGGTGTCAAATTTTCAATGCACTAATGGATCTCAAGTGATAAAAGAAGAGTGGTCGTCACTAGTTAATGAGTAGACAACACATTGTGGACTATGATTATGTACCTTTTTCTAGGGTTTGAGTCTATAATTTCTACTTTTTTAAGGACTAGTTGGGCAAAACTTTCATAAGCCATAACTTGTGCATACAAAATCATTTTGATCATTTTGTTTTCAAATAAAACAATGTTTTGAGCTCTATGCATAGGTTACATTGGTTTATTTACATGTTCTAATGCTTGGGATTGAATTGTATGTAGTAGTATTCAAGTGTTATTGCCCTATTTGAAAAGGAGATATTTAAATTTTTCTATACAGTCAAAATATTTGGCCTAATTTTTGTGGAGATATAGTTAGATTTGTGAAAATTTTAATAGATTTTAAGTCTTTTGTAGGCTTGTAGGAAAAGGATTTATATGTACTTTAGTTAACCCCTCTTCCTCCTTTGGTAAATTGATTCAACTTATGTGTGGATATTTAATCCTTCATGATCTCTATCTTCTTCTATTTCTTGTATAAGTACTCTTGAAAATTTGTTACAACTTTTATTTTAAAAGGGTTCGTGTAGAGCCTATTTATGTGACTAAAATCAAGTGGTCCAAGGGCAAGAGGAAGTCTTCAAAACATATGATGTATGTTTTATGAGGAAACGTTGTGCCTTCAAGACATATATTATGTGATAATGGAATATTAAAGGAGATTATCTTTAAAGGAGGTAGTGATATTGACTTCTCTTCATTTGAAGTCCTAGAAAAAGTGTTTTTAAGATGTATGTGGGAGTGTCCAATAGTGGCAATGGTGACTACTTTCTAGCCTAAGGGGACCCTTGTGCAAGAAATATTTTAATACTAGTAAATTTTAAATGATAAAGGCATAAATATGAGTCTACCTCAAAATACGAAGGCCTATTAGAGCATCCATTATGACATGGTCATATTATTATCACTAATGCCTTTGCTACTTGGCTTGTCAGTTTAAATTATGAAAGGTTGTTGAAATTGTAATTTGTTTCATTGATAAGGTCAACATTAGATGATCTATTGGATAAGCCTAAGGGCATTTCATTTTATAATGTATTAATTGATTCTAATATTTTATTATGTAAGCCTTATATGACATAGTTAACCTTGTTATGATTAAACCCTCTTTATAACTTGTAATTAACCTAAAGCCCTCTTAGGTTAAAATTTATTTTGTAATTGAGGTTTTGATATTGGTTTAAATACCCCTTCCCACTATTTATTTATTTATCATAGAATTGTGTAATTTTGTCTATGGATATATCGATTATTTATGATACTTACAGATGCCCTTCATTTATTTCTTTTTAATTTTCTTTTTCTTTTTGTGTAAGATTTGAGTTGATAAAAAAAATTTGTTCATTTTTAGAAAATACTATGAATTCCAACAATTTCTTTTTTTTTTGGAATATCAAAACTATACCTTATTTTTATTCTTGAATGTAAATCTAAAAAAATTGTTATTATTAAGAATAATTACTCTTTATATAATATTAATAAAAAAATATTTATTTCAAAAAATAAAAAGTTTAAAAGTAAATAACTTTATTAAAGACTATAAGATAAATCATTTGTATCATTTATATAATTTTTTAAATTTGAAAAAATATTTTAATACATAGATTTATTTTTAAAATAAATTTAAATTTTTAATTTTAAATATGATATGTAATTTAATATGAAAGATAAATGCGTGATATTATAATTTTCTAAACGCACATGGTAATGTATTGTGCACACTATCTAATATTATGTATGTCCATGGGTTAGTGGATTGGTAAGTGCAGGTGTGGCTCGACACTTTCCAAGAAGAGTGATATTATAATTTTCTAAACGCACATGGTAATGTATTGTGCACACTATCTAATATTATGTATGCCCATGGGTTAGTGGATTGGTAAGTGCAGGTGTGGCTCGACACTTACCAAGAAGAGATCTAGGTTCAAATCCTTAGGAGAAGCTAATCCTTTGCAAAGGTAGTAGTATGCTTTGAATCCTTTGAGTGTGCATAAAATCGACAACGATAGTATGAACCCCAAGCGACCAGTGGTTCCAAACAAGAATGAGATATATATGTTTGTTGGGAGAAGTCCTTGTGATTTAAACCCTAGGAGCGTCAAACTAACAATGACAGTACGAATCTCAAGCGACCAATGGTCCCTAAAAAGAATGAGATAGATAGGTTTGTTGGGAGTAGTTCATGTGGTTTAAACCGTGTGTGCGCTAGACCAATGATGACAATATGAAACTCGAACGATCAGTGGTCCCCTATAAGAACGAAATGGATAGGTTTGTTGGGAGCAGTCCTTGTGGTTTAAACCCTGGGCTTACTAAAAATAGTGGTTGTAACCAACTCTTCTATCTAATCAAAAATAAAATATTTAAGATTAAGTACGTGGATGGTGCCTCTCAACAAGAAATGATGATGACGGTACGAATATCAAGTGACCAGTGGCCCCCAACAAGAACGATATGGATAGGTTTGTTAGGAGCAGTCCCTGGTTTAAAACTGATGCTAACCAATTACTAAAAATAGTGGTTGTAACCAACTTTCGTATATAATCAAAAATAAAATATTTAATATTATGTACATGAATGATGCATTTCAACAAGAAATGATAAAACTATAATTGTATAAAAGTAAATTTATCAATCCTGGAAAAAAAACAATTTTCCAGGAACAATTTTGACCATTATAATGAAGCACCAATAGAAATATTGAATGGGTCTCACGGCATAAATTGCAGCGTTTTAGATTTCGCTACTTAGTGCATCATTCTCTGTTTGTATACGGAATTGAATCTTAATTTTTATACGGGCCTAGATAACTCATCATTAAGTTTATAAAATGCCTGAGCTATCAATAACTTTGTTAATGAATGCTGATCTGATCAGTATGCTTGGTTAGCAATTTTTTAAAATCGTATATCCCCTTAGCAGAATTAGAGTGGGCCTCACAGTGCAAGCCTTTTAATTTCAGATAAAAAGTTTAAGGTTATAACCGCTTAGAAATTGCATCAAACTTGAATGATTATAGTACTAAAGTTTAAATAACTTAAACTATATTATATAAACATTGTTTATATAAAAATTTTAAGTTTTTATTTTTAATTTTTATTTTTGATGTTATTTAATGAGATCAGATAAAATGAATATGCACCATTAAATATATAATAAATATGTAAAATTAATAAGAAACTTTTATAATTATTTATAAAATTGTTACTAAAAAAGGCTTACAAATAATACAATAATATAAAATGGAGGTTTCATATTTTCCATAGGATATTATATTATCTACCCTTTACTCTACCTTATGACCTATGACTTTTTATCTTTCTATTTTATAAATTTATGTGCACATGGACAAAAACACATTTACATCTTCAAATACTTTGCACATTACACTCCATAAAATAAATAATCAAACTTTAATCTAAAGACACCCTAATCTAAAAAAGCATCCCAATCTATACATAAGAAATAATGCAATATATTCGAACATTTCCTTGAGTGTTACTAACTGCAAACTTGCAAAGTACAAAACTTCACCAAACAAGGTAATGTTTTTATTACTTTCATACACTAAACTAGTGCTCTCATACGACAAGCTAAGTTTATACATTATTTTATATAAGAGCATCTATGCGAATGACATCATCCGATGCCAAAGTTTAAACAAATACATAGTTCGACGGTGGAATTTGATATGGCATTATCTCCATATCAAAACACAGCTACACAGCTTTACAGGAACTGCTCAATCAAAAAGAAGTTATGCTCCATTTTTACAGCTGCTGTGCGGAACCTATCGTCCTTCCAGAGACGTGGAACACGAAGCACAGTACGATGATTCTGTACCATCAGTGCTACAAGTATTTGGTGTCTGAGGAAGAGGAAGAGGAATAATGTCTGGAACGGAAACTTCGCCTTCAAGTATTTGAAATACGTGTTTGGTGCTGAGTCTTCCTTCCGGCTTAGAATTGCAACAGAGCAGTCCCAATTTCAGCACTCTCTCCATCTCATCCTCAACATATCCACCGCCAAGCTTTGGATCTGCGGCAGCGACGAGCTTGCCGTTTGCATGGAGGTGTCTTAGCCAGTCCACCAAAACAATTTGGGCAACGTCGAGAGAGGGATCAACGGGCCGCCTTCCACATGCAACCTCCAACATCAACACACCGAAGCTGAACTGGAGGTGGCCTTCCCTGTGTGTATAATTTCCAGGGCGATGTAGGCAAGCGTTCCCACCACACGGGTCCTGTGCGGATTTTTATTATGCTCATACAAGCGAGCAAGCCTAAAGTCCCCTAACTTTCCGTTAAAGTTCTCCGTCCAACAAAACAATGATGGCTTTGATGTCTCTGTGCACCACCCTTCGCTCCTATTCTTCATGGAAATACAGCAATCCTGCGGCCACGTGCTTAAGAATTCCCAAATATCATCTTATCCAGGCTGCCGTTGGACATGTATTCATAAACTATGAGTAACTTTTTGTTCCGCCTGCAATAGCCTCTTATTTGCACAAGATTACGGTGCTGGAGTCGACCGAGGCTTGAAATCTCTGCTATGAATTCCTTCAGGCCTTTGTGGGACTCTTTAAAGATACACTTCACAGCAACTTCGAGGCCGCTCACGGTAAGAATTCCTTTGTAAACGCCACACCACTTCGTGAAATTTTATCTTTCGAAGGAACCATGGCGAATACGAAAGTGGTGCTGAACGAGAAAGTTGCATTGCCATCTTTCATGAGCACTGGTTGTGAAGTGCGTCCAACAAGTTGTTCGGATTGGGCAGTGAGGCGGATGGCGTTGGAGACGATTGGAGACGATTGAAGCATTCCGAAAAACTGTTCGTTTCCTCTTTCAACGAAAGCCTTCGAAAGTTGTTCGTCTTCCGTAGCTCCACGTCTGGTGGCTACTTGTCAGGTGTGGAACATTTTACAGTCTAGACGTCTAGCAGGAGCCTAGAAGTTTGCTATCTAATTTTTGCTGACAAAAAATTTGGATAGTGATTTCACTTCCTAACATTTTTCTATTTGAATGAGTATACAGAAATTTTTTTACCAATGTTTTTCATCCAGTGTCAATTTCTCAATGATGTCTTTGTTACATTTTCAACAATCCTAGAAAAGTTTTATACCACTCAAATTTCTCTGTCTTGACCAACTTTGTAAGCATATCTGCAGGATTCAACTCAATATCGATTTTCTGCAACAAGATCCTACCTTCTTCCACCACATTTCTTATAAAATGGTACTTGACATCAATGTGTTTCGTGAGATCATGGAATGTTGGGTTCTTCACTAGCTGAATAGCACTTTGGCTATCACAATGCAATGTCATTTTCTTCTGCATTATTTTGAAGTCACCCAACATATGCGTTAGCCAAATTGTCTCTTTGCTAGCTTGGGTTGGTACAATATATTATGCTTCAGTGGTTGATAAAGTCACCACAGACTCCAAATTGGAAGTCTAACTCATAGCTCCACCAACAAGAGTGAAATTATATCCTATAGTGGACTTTCTCCCATCTCTATCTCCACCATAATCAGAATCCACAAAACCTATAACTTGTAAATTATTCGATCCGTAGTAAATAGCAACATTTGAAGTGCCTCTTAAATTTCTAAGTATCCACTTTACTGCATTCTAATGCTCCTTACCAGGATTTGCCATGTAACGGCTGACTACTCCCACTGCTTGGGTAATATTTGGTCTGGTGCTCACCATGGCATACATGAGGCTTCCTAATGCTCATGGATACGATACACGAGACATGCTTATCTTATTTGCTACTATTCTACAATACTATTTGGAAAACAATTTTAAGTGTGAAAGAAGCGGGGTACTAATTGGTTTTGCATTCTACACATTGAAGCGTTGCAGATTCTTTTCTATATATGAATTTTAACTTAACTAGATCTTTCTTCCTTTTCTGTACTTGTGTATCTTCATCTCTAAAATTTGATTTGCTACTCCTAAATCTTTTTTTTCAAGTGTCCTAGCCAAGTGAACCTTAACATCAATGAATTTCATCATGTTGGGGCCTACAACCAATATATCATCAACATACAACAAAAAAATAATATAACCATCATCATCAAACCTCTTATAGTATGCACAATGGTCAGCTTCACTCCTACTAAAACCTTGGTTCTTCATGAAGGTGTCAAATATTTTCTACCACATCTTTGCT
Source organism: Wollemia nobilis (assembly GCA_028583015.1). Taxonomy (NCBI): domain Eukaryota; kingdom Viridiplantae; phylum Streptophyta; class Pinopsida; order Araucariales; family Araucariaceae; genus Wollemia; species Wollemia nobilis. The sequence goes on from JAQPPZ010002517.1 coordinate 680,280, forward strand.
GTATGTTTCAACCCATACAAATATTTATTCAATATACAAACCAATTGCTCATTGCCTCTTTCTTCATAGCCCTTGGGCTAATCCATATAAATCTACTCCTTGAGATCACCGTGCAGGAAAGCAGTATTTACATCAAGTTGCTCCAGTTCTAAATTTTATGTTGCTACAAGTGCAAGGAAAACTCTGACAATAGTTATTTTTGCAACTAGAAAGAAAAATTTATTAAATTTTATAAGCAAATTTTGCACATAGCCTTTTTCCACCAAGCAAGCTTTATAGTGTTCCAACAACACATCATTGTTCTTATTTACTTTGTACATCCACTTGTTTCCAACATAATTTCTTCTAGGTGGAATATCCATAAGTTCCCACATTTTAGTTTTGCAAAGTGCCTTGATTTCCTCCTCCATGGCTTTCCTTCATTTTTTTTGCATTCTCAGACTCTCTAGCTTCCTGAAATGAACTAGGCTCATCATCATCATTTAATAGAGTAAAAGAGGACTGATAAACAAGAGAATACCTTTTTGGATACTTTTTTGGATACGTAGATATTTTAACCCAATGATTTGTTGATTTTGGCTTTTGGTCTTGTAAATACTATGAATGCGCTACTTTTTTTTCTACTTTTTATTCTGTGTGCTAATCAAAAACTTTAGAATGTTGATTTTTATATTCATATTTCTTCATATCTATTTCAATTAGTACAACATTAGGAGTTTCCTGTACCTCTTTCCTTTGAATAGATTTTTCATCAACAATAACATCTCAGCTAATAATTACGTTGTGGGTAGTATGATCCCGTAGTCTATACCCCTTCATTATATCTTCATAGTTGAGAAAAACATATTTTTCTTGACTTTGGGTCAATTTTGGACCTTTTTTCTTTAGGCACATGGGAAAATGCATCACAACCAAAGGTACGCAAATGAGAGTAATAAAATGGCTTACAAAACCAAATATCCTCCAAAATTTGTCCATCCAACATAGTTGTAGGTGACCTGCTAATAAGATAAACAACTATATTCACAACCTCTACCCATAACTTTTTATTTAACATGGCTACACTAAGCATGCTACTTGCATGTTCCATGATTGTGTAATTCATCCGCTTAGCCACACCAATTTTTTGTGGAGTATATGGTACAATATTTTGGTACTTAATACCTTCTTGCATAAAAAAATTATCAAAATCCTCAGAGCAATATTCACCCTCATTATATGACCTAAGACATAAAATAGGCTTGCCCAAAATTTTCTCTACTCATGCTTTGAACTCTTTAATTTATTTTAAACCTTATGACTTCTTCAAAAAATAAACCCACGCTCTCCTAGAATAATCATCTATAAAAGTTAAAAAATAGATAACATCATTTAAGGACTGAGTGGGTACTGGTCCAAATATATCCGAATGTATAAGTTGCAAAAAAATAGAACTCTTACCATGGCTTGCATTATATTGAATCCTATTTTGTTTACCAAAAATAAAATGTTCACACAAGTCTAAATTGCAATATTTAATCCCAAAAGGCATACATTTTTCATGCAAAATTTTCATATATTTTTCACTCATATGGCCTAGGCATTGATGCCATAGCATTAGTACATTCTGAATAGAATTTGTTGTTGTTGCATGGTTTATCACCGTATTATTGTATAAATGATATAAGGTCCCATAAGATTCTCCTTTTGCTACTACAAGAGCTACTATGGTAATTTTGTAGAAGTTGTTATTGAAAGTGATAGAATACCCTAGCTTATCCATCATATTTATTAAGAGTAAATTCTTTTACAAATCAGGCACATGTTGTACATCACATAACATCCTTTCTCTACCATCGTCTAGCTTGATCCTTGTGTCCCCTCTTCCAAAAATTTCTAAAGGATGATCATCATCCAAGTAGACCATCCCACCACAATATGGTTGATATTTTTCAAACTAGTCTTTGTAGGGAGACATGTGGAAAGATGCACTTGAGTATAAAACCCAGGTATATAAAACAAATCTACTGTTACTGATACATAAAGCTTCACATGTTATCGTCTCTCATAAATCTATTGTATAGGCCTCAATTGATGATTGATTTTTATTTTCACCATTCTTTTTATTTTTTAATTACCAAAAATCCTTATTTAAGTGCCCTGACATCCCATAATGTCAACACTTCCATTTATTATTACATCCTTTAGACTTAGATTTGGACTATGATCTATTATTTACTCCACTTGAAAAATCAACCTCTCATAGATAGGGCTTCATTGGTTGAGGGTTCTAGAGATTTTTTTGCCTTAACTATTTTAGAAACAAAGGGACTACCACATCATGAAATTTTAGAGTTCCTTATGATGCATTACTGATGGTAATCACCATATGATCCCAAGTATCCAAGAGGGAACAAAGTAGGGTGATAACGCTATCCTCATCCTCCATCTTCACATAAACTGAAACTAGTTTACTGATAATAAGACTAAACTCATTCAAATAATCTACCACAAATGAAATTTCCTTCATCCTCAAGATATAAAGCTAATTTTTCAAAAAATCCTTATTTATTATTGATTTTATCTCATACAAATTTTTAAGCTTTTGCCAAAGGGCTTTCACGGTCTCCTCTTCAGCTATATTGAATAAAATAGAGTTTTCTAGGTAAAGATAGATTGTAGAGACCACTTTCTTGTCCATCATTGTCCACTCATCATATTTCATTGTGCTTGTTTTACTCGTGACTCCTTTCAAGGCTATGACTTGGTCATTTTAAACAAGAAAATCCTTCACCTTCATCTTCCATAGAGCAAAGTTCCTGCCATAAAAATTCTCAATATCAAACTTGGTTACACTTTATATCATTATTTTAGCTCCCACCTACACAAAAAATTAGGCTCTAATACTAGATGTTAGTAAACAAAATCGTATTTTACCTACAAGAAGAAGCCACAATAATAGAGAATAAAACAATAACATAGACAATATAAATGGAAATTTGCAATGTGCAGGAATAACTACGGGGTAATGAAAACTTCTATATTTTATTGATTTTAGAAAATATTTTACATTCATAAAAAAAATACATGCAAACTTGTTAATACTTTACTATGCTAATGCTACTACTATTTATAGATTACATAGAGGATATTTTTCCTCTAAAATTATGTAAATATTTCAAGATTGACTATTATTCTATGTGCTAGGACATATTAATCTATAAAATTATCCCAACTAACTCCCTGTAAAATTTTGTGTCAATCGGAGCTACGGTTGAGAAGTTATGGCCCCGACAAGATGCACTAAAATTTAGGGAAAAATATAAGATTTCCCATATTTTGTTGGATGCTCCTGCATCACTTATGGGCACATTTGGGGTGATTTTGGGTTGACCAAAGGGTTCATGGACACCTTTGGGGCATTTTGGAGTGACCAAGCGATTACGGGAATCCTTGGAGCTTTTTGGAATAAGTGACAAAATGCGTAAATTTTTATCTTTTTGTTTATGATTTTTTTTTTGTTACACTAAGCAGAAATGAACACACACATGCGCAAACCGTGATTATCTCTTTTAAGGGTTTAAATAGTGTGTCCTAAACTGGTTTAGTGCATTTTGATGTTTTGTTTTGTTTTGTTTTTGTAGGTTTTGAAGAACGTTTAAATGCATTATGACGGCTCATATAACTCCCAAAACGGTCGCCCCTTCAATATACCAACCGGGCCGATATACCAACCTCTCTATATACCCGCCCTTACGAGAGGGAGACTATAGGTACGTGAGAGCAGAAGGTACGTGGTACGTAGGCGGTACGGAAGGGGGATTGTCCTGTTAATGGCACCTACCATAGAAAACTTATCCTCGCGCGCATGGGAATCACCCCGAGCGACACTCGGTCGGCTTTCGTCGGGATTTACGCCTAACAACGGTTGACAATCGGGAAATGGATGCAAAGCTAAGCCAAGGTGGTGATGAACCCACCGTTGGTCTTGCTCAAGGGTTGGGGTCTTACGACCAGCTCCTTGGTTTAAAATTATTGCGTGAAGTGTGTGGGATTCATTTTATTTAACGAAAATGAAACAAGCATAAATGACTTTTCCTAATGCAATGCGAGATTAAATGAAAACAATTAAAGAAACAGAAACAGAAAATTTAACAAAGATCATGAAAATCCCTACCTCTTCTCTGCCTGGACCGGTTGCTTCTGAATTTCTGCTCTGAAAAGTTGCAGACAGAAATTCGTCCCTCGGTGAGACGAATTACAGAACAGAATTCGTCCCTCCCAGAGACGAATTTGAATTCGTCTCAGGGTCAGACGAATTTCAGTAAAGCAATCGCCACAGCCAAGGACGAATAACAGTCAGAAACCAAAAAGGTACCTGTCAAACACAAAACACAAAAATTTAATCAGTTTTTGTGATCTCAAAAACCAGGGAACAGAGTCCCACCGTGATCGCCACTGAAAGCACGAGATTTCGGAAAGGGAAAGGAAACACTAATTGCGATGCAACCAAAATCAAATGCGCTTAAGTCCTAGAAATGTAAATTGCATGAAACGAAAGAAGCACATGGTGGAAGAGACACAAGCGAATGGAGAAAACACAGCCCTTTCATTAAAATTTCTTGATCTCTGTTACAATGATGCCTCCTCCCTTTTTAGGGGCTAGGAGCGCTAAAATAATTTGATTACAATCACTTAATGTTCCTCTTTTCGCGTGCCCACGATTGAAATGGACGGGCCAAGATGATGCCGCCGTTGTCGTTGAGGAGTTCTTCACCTCTTGTTGCTTCTCCTGCGAACAAAGAAACAACCAAGATGTCAGTAGCACCTGTCAGAAGAAATGGAAAGTGTTCGTTCTCTAAAATTAACGAAATATGCATGTAAACATTTGCCTGAAACGGTAAATACAGTGAGTCCAAATGGCTTGAAATCTTGACAAGAGAGCAAAAGTTACCAGAAGGCCATTGCCACTGAGACAGTTGGCCAATCTGCCTTCAACTGGAATTCGTCCCTGGGCAGGACTGTGGACGAATTCGACGCAATTCGTCCCTGGGTGGGACGAATTCTTCTGTGTTGAAGAAGCCGACCTGCTTGCTTGCTCCAATGTCGATTCCTGAGACCTGCAAAACGCCTGCAAACAAAGGGGTTATGTAATTGGGGCCATTTTGGGACGACCCAGATGGTCGGATTCTCCCAATTTGGCCTCTACCCTCGGGAATTTGATCTCGCCACCTGCAAGTTAGTGAAACAACAAAGCGACACAAAACATACTAGAATCTGATCAAAAGTTATGAACTTGCAGCTATGAGTTAACCAAACATGATAACACAAAATGCAAACCTGAAAAAGTAATCTAGAATGCTCTAAAACTTAGAAAGTGCGGGGGTGCCCAAGTGGGCCTCCCACCGTTGGCACTTGATTCTGGTGCCAATCCACTAGGGATGGGCCCAAAACCTCTTAGGATTGGGGGGGTCGGCGAATTGGTTGGTTCAGGTGTCCATGTGTTGGATTTGGGTCAGGTTCAAGCTTCCAAAAGCCACCCAACAACCTCCCTTGCAAGAGAGATTGGTGGATGCGAGAAGGTGAACCAAAAGGGATGCAAGTGGGTCTTCAACTCGGTAGCACTTCGTTGCTTGAAATCTCCTTCAACCTTTTTTTTGGGTGAGAAAAGTCCCACCTTTTATAGACCCATGGGGTCTCTTTTGAGAGGGAAGCATAGGTGCCATGTGTTGGTCATAGGTGCCATGTGGCAGTCATGTCTTCCCATGAGGGAGGGGAGTCCTCCATGACTTGGGCTTTCATAATTGCCCTTGTGACAGTCCTCTAACAGCCTATCTGTCCACCCACACACGCGTGCGAGGCAGGAGTCATCAACTGACTGTCCTAGGCTGCCACTTGGCGCCATTCTTCTTTTTGCCCGTTAAACTTGGAATTCGTCCCACCCAGGGACGAATTCAGAATTCGTCCCTGGGTGAGACGGATTCCAATTTGAATTCGTCCCAGGGTGGGACGAATTTGGAGTAGGTTGTCCGAAGGTGCCAAATTGCCTTCTGACCTTCCAAAATTGCTGTAAAAGTGGTTAGGACCATTGTTTGACCTCTGAGGGCTGCCCTGGGGGCTGTGTTTGTCAAAGCGATCAGTGTTTGCAGTCACATAATCGGATTGGTGCTGTTTTGGTGTCTACAATATCTTGTTACAATACAGTAGATATCAACATTTATGTGTGGGAGAGAGTCTTTTATATGGATAAATTTTGGGCATGTCTTCTGTGATATTCCAAGTCTTTAAAGAAGAAATAAAAGTAATCAAAACTTGAATCTGTTCATCATTGTTGACTACCTTCTTATTAGTTTCATGTTGAACCTTCTAAAGATCCAATCACACTAAGTTTTAAATTGAAAACGTCTAATAAACTTATATTAATTAAAAAGATTCAAAATTACATCAAAATCATCAGATCATATTAAAGTATAAACTATAGCTTCTAATAAAGACACTAAATCAAAAAATTATCTAATATTGAAAGAGTATTCCAAACATACAATTATTTAAAGAGAGAAGCCAATAATAGAGAATAAACAATAATGACAATATAAATGGAATATGAATGTGTGAGGAATTAGGAGATGTTGATGGTTGAAGGGAAATGAAGACATTTAATATTTTATTGATTTTACAAAGATATTCCTCTACATTCATAAAAAAAATACGATTCAACTTGTCTAATCTACTTTACCCTTATGATGCAATGTTGAATACTATTGAAAGGTTAAAGTCAATTTTAGTTTTTTTGTCTCTTTAAATGATGAAACATTACCGTCTAGACGTTTCTTTGATGATTGGCTGGTAAATATTTGGGGTAAACATTTGGGGATAATGGTTTCTATATGTCTCCTGGTAAAATTATCCCAACTAACTCCCTGTAAAATTTTGTGTCAATCGGAGCTACGGTTGAGAAGTTATGGCCCCGACAAGATGCACTAAAATTTAGGGAAAAATATAAGATTTCCCATATTTTGTTGGATGCTCCTGCATCACTTATGGGCACATTTGGGGTGATTTTGGGTTGACCAAAGGGTTCATGGACACCTTTGGGGCATTTTGGAGTGACCAAGCGATTACGGGAATCCTTGGAGCTTTTTGGAATAAGTGACAAAATGCGTAAATTTTTATCTTTTTGTTTATGAATTTTTTTTTTGTTACACTAAGCAGAAATGAACACACACATGCGCAAACCGTGATTATCTCTTTTAAGGGTTTAAATAGTGTGTCCTAAACTGGTTTAGTGCATTTTGATGTTTTGTTTTGTTTTGTTTTTGTAGGTTTTGAAGAACGTTTAAATGCATTATGACGGCTCATATAACTCCCAAAACGGTCGCCCCTTCAATATACCAACCAAGCCGATATACCAACCTCTCTATATACCCGCCCTTACGAGAGGGAGACTATAGGTACGTGAGAGCAGAAGGTACATGGTACGTAGGCGGTACGGAAGGGGGATTGTCCTGTTAATGGCACCTACCATAGAAAACTTATCCTCGCGCGCATGGGAATCACCCCAGCGACACTCGGTCGGCTTTCGTCAGGATTTACGCCTAACAACAGTTGACAATCGGGAAATGGATGCAAAGCTAAGCCAAGGTGGTGATGAACCCACCGTTGGTCTTGCTCAAGGGCTGGGGTCTTACGACCAGCCCCTTGGTTTAAAATTATTGCGTGAAGTGTGTGGGATTCATTTTATTTAACGAAAATGAAACAAGCATAAATGACTTTTCCTAATGCAATGCAGGATTAAATGAAAACAATTAAAGAAACAGAAACAGAAACAGAAAATTTAACAAAGATCATGAAAATCCCTACCTCTTCTCTGCCTGGACCGGTTGCTTCTGAATTTCTGCTCTGAAAAGTTGCAGACAGAAATTCGTCCCTCGGTGAGACGAATTACAGAATAGAATTCGTCCCTCCCAGAGACGAATTTGAATTCGTCTCAGGGTCAGACGAATTTCAGTAAAGCAATCGCCACAGCCAAGGACGAATAACAGTCAGAAACCAAAAAGGTACCTGTCAAACACAAAACACAAAAATTTGATCAGTTTTTGTGATCTCAAAAACCAGGGAACAGAGTCCCACCGTGATCGCCACTGAAAGCACGAGATTTCGGGCAAAGGAAACACTAATTGCGATGCAACCAAAATCAAATGCGCTTAAGTCCTAGAAATGTAAATTGCATGAAACGAAAGAAACGCATTGGAAGAGACACAAGCGAATGGAGAAAACACAGCCCTTTCATTAAAATTTCTTGATCTCTGTTACAATGACGCCTCCTCCCTTTTCAGGGGCTAGGAGCGCTAAAATAATTTGATTACAATCACTTAATGTTCCTCTTTTCGCGTGCCCACGATTGAAATGGACGGGCCAAGATGATGCCACTGATGTCGATGAGTTCTTCACCTCTTGTTGCTTCTCCTGCGAACAAAGAAACAACCAAGATGTCAGTAGCACCTCGTGAAATGGAAAGAGTGTTCGTTCTCTAAAATTAACGAAATATGCATGTAAACATTTTGCTGAAACGGTAAATACAGTGAGTCCAAATGGCTTGAAATCTTGACAAAAGATAGTAAAGTTACCGGAAGGCCATTGCCACTGAGACAGCTGGCCAATCTGCCTTCAACTGGAATTCGTCCCTGGGCGGGAGACGAATTCGATCGCATTCGTCCCCGGGTGGGACGAATTCTTCTGTGTTGAAGAAGCCGACATGCTGCTGCTCCAATGTCGATTCCCGAGACCTGCAAAACGCCTGCAAACAAAGGGGTTATGTAATTGGGGCCATTTTGGGATGACCCAGATGGTCGGATTCTCCCAATTTGGCCTCTACCCTCGGGAATTTGATCTCGCCACCTGCAAGTTAGTGAAACAACAAAGCGACACAAAACATACTAGAATCCGATCAAAAGTTATGAACTTGCAGCTATGAGTTAACCAAACATGATAACACAAAATGCAACCTAAAAAAGTAATCTAGAATGCTCTAAAACTTAGAAAGTGCGGGGGTGCCCAAGTGGGCCTCCCACCGTTGGCACTTGATTCCGGTGCCAATCCACTAGGGATGGGCCCAAAACCTCTTAGGATTGAGGGGTCGGCGAATTGGTTGGTTCTGGTGTCCATGTGTTGGATTTGGGTCAGGTTCAAGCTTCCAAAAGCCACCCAACAACCTCCCTTGCAAGAGAGATTGGTGGATGCGAGAAGGTGAACCAAAAGGGATGCAAGTGGGTCTTCAACTCGGCAGCACTTCGTTGCTTGAAATCTCCTTCAACCCTTTTTTTTGGGTGAGAAAAGTCCCACCTTTTATAGACCCATGGGGTCTCTTTTGAGAGGGAAGCATAGGTGCCATGTGTTGGTCATAGGTGCCATGTGGCAGTCATGTCTTCCCATGAGGGAGGGGAGTCCTCCATGACTTGGGCTTTCATAACTGCCCTTGTGACAGTCCTCTAACAGCCTATCTGTCCACCCACACACGCGTGCGAGGCAGGAGTCATCAACTGACTGTCCTAGGCTGCCACTTGGCGCCATTCTTCTTTTTGCCCGTTAAACTTGGAATTCGTCCCACCGGTGGACGAATTCAGAATTCGTCCCTGGGTGAGACGGATTCCAATTTGAATTCGTCCCTGGGGTGGGACGAATTTGGAGTAGGTTGTCCGAAGGTGCCAAATTGCCTTTTGACCTTCCAAAATTGCTGTAAAAGTGGTTAGGACCATTGTTTGACCTCTGAGGGCTGCCCCGGGGGCTGTGTTTGTCAAAGCGATCAGTGTTTGCAGTCACATAATCGGATTGGTGCTGTTTTGGTGTCTACAATATCTTGTTACAATACAGTAGATATCAACATTTATGTGTGGGAGAGAGTCTTTTATATGGATAAATTCTGGGGCATGATATTCCAAGTCTTTAAAGAAGAAATAAAAGTAATCAAACCTACTTGAAGTCTTTAATTGATCATTGTTGACTACTTCTTATTAATTCATTAAATATTAATTAAAAGATTCATAAATTAAATTAACATATCATATAAACAGATTAATAAAATGATATAATGAGAGAAATGAAATAATTTATGATAGTAAAAGATTTTACATTCAAATATATCTTAATCCCTTAATGATGCAATGTTGAATGTGCTTTGAGCGGAACAAGAAAGGTTAAAGTCAATTTTAGTTTTTTTGTCTCTTTAAATGATGAAACATTACCGTCTAGACGTTTCTTTGATGATTGGCTGGTAAATATTTGGGGTAAACATTTGGGGATAATGGTTTCTATATGTCTCCTAGTAAAATTATCCCAACTAACTCCCTGTAAAATTTTGTGTCAATCGGAGCTACGGTTGAGAAGTTATGGCCCCGACAAGATGCACTAAAATTTAGGGAAAAATATAAGATTTCCCATATTTTGTTGGATGCTCCTGCATCACTTATGGGCACATTTGGGGTGATTTTGGGTTGACCAAAGGGTTCATGGACACCTTTGGGGCATTTTGGAGTGACCAAGCGATTACGGGAATCCTTGGAGCTTTTTGGAATAAGTGACAAAATGCGTAAATTTTTATCTTTTTGTTTATGATATTTTTTTTTGTTACACTAAGCAGAAATGAACACACACATGCGCAAACCGTGATTATCTCTTTTAAGGGTTTAAATAGTGTGTCCTAAACTGGTTTAGTGCATTTTGATGTTTTGTTTTGTTTTGTTTTTGTAGGTTTTGAAGAACGTTTAAATGCATTATGACGGCTCATATAACTCCCAAAACGGTCGCCCCTTCAATATACCAACCAGGCCGATATACCAACCTCTCTATATACCCGCCCTTACGAGAGGGAGACTATAGGTACGTGAGAGCAGAAGGTACGTGGTACGTAGGCGGTACGGAAGGGGGATTGTCCTGTTAATGGCACCTACCATAGAAAACTTATCCTCGCGCGCATGGGAATCACCCCTGCGACACTCGGTCGGCTTTCGTCGGGATTTACGCCTAACAACGAGTTGACAATCGGGAAATGGATGCAAAGCTAAGCCAAGGTGGTGATGAACCCACCGTTGGTCTTGCTCAAGGGCCGGGGTCTTACGACCAGCTCCTTGGTTTAAAATTATTGCGTGAAGTGTGTGGGATTCATTTTATTTAACGAAAATGAAACAAGCATAAATGACTTTTCCTAATGCAATGCAGGATTAAATGAAAACAATTAAAGAAACAGAAACAGAAACAGAAAATTTAACAAAGATCATGAAAATCCCTACCTCTTCTCTGCTTGGACCGGTTGCTTCTGAATTTCTGCTCTGAAAAGTTGCAGACAGAAATTCGTCCCTCGGTGAGACGAATTACAGAACAGAATTCGTCCCCCCCAGAGACGAATTTGAATTCGTCTCAGGGTCAGACGAATTGGTAGAACCAATCACCACAGCCAAGGACGAATAACGATCGCAAACCAAAAAGGTACCTGTCAAACACAAAACACAAAAATTTGATCAGTTTTTGTGATCTCAAAAACCAGGGAACAGAGTCCCACCGTGATCGCCACTGAAAGCACGAGATTTCGGGCAAAGGAAACACTAATTGCGATGCAACCAAAATCAAATGCGCTTAAGTCCTAGAAATGTAAATTGCATGAAACGAAAGAAACGCATTGGAAGAGACACAAGCGAATGGAGAAAACACAGCCCTTTCATTAAAATTTCTTGATCTCTGTTACAATGACGCCTCCTCCCTTTTTAGGGGCTAGGAGCGCTAAAATAATTTGATTACAATCACTTAATGTTCCTCTTTTCGCGTGCCCACGATTGAAATGGACGGGCCAAGATGATGCCGCCGCTGATGTTGAGTGAGTTCTTCACCTCTGTTGCTTCTCCTGCGAACAAAGAAACAACCAAGATGTTAGTAGCACCTGTGCAAATGGAAAGTGTTCGTTCTCTAAAATTAACGAAATATGCATGTAAACATTTGCCCGAAACGGTAAATACAGTGAGTCCAAATGGCTTGAAATCTTGACAAGGACAGAGTAAAATTACCGGAAGGCCATTGCCATCGAGACAGACTGGCCAATCTGCCTTCAACTGGAATTCGTCCTCGGGCGGAAAGACGAATTCGACGCATTCGTCCCTGGGTGGGACGAATTCTTCTGTGTTGAAGAAGCCGACATGCTGCTGCTCCAATGTCGATTCTCGAGACCTGCAAAATGCCCGCAAACAAAGGGGTTATGTAATTGGGGCCATTTTGGGATGACCCAGATGGTCGGATTCTCCCAATTTGGCCTCTACCCTCGGGAATTTGATCTCGCCACCTGCAAGTTAGTGAAACAACAAAGCGACACAAAACATACTAGAATCTGATCAAAAGTTATGAACTTGCAGCTATGAGTTAACCAAACATGATAACACAAAATGCAACCTGAAAAAGTAATCTAGAATGCTCTAAAACTTAGAAAGTGCGGGGGTGCCCAAGTGGGCCTCCCACCGTTGGCACTTGATTTCGGTGCCAATCCACTAGGGATGGGCCCAAAACCTCTTAGGATTGAGGGGGTCGGCGAATTGGTTGGTTCAGGTGTCCATGTGTTGGATTTGGGTCAGGTTCAAGCTTCCAAAAGCCACCCAACAACCTCCCTTGCAAGAGAGATTGGTGGATGCGAGAAGGTGAACCAAAGGGGATGCAAGTGGGTCTTCAACTCGGAAGCACTTCGTTGCTTGAAATCTCCTTCAACCCTTTTTTTTGGGTGAGAAAAGTCCCACCTTTTATAGACCCATGGGGTCTCTTTTGAGAGGGAAGCATAGGTGCCATGTGTTGGTCATAGGTGCCATGTGGCATTCATGTCTTCCCATGAGGGAGGGGAGTCCTCCATGACTTGGGCTTTCATAATCGCCCTTGTGACAGTCCTCTAACAGCCTATCTGTCCACCCACACACGCGTGCGAGGCAGGAGTCATCAACTGACTGTCCTAGGCTGCCACTTGGCGCCATTCTTCTTTTTGCCCGTTAAACTTGGAATTCGTCCCACCCGGGGGACGAATTCAGAATTCGTCCCTGGGTGAGACGGATTCCAATTTGAATTCGTCCCAGGGTGGGACGAATTTGGAGTAGGTTGTCCGAAGGTGCCAAATTGCCTTCTGACCTTCCAAAATTGCTGTAAAAGTGGTTAGGACCATTGTTTGACCTCTGAGGGCTGCCCTGGGGGCTGTGTTTGTCAAAGCGATCAGTGTTTGCAATCACATAATCGGATTGGTGCTGTTTTGGTGTCTACAATTTGGCCTAATTTTTGTGGAGATATAGTTAGATTTGTGAAAATTTTAATAGATTTTAAGTCTTTTGTAGGCTTGTAGGAAAAGGATTTATATGTACTTTAGTTAACCCCTCTTCCTCCTTTGGTAAATTGATTCAACTTATGTGTGGATATTTAATCCTTCATGATCTCTATCTTCTTCTATTTCTTGTATAAGTACTCTTGAAAATTTGTTACAACTTTTATTTTAAAAGGGTTCGTGTAGAGCCTATTTATGTGACTAAAATCAAGTGGTCCAAGGGCAAGAGGAAGTCTTCAAAACATATGATGTATGTTTTATGAGGAAACGTTGTGCCTTCAAGACATATATTATGTGATAATGGAATATTAAAGGAGATTATCTTTAAAGGAGGTAGTGATATTGACTTCTCTTCATTTGAAGTCCTAGAAAAAGTGTTTTTAAGATGTATGTGGGAGTGTCCAATAGTGGCAATGGTGACTACTTTCTAGCCTAATGGGACCCTTGTGCAAGAAATATTTTAATAGTAGTAAATTTTAAATGATAAAGGCATAAATATGAGTCTACCTCAAAATATGAAGGCCTATTAGAGCATCCATTATGACATGGTCATATTATTATCACTAATGCCTTTGCTACTTGGCTTGTCAGTTTAAATTATGAAAGGTTGTTGAAATTGTAATTTGTTTCATTGATAAGGTCAACATTAGATGATCTATTGGATAAGCCTAAGGGCATTTCATTTTATAATGTATTAATTGATTCTAATATTTTATTATGTAAGGCTTATATGACATAGTTAACCTTGTTATGATTAAACCCTCTTTATAACTTGTAATTAACCTAAAGCCCTCTTAGGTTAAAATTTATTTTGTAATTGATACCCCTTCCCACTATTTATTTATTTATTAGAGAATTGTGTAATTTTGTCTATGGATATATCGATTATTTATGATACTTACAGATGCCCTCCATTTATTTCTTTTTAATTTTCTTTTTATTTTTGTGTAAGATTTGAGTTGATAAAAAAAATTTGTTCATTTTTAAGAAATACTATGAATTCCAACAATTTCTTTTTTTTTTGGAATATCAAAACTATACCTTATTTTTATTCTTGAATGTAAATCTAAAAAAATTGTTATTATTAAGAATAATTACTCTTTATATAATATTAATAAAAAAATATTTATTTCAAAAAATAAAAAGTTTAAAAGTAAATAACTTTATTAAAGACTATAAGATAAATCATTTTGTATCATTTATATAATTTTTTAAATTTGAAAAAATATTTTAATACATAGATTTATTTTTAAAATAAATTTAAATTTTTAATTTTAAATATGATATGTAATTTAATATGAAAGATAAATGCGTGATATTATAATTTTCTAAACGCACATGGTAATGTATTGTGCACACTATCTAATATTATGTATGCCCATGGGTTAGTGGATTGGTAAGTGCAGGTGTGGCTCGACACTTTCCAAGAAGAGTGATATTATAATTTCCTAAACGCACATGGTAATGTATTGTGCACACTATCTAATATTATGTATGCCCATGGGTTAGTGGATTGGTAAGTGCAGGTGTGGCTCGACACTTACCAAGAAGAGATCTAGGTTCAAATCCTTAGGAGAAGCTAATCCTTTGAAAAGGTAGTAGTATGCTTTGAATCCTTTGAGTGTGCATAAAATCGACAACGATAGTATGAACCCCAAGCGACCAATGGTTCCAAACAAGAATGAGATATATATGTTTGTTGGGAGAAGTCCTTGTGATTTAAACCCTAGGAGCGTCAAACTAACAATGACAGTACGAATCTCAAGCGACCAATGGTCTCTAAAAAGAATGAGATAGATAGGTTTGTTGGGAGTAGTTCATGTGGTTTAAACCGTGTGTGCACCAGACCAATGATGACAATATGAAACTCGAACGATCAGTGGTCCCCTATAAGAACGAAATGGATAGGTTTGTTGGGAGCAGTCCTTGTGGTTTAAACCCTGGGCTTACTAAAAATAGTGGTTGTAACCAACTCTTCTATCTAATCAAAAATAAAATATTTAAGATTAAGTACGTGGATGGTGCCTCTCAACAAGAAATGATGATGACGGTACGAATATCAAGTGACCGGTGGCCCCCAACAAGAACGAGATGATAGGTTTGTTAGGAGCAGTCCCTGATTTAAAACTGATGCTAACCAATTACTAAAAATAGTGGTTATAACCAACTTTCGTATATAATCAAAAATAAAATATTTAATATTATGTACATGAATGATGCATTTCAACCAGAAATGATAAAACTATAATTGTATAAAAGTAAATTTATCAATCCTGGAAAAAAAGCAATTTTCCAGGAACAATTTTGACCATTATAATGAAGCACCAATAGAAATATTGAATGGGTCTCACGGCATAAATTGCAGCCTTTTAGATTTCGCTACTTAGTGCATCATTCTCTGTTTGTATACGGAATTGAATCTTAATTTTTATACGGGCCTAGATAACTCATCATTAAGTTTATAAAATGCCTGAGCTATCAATAACTTTGTTAATGAATGCTGATCTGATCAGTATGCTTGGTTAGCAATTTTTTAAGATCGTATATCCCCTTCTTAGCAGAATTAGAGTGGGCCTCACAGTGCACGCCTTTTAATTTCAGATAAAAAGTTTAAGGTTATAACCGCTTAGAAATTGCATCAAACTTGAATGATTATAGTACTAAAGTTTAAATAACTTAACCTATATTATATAAACATTGTTTATATAAAAATTTTAAGTTTTTATTTTTAATTTTTATTTTTGATGTTATTTAATGAGATCAGATAAAGTGAATATGCACCATTAAATATATAATAAATATGTAAAATTAATAAGAAACTTTTATAATTATTTATAAAATTGTTACTAAAAAAGGCTTACAAATAGTACAATAATATAAAATGGAGGTTTCATATTTTCTATAGGATATTATATTACCTACCCTTTACTCTACCTTATGACCTATGACTTTTTATCTTTCTATTTTATATTATGACCTATGACTTTTTATCTTTCTATTTTATAAATTTATGTGCACATGGACAAATACACATTTACATCTTCAAATACTTTGCACATTACACTCCATAAAATAAATAATCAAACTTTAATCTAAAGACACCCTAATCTAAAAATGCATCCCAATCTATACATAAGAAATAATGCAATATATTCGAACATTTCCTTGAGTGTTACTAACTGCAAACTTGCAAAGTACAAAACTTCACCAAACAAGGTAATGTTTTTATTACTTTCATACACTAAACTAGTGCTATCATACGACAAGCTAAGTTTATACATTATTTTATATAAGAGCATCTATGCGAATGACATCATCCGATGCCAAAGTTTAAACAAATACATAGTTCGACGGTGGAATTTGATATGGCATTATCTCCATATCAAAACACAGCTACACAGCTTTACAGGAACTGCTCAATCAAAAAGAAGTTATGCTCCATTTTTACAGCTGCTGTGCGGAACCTATCATCCTTCCAGAGACGTGGAACACGAAGCACAGTACGATGATTCTGTACCATCAGTGCTACAAGTATTTGGTGTCTGAGGAAGAGGAAGAGGAATAATGTCTGGAACGGAAACTTCGCCTTCAAGTATTTGAAATACGTGTTTGGTGCTGAGTCTTCCTTCCGGTTTAGAATTGCAACAGAGCAGTTCCAATTTCAGCACTCTCTCCATCTCATCCTCAACATATCCACCGCCAAGCTTTGGATCTGCGGCAGCGACGAGCTTGCCGTTTGCATGGAGGTGTCTTAGCCAGTCCACCAAAACAATTTGGGCAACGTCGAGAGAGGGATCAACGGGCCGCCTTCCACATGCAACCTCCAACATCAACACACCGAAGCTGAACTGGAGGTGGCCTTCCCTGTGTGTATAATTTCCAGGGCGATGTAGGCAAGCGTTCCCACCACACGGGTCCTGTGCGGATTTTTATTATGCTCATACAAGCGAGCAAGCCTAAAGTCCCCTAACTTTCCGTTAAAGTTCTCCGTCCAACAAAACAATGATGGCTTTGATGTCTCTGTGCACCACCCTTCGCTCCCATTCTTCATGGAAATACAGTAATCCTGCGGCCACGTGCTTAAGAATTCCCAAATATCATCTTATCCAGGCTTCCGTTGGGCATGTAGTCATAAACTATGAATAACTGTTTTTTCCGCCTGCAATAGCCTCTTATTTGCACAAGATTACGGTGCTGGAGTCGACCGAGGCTTGAAATCTCTGCTATGAATTCCTTCAGGCCTTCGTGGGACTCTTTAAAGATACACTTTACAGCAACTTCGAGGCCGCTCACGGTAAGAATTCCTTTGTAAACGCCACACCACTTCGTGAAATTTTATCTTTCGAAGGAACCATGGCGAATACGAAAGTGGTGCTGAACGAGAAAGTTGCATTGCCATCTTTCATGAGCACTGGTTGTGAAGTGCGTCCAACAAGTTGTTCGGATTGGGCAGTGAGGCGGATGGCGTTGGAGACGATTGGAGACGATTGAAGCATTCCGAAAAACTGTTCGTTTCCTCTTTCAACGAAAGCCTTCGAAAGTTGTTCGTCTTCCGTAGCTCCACGTCTGGTGGCTACTTGTCAGGTGTGGAACATTTTACAGCCTAGACGTCTAGCAGGAGCCTAGAAGTTTGCTATCTAATTTTTGCTGACAAAAAATTTGGATAGTGATTTCACTTCCTAACATTTTTCTATTTGAATGAGTATACAGAAAATTTTTTACCAATGTTTTTCATCCAGTGTCAATTTCTCAATGATGTCTTTGTTACATTTTCAACAATCCTAGAAAAGTTTTATACCACTCAAATTTCTCTGTCTTGACCAACTTTGTAAGCATATCTGCAGGATTCAACTCAATATCGATTTTCTGCAACAAGATCCTACCTTCTTCCACCACATTTCTTATAAAATGGTACTTGACATCAATGTGTTTCGTGAGATCATGGAATGTTGGGTTCTTCACTAGCTGAATAGCACTTTGGCTATCACAATGCAATGTCATTTTCTTCTGCATTATTTTGAAGTCACCCAACATATGCGTTAGCCAAATTGTCTCTTTGCTAGCTTGGGTTGGTACAATATATTATGCTTCAGTGGTTGATAAAGTCACCACAGACTCCAAATTGGAAGTCTAACTCATAGCTCCACCAACAAGAGTGAAATTATATCCTATAGTGGACTTTCTCCCATCTCTATCTCCACCATAATCAGAATCCACAAAACCTATAACTTGTAAATTATTCGATCCGTAGTAAATAGCAACATTTGAAGTGCCTCTTAAATTTCTAAGTATCCACTTTACTGCATTCTAATGCTCCTTACCAGGATTTGCCATGTAACGGCTGACTACTCCCATCGCTTGGGTAATATTTGGTCCGGTGCTCACCATGGCATACATGAGGCTTCCTAATGCTCATGGATACGGTACACGAGACATGCTTATCTTATTTGCTACTATTCTACAATACTATTTGGAAAACAATTTTAAGTGTGAAAGAAGCGGGGTACTAATTGGTTTTGCATTCTACACATTGAAGCGTTGCAGATTCTTTTCTATATATGAATTTTAACTTAACTAGATCTTTCTTCCTTTTCTATACTTGTGTATCTTCATCTCTAAAATTTGATTTGCTACTCCTAAATCTTTTTTTTCAAGTGTCCTAGCCAAGTGAACCTTAACATCAATGAATTTCATCATGTTGGGGCCTACAACCAATATATCATCAACATACAACAAAAAAATAATATAACCATCATCATCAAACCTCTTATAGTATGCACAATGGTCAGCTTCACTCCTACTAAAACCTTGGTTCTTCATGAAGGTGTCAAATATTTTCTACCACATCTTTGATGTATGTTTCAACCCATACAAATATTTATTCAATATACAAACCAATTGCTCATTGCCTCTTTCTTCATAGCCCTTGGGCTAATCCATATAAATCTACTCCTTGAGATCACCGTGCAGGAAAGCAGTATTTACATCAAGTTGCTCCAGTTCTAAATTTTATGTTGCTACAAGTGCAAGGAAAACTCTGACAATAGTTATTTTTGCAACTAGAAAGAAAAATTTATTAAATTTTATAACCAAATTTTGCACATAGCCTTTTTTCACCAAGCAAGCTTTATAGTGTTCCAACAACACATCATTGTTCTTATTTACTTTGTACATCCACTTGTTTCCAACATAATTTCTTCTAGGTGGAATATCCATAAGTTCCCACATTTTAGTTTTGCAAAGTGCCTTGATTTCCTCCTCCATGGATTTCCTTCATTTTTTTTGCATTCTCAGACTCTCTAGCTTCCTGAAATGAACTAGGCTCATCATCATCATTTAATAGAGTAAAAGAGGACTGATAAACAAGAGAATACCTTTTTGGATACTTTTTTGGATACGTAGATATTTTAACCCAATGATTTGTTGATTTTGGCTTTTGGTCTTGTAAATACTATGAATGCGCTACTTTTTTTTCTACTTGTTATTCTGTGTGCTAATCAAAAACTTTAGCATGTTGATTTTTATATTCATATTTCTTCATATCTATTTCAATTAGTACAACATTAGGAGTTTCCTGTACCTCTTTCCTTTGAATAGATTTTTCATCAACAATAACATCTCAGCTAATAATTACGTTGTGGGTAGTATGATCCCGTAGTCTATACCCCTTCATTATATCTTCATAGTTGAGAAAAACATATTTTTCTTGACTTTGGGTCAATTTTGGACCTTTTTTCTTTAGGCACATGGGAAAATGCATCACAACCAAAGGTACGCAAATGAGAGTAATAAAATGGCTTACAAAACCAAATATCCTCCAAAATTTGTCCATCCAACATAGTTGTAGGTGACCTGCTAATAAGATAAACAACTATATTCACAACCTCTACCCATAACTTTTTATTTAACATGGCTACACTAAGCATGCTACTTGCATGTTCCATGATTGTGTAATTCATCCGCTTAGCCACACCAATTTGTTGTGGAGTATATGGTACAATATTTTGGTACTTAATACCTTCTTGCATAAAAAAATTATCAAAATCCTCAGAGCAATATTCACCCTCATTATATGACCTAAGACATAAAATAGGCTTGCCCAAAATTTTCTCTACTCATGCTTTGAACTCTTTAATTTATTTTAAACCTTATGACTTCTTCAAAAAATAAACCCACGCTCTCCTAGAATAATCATCTATAAAAGTCAAAAAATATATAGCATCATTTAAGTACTGAGTGGGGACTGGTCCAAATATATCTGAATGTATAAGTTGCAAAAAAATAGAACTCTTACCATGGCTTGCATTATATTGAATCCTATTTTGTTTACCAAAAATAAAATGTTCACACAAGTCTAAATTGCAATATTTAATCCCAAAAGGCATACATTTTTCATGCAAAATTTTCATATATTTTTCACTCATATGGCCTAGGCATTGATGCCATAGCATTACTACATTCTGAATAGAATTTTTTGTTGTTGCATGGTTTATCACCGTATTATTGTATAAATGATATAAGGTCCCATAAGATTCTCCTTTTGCTACTACAAGAGCTACTATGGTAATTTTGTAGAAGTTGTTATTGAAAGTGATAGAATACCCTAGCTTATCCATCATATTTATTAAGAGTAAATTCTTTTACAAATCAGGCACATGTTGTACATCACATAACATCCTTTCTCTACCATCGTCTAGCCTGATCCTTGTGTCCCCTCTTCCAAAAATTTCTAAAGGATGATCATCATCCAAGTAGACCATCCCACCACAATATGGTTGATATTTTTCAAACTAGTCTTTGTAGGGAGACATGTGGAAAGATGCACTTGAGTATAAAACCCAGGTATATAAAACAAATCTACTGTTACTGATACATAAAGCTTCACATGTTATCGTCTCTCATAAATCTATTGTATAGGCCTCAATTGATGATTGATTTTTATTTTCACCATTATTTTTATTTTTTAATTACCCAAAATCCTTATTTAAGTGCCCTGACATCCCATAATGTCAACACTTCCATTTATTATTACATCCTTTAGACTTAGATTTGGACTATGATCTATTATTTACTCCACTTGAAAAATCAACCTCTCATAGATAGGGCTTCATTGGTTGAGGGTTCTAGAGATTTTTTTGCCTTAACTATTTTAGAAACAAAGGGACTACCACATCATGAAATTTTAGAGTTCCTTATGATGCATTACTGATGGTAATCACCATATGATCCCAAGTATCCAAGAGGGAACAAAGTAGGGTGATAACGCTATCCTCATCCTCCATCTTCACATAAACTGAAACTAGTTTACTGATAATAGGACTAAACTCATTCAAATGATCTACCACAAATGAAATTTCCTTCATCCTCAAGATATAAAGCTAATTTTTCAAAAAATCCTTATTTATTATTGATTTTATCTCATACAAATTTTTAAGCTTTTGCCAAAGGGCTTTCACGGTCTCCTCTTCAGCTATATTGAATAAAATAGAGTTTGCTAGGTAAAGATAGATTGTAGAGACCACTTTCTTGTCCATCATTGTCCACTCATCATATTTCATTGTGCTTGTTTTACTCGTGACTCCTTTCAAGGCTATGACTTGGTCATTTTAAACAAGAAAATCCTTCACCTTCATCTTCCATAGAGCAAAGTTCCTGCCATAAAAATTCTCAATATCAAACTTGGTTACACTTTATATCATTATTTTAGCTCCCACCTACACAAAAAATTAGGCTCTAATACTAGATGTTAGTAAACAAAATCGTATTTTACCTACAAGAAGAAGCCACAATAATAGAGAATAAAACAATAACATAGACAATATAAATGGAAATTTGCAATGTGCAGGAATAACTACGGGGTAATGAAAACTTCTATATTTTATTGATTTTAGAAAATATTTTACATTCATAAAAAAAATACATGCAAACTTGTTAATACTTTACTATGCTAATGCTACTACTATTTATAGATTACATAGAGGATATTTTTCCTCTAAAATTATGTAAATATTTCAAGATTGACTATTATTCTATGTGCTAGGACATATTAATCTATAAAATTATCCCAACTAACTCCCTGTAAAATTTCGTGTCAATCGGAGCTACGGTTGAGAAGTTATGGCCCCGGCAAGATGCACTAAAATTTAGGGAAAAATATAAGATTTCCCATATTTTTTTGGATGCTCCTGCATCACTTATGGGCACATTTGGGGTGATTTTGGGTTGACCAAAGTGTTCATGGACATCTTTGGGGCATTTTGGAGTGACCAAGCGATTATGGGAATCCTTGGAGCTTTTTGGAACAAGTGACAAAATGCGTAAATTTTTATCTTTTTGTTTATGATTTTTTTTTGTTACACTAAGCAGAAATGAACACACACATGCGCAAACCGTGATTATCTCTTTTAAGGGTTTAAATAGTGTGTCCTAAACTGGTTTAGTGCATTTTGATGTTTTGTTTTTTTTTGTAGGTTTTGAAGAACGTTTAAATGCATTATGAAGGCTCATATAACTCCCAAAATGGTAGCCCCTTCAGTATACCAACCAAGCTGATATACCAACCTCTCTATATACCCGCCCTTATGAGAGGGAGACTATAGGTACGTGAGAGCAGAAGGTACGTGGTACGTAGGCGATACAGAAGGGGGATTGTCCTGTTAATGGCACCTACCATGGAAGACTTATCCTCGCGCGCATGGTAATCATCCCAGCGACACTCGGTCAGCTTTCGTTAGGATTTACGCCTAACAACAGTTGACAATCAGGAAATGGATGCAAAGCTAAGCCATGGTGGTGATGAACCCACCGTTGGTCTTGCTCAAGGGCTGGGATCTTACGACCAGCTCCTTGGTTTAAAATTATTGCATGAAGTGTGTGGGATTCATTTTATTTAACGAAAATGAAACAAGCATAAATGACTTTTCCTATGCAATGCAGGATTGAATGAAAAAAATTAAAGAAACAGAAACAGAAAATTTAACAGAGATTATGAAAATCCCTACCTCTTCTCTGCCTGGATCGGTTGCTTCTGAATTTCTGTTCTAAAAAGTTATAGACAGAAATTCATCCCTTGGTGAGACAAATTACAAAATAGAATTCGTCCCTCCCAGAGACGAATTTGAATTCATCCCAGGGTCAGACGAATTGTAGAACAGAATTCGTCCCTGCCAGAGATGAATAGCAGTCTGCAACAAAAAAATGTACCTGTCAAGCACAAAACACAAAAATTTAATCAGTTTCTGTGATTTTAAACACTAGGGAATAGGGTCCCACCGTGATCGCCACTGAAAGCATGAGATTTCGGAAGCTTTTCAGAAAGAACAACTACTTAGATGCATTCGAATTGAAACAGCGCCTAAGCCCTAAAACAAGAAATGCATTAAAATGAAAGAGGCAAATAGATCGAAATGAGTTACAAAAGCTTTAAAGAGAAGTCATAGCCCTTTTATTAAACTTATCCAACACGGTTACAAAATTGCCTCCTCCCTTTTTAGGGGCTAGGAGCGTTAAACGGATCCGGTTACAATTTTGGTAAGTGTTCTCCTTCCGCATGCCCACATGCAAAATGGGCGGGCCAAAGTGTTGCCACCGCTGTTGTTGGTAAATCCTCACTTCTTGTTGTTCCTCCTGCAATCAAAGAGACAGAAAAAGCGTTAGTAGCACCTGTGAGAAGAAATAGAATTCATGCTTTGAAATTGGTAAAAGATGCATAAGAACAACTATCTGAAATAGTAAATAAAGTAAGCCTAAATGACCTAAAAACTTGACAACAGACAGAGTACATCACCAGAGGGCCACTGCCATTGAAACAGTTGGCCAATCTGCCTTCAACTAGAATTCGTCCTTGGGAAGGACGAACATCTGACTGCTATTCATCCCTGGGTGGGACGAATTCTGACTGCTATTCGTCCCTGGGTGGGAAGAATTCTTCTGTGTTGAAAAAGCCGACATGCTGCTACTCCAATGTCGAATCCCGGGACCTGCAAAACGCCTGCAAATAGGGGGGTTATGTAATTGGGGCCATTTTGGGATGACCCAAATGGTCGGATTCTCCCAATTTGGCCTCTATCCTTGAGAATTCGATATCACCACCTGCAAGTTAGTGAAACAACAAAGCAACACAAAACATGATAAAATCTGATCAAAATGTTACTAAATTGAAGCTATGAGTTAACCAAATAGAATAACACGATATGCAAACTGAAATAATAATCTAGAATGCTTTAAAACTCAGAAAGTGCGGGGGCGCCCAAGTGGGACTCCCACCGTTGGCACTTGATTTCGGCACCAATCCACTAGGGATGGGCCCAAAACCTCTTAGGATTGGGATGTCTACAAATTGGTTGATTCAGGTGTCCATATGTTGGATTTGGGTCAGATTCAAGCTTCCAAAAGCCACCCAACAACCTCCCTTGCAAAAGAGATTGGTGGATGTGAGAAGGTGAATCAAAGGGGATGCAAGTGGGTGTTCAACTCGGAAGCACTTCGTTGCTTGAAATCTCCTTCTATTTCTGTCCCTTTGGGTGAGAAAAGTCCCACCTTTTATAGACCCATGGGGTCTCTTTTGAGAGGGAAGCACAAATGCCATGTGTTGGTCATAGGTGCCATGTGGCAGTCATGTCTTCCCATGAGGGAGGGGAGTCTTCCATTGACTTGGGCTCTCATAACTGCCCTTGTGACAGTCCTCTAACGGCCTATCTATCCACCCACACATGTGTGCGAGGCAAGAATCATCAACTGAATGTCCTGGGCTACCACTTGGCACCATTCTTCTTTTTGCCCGTTAAACTTGGAATTCATCCCTGGGTGAGACGATTTCAGAATTCGTCCCTGGGTGAGACGAATTCCAGTTAGTATTCGTCCCTGGGTGAGACGAATACTGAGCAAAGTGTCTAAATGTGCCAAATTGCTTCCTGACCTTACAAAATTGCTATGAAAGTGGTTAGGACCACTGTTTGACCTCTGAGGGCTGCCCTGGGGATTGTGTTTGTCAAAGCGATCAGTGTTTGCAGTCACATAATCGGATTGGTGCTGTTTTGGTGTCTACAATTTGGCCTAATTTTTGTGGAGATATAGTTAGATTTGTGAAAATTTTAATAGATTTTAAGTCTTTTGTAGGCTTGTAGGAAAAGGATTTATATGTACTTTAGTTAACCCCTCTTCCTCCTTTGGTAAATTGATTCAACTTATGTGTGGATATTTAATCCTTCATGATCTCTATCTTCTTCTATTTCTTGTATAAGTACTCTTGAAAATTTGTTACAACTTTTATTTTAAAAGGGTTCGTGTAGAGCCTATTTATGTGACTAAAATCAAGTGGTCCAAGGGCAAGAGGAAGTCTTCAAAACATATGATGTATGTTTTATGAGGAAACGTTGTGCCTTCAAGACATATATTATGTGATAATGGAATATTAAAGGAGATTATCTTTAAAGGAGGTAGTGATATTGACTTCTCTTCATTTGAAGTCCTAGAAAAAGTGTTTTTAAGATGTATGTGGGAGTGTCCAATAGTGGCAATGGTGACTACTTTCTAGCCTAATGGGACCCTTGTGCAAGAAATATTTTAATAGTAGTAAATTTTAAATGATAAAGGCATAAATATGAGTCTACCTCAAAATATGAAGGCCTATTAGAGCATCCATTATGACATGGTCATATTATTATCACTAATGCCTTTGCTACTTGGCTTGTCAGTTTAAATTATGAAAGGTTGTTGAAATTGTAATTTGTTTCATTGATAAGGTCAACATTAGATGATCTATTGGATAAGCCTAAGGGCATTTCATTTTATAATGTATTAATTGATTCTAATATTTTATTATGTAAGGCTTATATGACATAGTTAACCTTGTTATGATTAAACCCTCTTTATAACTTGTAATTAACCTAAAGCCCTCTTAGGTTAAAATTTATTTTGTAATTGATACCCCTTCCCACTATTTATTTATTTATTAGAGAATTGTGTAATTTTGTCTATGGATATATCGATTATTTATGATACTTACAGATGCCCTCCATTTATTTCTTTTTAATTTTCTTTTTATTTTTGTGTAAGATTTGAGTTGATAAAAAAAATTTGTTCATTTTTAAGAAATACTATGAATTCCAACAATTTCTTTTTTTTTGGAATATCAAAACTATACCTTATTTTTATTCTTGAATGTAAATCTAAAAAAATTGTTATTATTAAGAATAATTACTCTTTATATAATATTAATAAAAAAATATTTATTTCAAAAAATAAAAAGTTTAAAAGTAAATAACTTTATTAAAGACTATAAGATAAATCATTTTGTATCATTTATATAATTTTTTAAATTTGAAAAAATATTTTAATACATAGATTTATTTTTAAAATAAATTTAAATTTTTAATTTTAAATATGATATGTAATTTAATATGAAAGATAAATGCGTGATATTATAATTTTCTAAACGCACATGGTAATGTATTGTGCACACTATCTAATATTATGTATGCCCATGGGTTAGTGGATTGGTAAGTGCAGGTGTGGCTCGACACTTTCCAAGAAGAGTGATATTATAATTTCCTAAACGCACATGGTAATGTATTGTGCACACTATCTAATATTATGTATGCCCATGGGTTAGTGGATTGGTAAGTGCAGGTGTGGCTCGACACTTACCAAGAAGAGATCTAGGTTCAAATCCTTAGGAGAAGCTAATCCTTTGAAAAGGTAGTAGTATGCTTTGAATCCTTTGAGTGTGCATAAAATCGACAACGATAGTATGAACCCCAAGCGACCAATGGTTCCAAACAAGAATGAGATATATATGTTTGTTGGGAGAAGTCCTTGTGATTTAAACCCTAGGAGCGTCAAACTAACAATGACAGTACGAATCTCAAGCGACCAATGGTCTCTAAAAAGAATGAGATAGATAGGTTTGTTGGGAGTAGTTCATGTGGTTTAAACCGTGTGTGCGCCAGACCAATGATGACAATATGAAACTCGAACGATCAGTGGTCCCCTATAAGAACGAAATGGATAGGTTTGTTGGGAGCAGTCCTTGTGGTTTAAACCCTGGGCTTACTAAAAATAGTGGTTGTAACCAACTCTTCTATCTAATCAAAAATAAAATATTTAAGATTAAGTACGTGGATGGTGCCTCTCAACAAGAAATGATGATGACGGTACGAATATCAAGTGACCGGTGGCCCCCAACAAGAACGAGATGATAGGTTTGTTAGGAGCAGTCCCTGATTTAAAACTGATGCTAACCAATTACTAAAAATAGTGGTTATAACCAACTTTCGTATATAATCAAAAATAAAATATTTAATATTATGTACATGAATGATGCATTTCAACCAGAAATGATAAAACTATAATTGTATAAAAGTAAATTTATCAATCCTGGAAAAAAAGCAATTTTCCAGGAACAATTTTGACCATTATAATGAAGCACCAATAGAAATATTGAATGGGTCTCACGGCATAAATTGCAGCCTTTTAGATTTCGCTACTTAGTGCATCATTCTCTGTTTGTATACGGAATTGAATCTTAATTTTTATACGGGCCTAGATAACTCATCATTAAGTTTATAAAATGCCTGAGCTATCAATAACTTTGTTAATGAATGCTGATCTGATCAGTATGCTTGGTTAGCAATTTTTTAAGATCGTATATCCCCTTCTTAGCAGAATTAGAGTGGGCCTCACAGTGCACGCCTTTTAATTTCAGATAAAAAGTTTAAGGTTATAACCGCTTAGAAATTGCATCAAACTTGAATGATTATAGTACTAAAGTTTAAATAACTTAAACTATATTATATAAACATTGTTTATATAAAAATTTTAAGTTTTTATTTTTAATTTTTATTTTTGATGTTATTTAATGAGATCAGATAAAATGAATATGCACCATTAAATATATAATAAATATGTAAAATTAATAAGAAACTTTTATAATTATTTATAAAATTGTTACTAAAAAAGGCTTACAAATAGTACAATAATATAAAATGGAGGTTTCATATTTTCTATAGGATATTATATTACCTACCCTTTACTCTACCTTATGACCTATGACTTTTTATCTTTCTATTTTGTATTATGACCTATGACTTTTTATCTTTCTATTTTATAAATTTATGTGCACATGGACAAATACACATTTACATCTTCAAATACTATGCACATTA
Source organism: Wollemia nobilis (assembly GCA_028583015.1). NCBI lineage: Eukaryota > Viridiplantae > Streptophyta > Pinopsida > Araucariales > Araucariaceae > Wollemia > Wollemia nobilis. The sequence continues at coordinate 708,759 of JAQPPZ010002517.1, forward strand.
CACTCCATAAAATAAATAATCAAACTTTAATCTAAAGACACCCTAATCTAAAAATGCATCCCAATCTATACATAAGAAATAATGCAATATATTCGAACATTTCCTTGAGTGTTACTAACTGCAAACTTGCAAAGTACAAAACTTCACCAAACAAGGTAATGTTTTTATTACTTTCATACACTAAACTAGTGCTATCATACGACAAGCTAAGTTTATACATTATTTTATATAAGAGCATCTATGCGAATGACATCATCCGATGCCAAAGTTTAAACAAATACATAGTTCGACGGTGGAATTTGATATGGCATTATCTCCATATCAAAACACAGCTACACAGCTTTACAGGAACTGCTCAATCAAAAAGAAGTTATGCTCCATTTTTACAGCTGCTGTGCGGAACCTATCATCCTTCCAGAGACGTGGAACACGAAGCACAGTACGATGATTCTGTACCATCAGTGCTACAAGTATTTGGTGTCTGAGGAAGAGGAAGAGGAATAATGTCTGGAACGGAAACTTCGCCTTCAAGTATTTGAAATACGTGTTTGGTGCTGAGTCTTCCTTCCGGTTTAGAATTGCAACAGAGCAGTTCCAATTTCAGCACTCTCTCCATCTCATCCTCAACATATCCACCGCCAAGCTTTGGATCTGCGGCAGCGACGAGCTTGCCGTTTGCATGGAGGTGTCTTAGCCAGTCCACCAAAACAATTTGGGCAACGTCGAGAGAGGGATCAACGGGCCGCCTTCCACATGCAACCTCCAACATCAACACACCGAAGCTGAACTGGAGGTGGCCTTCCCTGTGTGTATAATTTCCAGGGCGATGTAGGCAAGCGTTCCCACCACACGGGTCCTGTGCGGATTTTTATTATGCTCATACAAGCGAGCAAGCCTAAAGTCCCCTAACTTTCCGTTAAAGTTCTCCGTCCAACAAAACAATGATGGCTTTGATGTCTCTGTGCACCACCCTTCGCTCCCATTCTTCATGGAAATACAGTAATCCTGCGGCCACGTGCTTAAGAATTCCCAAATATCATCTTATCCAGGCTTCCGTTGGACATGTAGTCATAAACTATGAATAACTGTTTTTTCCGCCTGCAATAGCCTCTTATTTGCACAAGATTACGGTGCTGGAGTCGACCGAGGCTTGAAATCTCTGCTATGAATTCCTTCAGGCCTTCGTGGGACTCTTTAAAGATACACTTTACAGCAACTTCGAGGCCGCTCACGGTAAGAATTCCTTTGTAAACGCCACACCACTTCGTGAAATTTTATCTTTCGAAGGAACCATGGCGAATACGAAAGTGGTGCTGAACGAGAAAGTTGCATTGCCATCTTTCATGAGCACTGGTTGTGAAGTGCGTCCAACAAGTTGTTCGGATTGGGCAGTGAGGCGGATGGCGTTGGAGACGATTGGAGACGATTGAAGCATTCCGAAAAACTGTTCGTTTCCTCTTTCAACGAAAGCCTTCGAAAGTTGTTCGTCTTCCGTAGCTCCACGTCTGGTGGCTACTTGTCAGGTGTGGAACATTTTACAGCCTAGACGTCTAGCAGGAGCCTAGAAGTTTGCTATCTAATTTTTGCTGACAAAAAATTTGGATAGTGATTTCACTTCCTAACATTTTTCTATTTGAATGAGTATACAGAAATTTTTTTACCAATGTTTTTCATCCAGTGTCAATTTCTCAATGATGTCTTTGTTACATTTTCAACAATCCTAGAAAAGTTTTATACCACTCAAATTTCTCTGTCTTGACCAACTTTGTAAGCATATCTGCAGGATTCAACTCAATATCGATTTTCTGCAACAAGATCCTACCTTCTTCCACCACATTTCTTATAAAATGGTACTTGACATCAATGTGTTTCGTGAGATCATGGAATGTTGGGTTCTTCACTAGCTGAATAGCACTTTGGCTATCACAATGCAATGTAATTTTCTTCTCGCATTATTTTGAAGTCACCCAACATATGCGTTAGCCAAATTGTCTCTTTGCTAGCTTGGGTTGGTACAATATATTATGCTTCAGTGGTTGATAAAGTCACCACAGACTCCAAATTGGAAGTCTAACTCATAGCTCCACCAACAAGAGTGAAATTATATCCTATAGTGGACTTTCTCCCATCTCTATCTCCACCATAATCAGAATCCACAAAACCTATAACTTGTAAATTATTCGATCCGTAGTAAATAGCAACATTTGAAGTGCCTCTTAAATTTCTAAGTATCCACTACACCACATTCTAATGCTCCTTACCATGATTTACCATGTATCGGGTGACTACTCCCATTGCTTGGGTAATATTTGGTCTGGTGCTCACCATGGCATACATGAGGCTTCCTAATGCTCATGGATACGGTACACGAGACATGCTTATCTTATTTGCTACTATTCTACAATACTATTTGGAAAACAATTTTAAGTGTGAAAGAAGCGGGGTACTAATTGGTTTTGCATTCTACACATTGAAGCGTTGCAGATTCTTTTCTATATATGAATTTTAACTTAACTAGATCTTTCTTCCTTTTCTGTACTTGTGTATCTTCATCTCTAAAATTTGATTTGCTACTCCTAAATCTTTTTTTTCAAGTGTCCTAGCCAAGTGAACCTTAACATCAATGAATTTCATCATGTTGGGGCCTACAACCAATATATCATCAACATACAACAAAAAAATAATATAACCATCATCATCAAACCTCTTATAGTATGCACAATGGTCAGCTTCACTCCTACTAAAACCTTGGTTCTTCATGAAGGTGTCAAATATTTTCTACCACATCTTTGATGTATGTTTCAACCCATACAAATATTTATTCAATATACAAACCAATTGCTCATTGCCTCTTTCTTCATAGCCCTTGGGCTAATCCATATAAATCTACTCCTTGAGATCACCGTGCAGGAAAGCAGTATTTACATCAAGTTGCTCCAGTTCTAAATTTTATGTTGCTACAAGTGCAAGGAAAACTCTGACAATAGTTATTTTTGCAACTAGAAAGAAAAATTTATTAAATTTTATAACCAAATTTTGCACATAGCCTTTTTTCACCAAGCAAGCTTTATAGTGTTCCAACAACACATCATTGTTCTTATTTACTTTGTACATCCACTTGTTTCCAACATAATTTCTTCTAGGTGGAATATCCATAAGTTCCCACATTTTAGTTTTGCAAAGTGCCTTGATTTCCTCCTCCATGGCTTTCCTTCATTTTTTTTGCATTCTCAGACTCTCTAGCTTCCTGAAATGAACTAGGCTCATCATCATCATTTAATAGAGTAAAAGAGGACTGATAAACAAGAGAATACCTTTTTGGATACTTTTTTGGATACGTAGATATTTTAACCCAATGATTTGTTGATTTTGGCTTTTGGTCTTGTAAATACTATGAATGCGCTACTTTTTTTTCTACTTGTTATTCTGTGTGCTAATCAAAAACTTTAGCATGTTGATTTTTATATTCATATTTCTTCATATCTATTTCAATTAGTACAACATTAGGAGTTTCCTGTACCTCTTTCCTTTGAATAGATTTTTCATCAACAATAACATCTCAGCTAATAATTACGTTGTGGGTAGTATGATCCCGTAGTCTATACCCCTTCATTATATCTTCATAGTTGAGAAAAACATATTTTTCTTGACTTTGGGTCAATTTTGGACCTTTTTTCTTTAGGCACATGGGAAAATGCATCACAACCAAAGGTACGCAAATGAGAGTAATAAAATGGCTTACAAAACCAAATATCCTCCAAAATTTGTCCATCCAACATAGTTGTAGGTGACCTGCTAATAAGATAAACAACTATATTCACAACCTCTACCCATAACTTTTTATTTAACATGGCTACACTAAGCATGCTACTTGCATGTTCCATGATTGTGTAATTCATCCGCTTAGCCACACCAATTTGTTGTGGAGTATATGGTACAATATTTTGGTACTTAATACCTTCTTGCATAAAAAAATTATCAAAATCCTCAGAGCAATATTCACCCTCATTATATGACCTAAGACATAAAATAGGCTTGCCCAAAATTTTCTCTACTCATGCTTTGAACTCTTTAATTTATTTTAAACCTTATGACTTCTTCAAAAAATAAACCCACGCTCTCCTAGAATAATCATCTATAAAAGTCAAAAAATATATAGCATCATTTAAGTACTGAGTGGGGACTGGTCCAAATATATCTGAATGTATAAGTTGCAAAAAAATAGAACTCTTACCATGGCTTGCATTATATTGAATCCTATTTTGTTTACCAAAAATAAAATGTTCACACAAGTCTAAATTGCAATATTTAATCCCAAAAGGCATACATTTTTCATGCAAAATTTTCATATATTTTTCACTCATATGGCCTAGGCATTGATGCCATAGCATTACTACATTCTGAATAGAATTTTTTGTTGTTGCATGGTTTATCACCGTATTATTGTATAAATGATATAAGGTCCCATAAGATTCTCCTTTTGCTACTACAAGAGCTACTATGGTAATTTTGTAGAAGTTGTTATTGAAAGTGATAGAATACCCTAGCTTATCCATCATATTTATTAAGAGTAAATTCTTTAACAAATCAGACACATGTTGTACATCACATAACATCCTTTCTCTACCATCGTCTAGCCTGATCCTTGTGTCCCCTCTTCCAAAAATTTCTAAAGGATGATCATCATCCAAGTAGACCATCCCACCACAATATGGTTGATATTTTTCAAACTAGTCTTTGTAGGGAGACATGTGGAAAGATGCACTTGAGTATAAAACCCAGGTATATAAAACAAATCTACTGTTACTGATACATAAAGCTTCACATGTTATCGTCTCTCATAAATCTATTGTATAGGCCTCAATTGATGATTGATTTTTATTTTCACCATTATTTTTATTTTTTAATTACCAAAAATCCTTATTTAAGTGCCCTGACATCCCATAATGTCAACACTTCCATTTATTATTACATCCTTTAGACTTAGATTTGGACTATGATCTATTATTTACTCCACTTGAAAAATCAACCTCTCATAGATAGGGCTTCATTGGTTGAGGGTTCTAGAGATTTTTTTGCCTTAACTATTTTAGAAACAAAGGGACTACCACATCATGAAATTTTAGAGTTCCTTATGATGCATTACTGATGGTAATCACCATATGATCCCAAGTATCCAAGAGGGAACAAAGTAGGTTGATAACGCTATCCTCATCCTCCATCTTCACATAAACTGAAACTAGTTTACTGATAATAGGACTAAACTCATTCAAATGATCTACCACAAATGAAATTTCCTTCATCCTCAAGATATAAAGCTAATTTTTCAAAAAATCCTTATTTATTATTGATTTTATCTCATACAAATTTTTAAGCTTTTGCCAAAGGGCTTTCACGGTCTCCTCTTCAGCTATATTGAATAAAATAGAGTTTGCTAGGTAAAGATAGATTGTAGAGACCACTTTCTTGTCCATCATTGTCCACTCATCATATTTCATTGTGCTTGTTTTACTCGTGACTCCTTTCAAGGCTATGACTTGGTCATTTTAAACAAGAAAATCCTTCACCTTCATCTTCCATAGAGCAAAGTTCCTGCCATAAAAATTCTCAATATCAAACTTGGTTACACTTTATATCATTATTTTAGCTCCCACCTACACAAAAAATTAGGCTCTAATACTAGATGTTAGTAAACAAAATCGTATTTTACCTACAAGAAGAAGCCACAATAATAGAGAATAAAACAATAACATAGACAATATAAATGGAAATTTGCAATGTGCAGGAATAACTACGGGGTAATGAAAACTTCTATATTTTATTGATTTTAGAAAATATTTTACATTCATAAAAAAAATACATGCAAACTTGTTAATACTTTACTATGCTAATGCTACTACTATTTATAGATTACATAGAGGATATTTTTCCTCTAAAATTATGTAAATATTTCAAGATTGACTATTATTCTATGTGCTAGGACATATTAATCTATAAAATTATCCCAACTAACTCCCTGTAAAATTTCGTGTCAATCGGAGCTACGGTTGAGAAGTTATGGCCCCGGCAAGATGCACTAAAATTTAGGGAAAAATATAAGATTTCCCATATTTTTTTGGATGCTCCTCACATCGCTTATGGGCACATTTGGGGTGATTTTGGGTTGACCAAAGTGTTCATGGACATCTTTGGGGCATTTTGGAGTGACCAAGCGATTATGGGAATCCTTGGAGCTTTTTGGAACAAGTGACAAAATGCGTAAATTTTTATCTTTTTGTTTATGATTTTTTTTTTGTTACACTAAGCAGAAATGAACACACACATGCGCAAACCGTGATTATATCTTTTAAGGGTTTAAATAGTGTGTCCTAAACTGGTTTAGTGCATTTTGATGTTTTGTTTTTTTTTTGTAGGTTTTGAAGAACGTTTAAATGCATTATGAAGGCTCATATAACTCCCAAAATGGTAGCCCCTTCAATATACCAACCAAGCTGATATACCAACCTCTCTATATACCCGCCCTTATGAGAGGGAGACTATAGGTACGTGAGAGCAGAAGGTACGTGGTACGTAGGCGATACAGAAGGGGGATTGTCCTGTTAATGGCACCTACCATGGAAGACTTATCCTCGCGCGCATGGTAATCATCCCAGCGACACTCGGTCAGCTTTCGTCAGGATTTACGCCTAACAACAGTTGACAATCAGGAAATGGATGCAAATCTAAGCCATGGTGGTGATGAACCCACCGTTGGTCTTGCTCAAGGGCTGGGATCTTACGACCAGCTCCTTGGTTTAAAATTATTGCATGAAGTGTGTGGGATTCATTTTATTTAACGAAAATGAAACAAGCATAAATGACTTTTCCTATGCAATGCAGGATTGAATGAAAAAAATTAAAGAAACAGAAACAGAAAATTTAACAGAGATTATGAAAATCCCTACCTCTTCTCTGCCTGGATCGGTTGCTTCTGAATTTCTGTTCTAAAAAGTTATAGACAGAAATTCATCCCTTGGTGAGACAAATTACAAAATAGAATTCGTCCCTCCCAGAGATGAATTTGAATTCATCCCAGGGTCAGACGAATTGTAGAACAAAATTCGTCCCTGCCAGAGATGAATAGCAGTCTGCAACAAAAAAATGTACCTGTCAAGCACAAAACACAAAAATTTAATCAGTTTCTGTGATTTTAAACACTAGGGAATAGGGTCCCACCGTGATCGCCACTGAAAGCATGAGATTTCAGAAGCTTTTCAGAAAGAACAACTACTTAGATGCATTCGAATTGAAACAGCGCCTAAGCCCTAAAACAAGAAATGCATTAAAATGAAAGAGGCAAATAGACTGAAATGAGTTACAAAAGCTTTAAAGAGAAGTCATAGCCCTTTTATTAAACTTATCCAACACGGTTACAAAATTGCCTCCTCCCTTTTTAGGGGCTAGGAGCGTTAAACGGATCCGGTTACAATTTTGGTAAGTGTTCTCCTTCCGCATGCCCACATGCAAAATGGGCGGGCCAAAGTGTTGCCACCGCCGTTGTTGGTAAATCCTCACTTCTTGTTGTTCCTCCCGCAATCAAAGATACAGAAAAAGCGTTAGTAGCACCTGTGAGAAGAAATAGAATTCATGCTTTGAAATTGGTAAAAGATGCATAAGAACAACTATCTGAAATAGTAAATAAAGTAAGCCTAAATGACCTAAAAACTTGACAACAGACAGAGTACATCACCAGAGGGCCACTGCCATTGAAACAGTTGGCCAATCTGCCTTCAACTAGAATTCGTCCCTGGGCAGGACGAACTTCTGACTGCTATTCATCCCTGGGTGGGACGAATTCTGACTGCTATTCGTCCCTGGGTGGGACGAATTCTTCTGTGTTGAAAAAGCCGACATGCTGCTGCTCCAATGTCGAATCCCGGGACCTGCAAAACGCCTGCAAATAGGGGGGTTATGTAATTGGGGCCATTTTGGGATGACCCAAATGGTCGGATTCTCCCAATTTGGCCTCTATCCTTGAGAATTTGATATCACCACCTGCAAGTTAGTGAAACAACAAAGCAACACAAAACATGATAAAATCTGATCAAAATGTTACTAAATTGAAGCTATGAGTTAACCAAATAGAATAACACGATATGCAAACTGAAATAATAATCTAGAATGCTTTAAAACTCAGAAAGTGCGGGGGCGCCCAAGTGGGACTCCCACCGTTGGCACTTGATTTCGGCACCAATCCACTAGGGATGGGCCCAAAACCTCTTAGGATTGGGATGTCTACAAATTGGTTGATTCAGGTGTCCATATGTTGGATTTGGGTCAGATTCAAGCTTCCAAAAGCCACCCAACAACCTCCCTTGCAAAAGAGATTGGTGGATGTGAGAAGGTGAATCAAAGGGGATGCAAGTGGGTGTTCAACTCAGAAGCACTTCGTTGCTTGAAATCTCCTTCTATTTCTCGTCCCTTTGGGTGAGAAAAGTCCCACCTTTTATAGACCCATGGGGTCTCTTTTGGGGGGGAAGCACAAATGCCATGTGTTGGTCATAGATGCCATGTGGCATTCATGTCTTCCCATGAGGGAGGGGAGTCTTCCATTGACTTGGGCTCTCATAATCGCCCTTGTGACAAGTCCTCTAACGGCCTATCTATCCACCCACACATGTGTGCGAGGCAAGAGTCATCAACTCGAATGTCCTGGGCTACCACTTGGCACCATTCTTCTTTTTGCCCGTTAAACTTGGAATTCATCCCTGGGTGAGACGATTTCAGAATTCGTCCCCGGGTGAGACGATTCCAGTTAGTATTCGTCCCCGGGTGAGACGAATACCGAGCAAAGTGTCTAAATGTGCCAAATTGCTTCCTCGACCTTACAAAATTGCTATGAAAGTGGTTAGGACCACTCGTTTGACCTCTGAGGGCTGCCCTGGGGGTTGTGTTTGTCAAAGCGATCAGTGTTTGCAGTCACATAATCGGATTGGTGCTGTTTTGGTGTCTACAATTTGGCCTAATTTTTGTGGAGATATAGTTAGATTTGTGAAAATTTTAATAGATTTTAAGTCTTTTGTAGGCTTGTAGGAAAAGGATTTATATGTACTTTAGTTAACCCCTCTTCCTCCTTTGGTAAATTGATTCAACTTATGTGTGGATATTTAATCCTTCATGATCTCTATCTTCTTCTATTTCTTGTATAAGTACTCTTGAAAATTTGTTACAACTTTTATTTTAAAAGGGTTCGTGTAGAGCCTATTTATGTGACTAAAATCAAGTGGTCCAAGGGCAAGAGGAAGTCTTCAAAACATATGATGTATGTTTTATGAGGAAACGTTGTGCCTTCAAGACATATATTATGTGATAATGGAATATTAAAGGAGATTATCTTTAAAGGAGGTAGTGATATTGACTTCTCTTCATTTGAAGTCCTAGAAAAAGTGTTTTTAAGATGTATGTGGGAGTGTCCAATAGTGGCAATGGTGACTACTTTCTAGCCTAATGGGACCCTTGTGCAAGAAATATTTTAATAGTAGTAAATTTTAAATGATAAAGGCATAAATATGAGTCTACCTCAAAATATGAAGGCCTATTAGAGCATCCATTATGACATGGTCATATTATTATCACTAATGCCTTTGCTACTTGGCTTGTCAGTTTAAATTATGAAAGGTTGTTGAAATTGTAATTTGTTTCATTGATAAGGTCAACATTAGATGATCTATTGGATAAGCCTAAGGGCATTTCATTTTATAATGTATTAATTGATTCTAATATTTTATTATGTAAGGCTTATATGACATAGTTAACCTTGTTATGATTAAACCCTCTTTATAACTTGTAATTAACCTAAAGCCCTCTTAGGTTAAAATTTATTTTGTAATTGATACCCCTTCCCACTATTTATTTATTTATTAGAGAATTGTGTAATTTTGTCTATGGATATATCGATTATTTATGATACTTACAGATGCCCTCCATTTATTTCTTTTTAATTTTCTTTTTATTTTTGTGTAAGATTTGAGTTGATAAAAAAAATTTGTTCATTTTTAAGAAATACTATGAATTCCAACAATTTCTTTTTTTTTTGGAATATCAAAACTATACCTTATTTTTATTCTTGAATGTAAATCTAAAAAAATTGTTATTATTAAGAATAATTACTCTTTATATAATATTAATAAAAAAATATTTATTTCAAAAAATAAAAAGTTTAAAAGTAAATAACTTTATTAAAGACTATAAGATAAATCATTTTGTATCATTTATATAATTTTTTAAATTTGAAAAAATATTTTAATACATAGATTTATTTTTAAAATAAATTTAAATTTTTAATTTTAAATATGATATGTAATTTAATATGAAAGATAAATGCGTGATATTATAATTTTCTAAACGCACATGGTAATGTATTGTGCACACTATCTAATATTATGTATGCCCATGGGTTAGTGGATTGGTAAGTGCAGGTGTGGCTCGACACTTTCCAAGAAGAGTGATATTATAATTTCCTAAACGCACATGGTAATGTATTGTGCACACTATCTAATATTATGTATGCCCATGGGTTAGTGGATTGGTAAGTGCAGGTGTGGCTCGACACTTACCAAGAAGAGATCTAGGTTCAAATCCTTAGGAGAAGCTAATCCTTTGAAAAGGTAGTAGTATGCTTTGAATCCTTTGAGTGTGCATAAAATCGACAACGATAGTATGAACCCCAAGCGACCAATGGTTCCAAACAAGAATGAGATATATATGTTTGTTGGGAGAAGTCCTTGTGATTTAAACCCTAGGAGCGTCAAACTAACAATGACAGTACGAATCTCAAGCGACCAATGGTCTCTAAAAAGAATGAGATAGATAGGTTTGTTGGGAGTAGTTCATGTGGTTTAAACCGTGTGTGCGCTAGACCAATGATGACAATATGAAACTCGAACGATCAGTGGTCCCCTATAAGAACGAAATGGATAGGTTTGTTGGGAGCAGTCCTTGTGGTTTAAACCCTGGGCTTACTAAAAATAGTGGTTGTAACCAACTCTTCTATCTAATCAAAAATAAAATATTTAAGATTAAGTACGTGGATGGTGCCTCTCAACAAGAAATGATGATGACGGTACGAATATCAAGTGACCGGTGGCCCCCAACAAGAACGAGATGATAGGTTTGTTAGGAGCAGTCCCTGATTTAAAACTGATGCTAACCAATTACTAAAAATAGTGGTTATAACCAACTTTCGTATATAATCAAAAATAAAATATTTAATATTATGTACATGAATGATGCATTTCAACCAGAAATGATAAAACTATAATTGTATAAAAGTAAATTTATCAATCCTGGAAAAAAAGCAATTTTCCAGGAACAATTTTGACCATTATAATGAAGCACCAATAGAAATATTGAATGGGTCTCACGGCATAAATTGCAGCCTTTTAGATTTCGCTACTTAGTGCATCATTCTCTGTTTGTATACGGAATTGAATCTTAATTTTTATACGGGCCTAGATAACTCATCATTAAGTTTATAAAATGCCTGAGCTATCAATAACTTTGTTAATGAATGCATCAGTATGCTTGGTTAGCAATTTTTTAAGATCGTATATCCCCTTCTTAGCAGAATTAGAGTGGGCCTCACAGTGCACGCCTTTTAATTTCAGATAAAAAGTTTAAGGTTATAACCGCTTAGAAATTGCATCAAACTTGAATGATTATAGTACTAAAGTTTAAATAACTTAAACTATATTATATAAACATTGTTTATATAAAAATTTTAAGTTTTTATTTTTAATTTTTATTTTTGATGTTATTTAATGAGATCAGATAAAATGAATATGCACCATTAAATATATAATAAATATGTAAAATTAATAAGAAACTTTTATAATTATTTATAAAATTGTTACTAAAAAAGGCTTACAAATAGTACAATAATATAAAATGGAGGTTTCATATTTTCTATAGGATATTATATTACCTACCCTTTACTCTACCTTATGACCTATGACTTTTTATCTTTCTATTTTATATTATGACCTATGACTTTTTATCTTTCTATTTTATAAATTTATGTGCACATGGACAAATACACATTTACATCTTCAAATACTTTGCACATTACACTCCATAAAATAAATAATCAAACTTTAATCTAAAGACACCCTAATCTAAAAATGCATCCCAATCTATACATAAGAAATAATGCAATATATTCGAACATTTCCTTGAGTGTTACTAACTGCAAACTTGCAAAGTACAAAACTTCACCAAACAAGGTAATGTTTTTATTACTTTCATACACTAAACTAGTGCTATCATACGACAAGCTAAGTTTATACATTATTTTATATAAGAGCATCTATGCGAATGACATCATCCGATGCCAAAGTTTAAACAAATACATAGTTCGACGGTGGAATTTGATATGGCATTATCTCCATATCAAAACACAGCTACACAGCTTTACAGGAACTGCTCAATCAAAAAGAAGTTATGCTCCATTTTTACAGCTGCTGTGCGGAACCTATCATCCTTCCAGAGACGTGGAACACGAAGCACAGTACGATGATTCTGTACCATCAGTGCTACAAGTATTTGGTGTCTGAGGAAGAGGAAGAGGAATAATGTCTGGAACGGAAACTTCGCCTTCAAGTATTTGAAATACGTGTTTGGTGCTGAGTCTTCCTTCCGGTTTAGAATTGCAACAGAGCAGTTCCAATTTCAGCACTCTCTCCATCTCATCCTCAACATATCCACCGCCAAGCTTTGGATCTGCGGCAGCGACGAGCTTGCCGTTTGCATGGAGGTGTCTTAGCCAGTCCACCAAAACAATTTGGGCAACGTCGAGAGAGGGATCAACGGGCCGCCTTCCACATGCAACCTCCAACATCAACACACCGAAGCTGAACTGGAGGTGGCCTTCCCTGTGTGTATAATTTCCAGGGCGATGTAGGCAAGCGTTCCCACCACACGGGTCCTGTGCGGATTTTTATTATGCTCATACAAGCGAGCAAGCCTAAAGTCCCCTAACTTTCCGTTAAAGTTCTCCGTCCAACAAAACAATGATGGCTTTGATGTCTCTGTGCACCACCCTTCGCTCCTATTCTTCATGGAAATACAGCAATCCTGCGGCCACGTGCTTAAGAATTCCCAAATATCATCTTATCCAGGCTGCCGTTGGACATGTATTCATAAACTATGAGTAACTTTTTGTTCCGCCTGCAATAGCCTCTTATTTGCACAAGATTACGGTGCTGGAGTCGACCGAGGCTTGAAATCTCTGCTATGAATTCCTTCAGGCCTTTGTGGGACTCTTTAAAGATACACTTCACAGCAACTTCGAGGCCGCTCACGGTAAGAATTCCTTTGTAAACGCCACACCACTTCGTGAAATTTTATCTTTCGAAGGAACCATGGCGAATACGAAAGTGGTGCTGAACGAGAAAGTTGCATTGCCATCTTTCATGAGCACTGGTTGTGAAGTGCGTCCAACAAGTTGTTCGGATTGGGCAGTGAGGCGGATGGCGTTGGAGACGATTGGAGACGATTGAAGCATTCCGAAAAACTTTTCGTTTCCTCTTTCAACGAAAGCCTTCGAAAGTTGTTCGTCTTCCGTAGCTCCACGTCTGGTGGCTACTTGTCAGGTGTGGAACATTTTACAGCCTAGACGTCTAGCAGGAGCCTAGAAGTTTGCTATCTAATTTTTGCTGACAAAAAATTTGGATAGTGATTTCACTTCCTAACATTTTTCTATTTGAATGAGTATACAGAAATTTTTTTACCAATGTTTTTCATCCAGTGTCAATTTCTCAATGATGTCTTTGTTACATTTTCAACAATCCTAGAAAAGTTTTATACCACTCAAATTTCTCTGTCTTGACCAACTTTGTAAGCATATCTGCAGGATTCAACTCAATATCGATTTTCTGCAACAAGATCCTACCTTCTTCCACCACATTTCTTATAAAATGGTACTTGACATCAATGTGTTTCGTGAGATCATGGAATGTTGGGTTCTTCACTAGCTGAATAGCACTTTGGCTATCACAATGCAATGTCATTTTCTTCTGCATTATTTTGAAGTCACCCAACATATGCGTTAGCCAAATTGTCTCTTTGCTAGCTTGGGTTGGTACAATATATTATGCTTCAGTGGTTGATAAAGTCACCACAGACTCCAAATTGGAAGTCTAACTCATAGCTCCACCAACAAGAGTGAAATTATATCCTATAGTGGACTTTCTCCCATCTCTATCTCCACCATAATCAGAATCCACAAAACCTATAACTTGTAAATTATTCGATCCGTAGTAAATAGCAACATTTGAAGTGCCTCTTAAATTTCTAAGTATCCACTTTACTGCATTCTAATGCTCCTTACCAGGATTTGCCATGTAACGGCTGACTACTCCCACTGCTTGGGTAATATTTGGTCTGGTGCTCACCATGGCATACATGAGGCTTCCTACTGCTCATGGATATGGTACACGAGACATGCTTGTCTTCTTTGCTACTATTCTACAATACTATTTGGAAAACAATTTTAAGTGTGAAAGAAGCGGGGTACTAACTGGTTTTGCATTCTACACATTGAAGCGCTGCAGATTCTTTTCTATCTATGACTTTTAACTTAACTAGATCTTTCTTCCTTTTCTGTACTTGTGTATCTTCATCTCTAAAATTTGGTTTGCTACTCCTAAATCTTTTTTTTCAAGTGTCCTAGCCAAGTGAACCTTAACATCAATGAATTTCATCATGTTGGGGCCTACAACCAATATATCATCAACATACAGCAAAAAAATAATATAACCATCATCATCAAACCTCTTATAGTATGCACAATGGTCAGCTTCACTCCTACTAAAACCTTGGTTCTTCATGAAGGTGTCAATTATTTTGTACGACATCCTTGGTGTATGTTTCAACCCATACAAATATTTATTCAATATACAAACCAATTGCTCATTGCCTCTTTCTTCATAGCCCTTGGGCTAATCCATATAAATCTCCTCCTTGAAATCACTGTGCAGGAAAGTAGTATTTACATCAAGTTGCTCCAGTTCTAAATTTTATGTTGCTACAAGTGCAAGGAAAACTCTGACAATAGTTATTTTTGCAAATAGAAAGAAAAATTTATTAAATTCTATAACCAAATTTTGCACATAGCCTTTTTCCACAAAGCAAGCTTTATAGTGTTCCAACAACACATCATTGTTCTTATTTACTTTGTACATCCACTTGTTTCCAACATAATTTCTTCTAGGTGGAATATCCATAAGTTCCCACATTTTATTTTTGCAAAGTGCCTTGATTTCCTCCTCCATGGCTTTCCTTCATTTTTTTTGCATTCTCAAACTCTCTAGCTTCCTGAAATGAACTAGGCTCATCATCATCATTTAATAGAGTAAAAGAGGACTGATAAACAAGAGAATACCTTTTTGGATACTTTTTTGGATACATAGATATTTTAACCCAATGATTTGTTGATTTTGGCTTTTGGTCTTGTGAATACTATGAATGCGCTACTTTTTGTTCTACTTGTTATTTTGTGTGCTAATCAAAAACTTCAGCATGTTGATTTTTATATTCATCTTTCTTCATATCTATTTCAATTAGTACAACATTAGGAGTTTCCTATACCTCTTTCCTTTGAATAGATTTTTCATCAACAATAACATCTCAGCTAATAATTACCTTGTGGGTAGTATGATCCCATAGTCTATACCCCTTCATTATATCTCCATAGTTGAGTAAAACATTTTTTTCTTGACTTTGGGTCAATTTTGGACCTTTTTTCTTTAGGCACATGGGAAAATGCATCACAACCAAAGGTACGCAAATGAGAGTAATAAACTGGCTTACAAAACCAAATCTCCTCCAAAATTTGTCCATCCAACGTAGTTGTAGGTGACCTGCTAATAAGATAAACAACTATATTCACAACCTCTACCCATAACTTTTTATTTAACATGCTTACACTGAGCATGCTACTTGCATGTTCCATGATTGTGTAATTCATCCGCTTAGTCACACCAATTTGTTTTGGATTATATGGTACAATATTTTGGTACTTAATACCTTCTTGCATAAAAAAATTATCAAAATCCTTGGACCAATATTCACCCTCATTATATGACCTAAGACATAAAATAGGCTTGCCCAAACTTTTCTCTACTCATGCTTTGAACTCTTTAATTTCTTTTAAACCTTATGACTTCTTCAAAAAATAAACCCATGCTCTCCTAGAATAATCATCTATAAAAGTCAAAAAATATATAGCATCATTTAAGTATTGAGTGGAGACTGGTCCAAATATATCTGAATGTATAAGTTACAAAAAAATAGAACTCTTACCATGACTTGCATTATATTGAATCCTATTTTGTTTACCAAAAATACAATGCTCACACAAGTCTAAACTGCAAGATTTAATCCCAAAAGGCATACATTTTTCATGCAAAATTTTCATATATTTTTCACTCATATGGCCTAGGCATTGATGCCATAGCATTACTGCATTCTGAATAGAATTTGTTGTTGTTGCATGGTTTATCACCGTATTATTGTATAAATGATATAAGGTCCCATAAGATTCTCCTTTTGCTACTACAAGAGCTACTATGGTACTTTTATAGAAGTTGTTATTGAAAGTGATAGAATACCCTAGCTTATCCATCATATTTATTAAGAGTAAATTCTTTTACAAATCAGGCACATGTTGTACATCACATAACATCCTTTCTCTACCATCATCTAGCCTGGTCCTTGTGTCCCCTCTTCCAAAAATTTCTAAAGGATGATCATCATCCAAGTAGACCATCCCACCACAATATGGTTGATATTTTTCAAACTAGTCTTTGTAGGGATACATGTGGAAAGATGCACTTGAGTATAAAACCCAGGTATATAAAACAAATCTACTGTTACTGATACATAAAGCTTCACATGTTATCGTCTCTCATAAATCTATTGTATAGGCCTCAATTGATGATTGATTTTTATTTTCACCATTCTTTTTATTTTTTAATTACCAACAATCCTTATTTAAGTGCCCTGACATCCCATAATGTCAACACTTCCCTTTATTATTACATTCTTTAGACTTAGATTTGGACTGTGATCTATTATTTACTCCACTTGAAAAATCAACCTCTCATAGATAGGGCTTCATTGGTTGAGGGTTCTAGAGATTTTTTTGCCTTAACTATTTTGGCAACAAAGGGACTACCACATCATGAAATTTTAGAGTTACTTATGATGCATTACTGATGGTAATCACCACATGATCCCAAGTATCCAAGAGGGAACAAAGTAGGGTGATAACGCTATCCTCATCCTCCATCTTCACATAAATTGAAACTAGTTTACTGATAATAGTACTAAAATCATTCAAACGATCTACCACAAATGAAATTTCCTTCATCCTCAAGCTATAAAGCTAATTTTTCAAAAAATCCCTATTTATTATTGATTTTATCTCATACAAATTTTTAAGCTTTTGCCAAAGGGCTTTCACGGTCTCCTCTTCAGCTATATTGAATAAAATAGAGTTTGCTAGGTAAAGATAGATTGTAGAGACCACTTTCTTTTCCATCATTGTCCACTCATCATATTTCATTGTGCTTGGTTTACTCGTGACTCCTTTCAAGGCTATGACTTGGTCATTTTAAACAAGAAAATCCTTCACCTTCATCTTCCATATAGCAAAGTTCCTGCCATAAAAATTCTCAATCTCAAACTTGGTTACACCTTATATCATTATTTTAGCTCCCACTCGCACAAAAACTTAGGCTCTAATACTAGATGTTAGTAAAAAAATTCATATTTTACCTACAAGAAGAAGCCACAATAATAGAGAATAAAACAATGACATAGACAATATAAACGGAAATCTGCAATGTGCAGGAATAACCACGGGGTAATGACAACTTCTATCTTTTATTGATTTTATTAAATATTTTACATTCATAAAAATCATATATGCAAGGGTTCATTCCCCTTTTATAGATAAGAAAGGGAAGACTTCAAAAACTATATGTTTCCTCTCCCAAAGGAAGCCTCTGAAAAACTGTTCATTTCCTCTCCCAAAAGAAGCCTTTGAAAATTGTTCATCTAGCAGCAACCTAGACGTCTGCTACCTAGCTTTTTCTAATAAAAAATTTAGATAGTGACTTCACCTCCTAACAATTGTAAGTTTATCAACATATCATATGTGACAACTATTTTCAAGATTTTACTGAAACAATTTTCAAAGATAGAATTATATCATGTATGTGCAAAAAATATAACAGGGAAATAAATAATATCATTAATGATGGAGTAAAATTGACTCTGGAACATGATATATTTTGCAAAACCCAACTAATGTTGGAGTGAACTTGACTCCTACAACATAACATATTTCACAAAACCCTAACCTATAGTTTTAATAATGTGACAAGAAATCAATAAAATATTATGACATTAAAATCATGGCTCAAATTTACTTTTTTCACTCCTTGTATACTTTGTAAATGTTAACTGTGTAATAAAATATTAAAAAAATAAAATTATAAAATTAAACTTTAATCTTTTCTTTATAAGTCTATAAATTTTTAACCATATAAAACATTTTTTATATTGGTTATATGAAATTAAAATAGGCTTTGCCCTATTTCATATTTAATTATGCATTTAATAGATTTAAATTTACACCAAATTTTGTTTAAGTTTTTTATATCAGATTGGCATGGATTCTATTTATTAGATAATCAATTTTAATTTACACCAAACTTGTTTAAGTTTTTATTTCAGATTGGCATGAATTCTATTAATATATCATCTTTGAAGATAACCACGTAATATTATTATAACAATTTAACAATTATATATTCTTTTGACAATATTAAACTTGATCTCTTTCTTATAAAATTTAAAAATATAATCTAATTAAACTAAAACTTTTTATATAATTTTTATGAATTTTCCTTAGATATTAAAGGTCAACCATAGAGTTAATTGAAATTTATCAGATGATAAGTCTTGTAAATTGTAGTTGGTTTTCATGTCATAAATAATCAATCTTGGTAATTAAACTTTTAAAGCCATCCAATTCATAGTTTAATTAGGTTATTGAATTTTCTAATTCTTCTTTATATAAATATATATAAAAGGTTTCACTTATATTATTAAGGTAGTAGTATAATAATTGTTTGAAAAATGTTGAAAACGGTATAATTATCTTAGATATTATTCGTATATCAATTAACAAAATTTAAATTTAAAGTTCTTCTATGTTAAAAATTTTAACCTATTAAACTCAAAATATTTAAATTTTTCAGACAGATGATCTTCTTTTTGGAGATAACAGTTGTTTGCATGTCTATATTGTTGTTGTGTAGAATTTCTTCTGTGTTATTATTTTATTTTAACTTTAGAAAGCTAGGAATGCTCCTGTTTATTTTGGAGATTCAATTTCTAATCAATTTTCTTTGCATGAAAAGATTACAATATTTTTTGCTATTATTGTTCAATTTCATTTGCAAGCTTCCAAGTTGACTAATGAGTTGGAGCATTTTATAAATTTAAGGGCTCCATGCACTATCAACATGGCTTCACCTAACCTCCCTCCTGTCCTCTGTTTCTTTGAGGTCTCAGTGTAGCAAGTCTAGGGGGTGACATTTCTAGTATTTGTTTTGTCAGTGTCCAAAATAGGGTTCGGTCTCCACTTGGAGTGGCTCCCTTTGTTTAGTTATTTTGTTTATTCATCCTTTTAGAAGCTGATTTTGTACCCTACATTTGTTTATTCACCCTTTTAGAAGTTGATTTTGTTCCCAAAGTAGGGTACGGTCTCCACTTGGAGTGACTTCTTTGTTTAATTATTTTGTTTATTCACCCTTTTAAAAGCTAATTTTGTTTGTGGCCTCGACTCTTTAAAATAGCTATAATTTTTCCGGCCCTCTTATTTTTTTTAACCGATGGTTCCAATCAAAATATACAAATTATGAATAGAAGATAAATTTTATTTTGAAGATTTTTAAAGAGTCTTCTCCGATCATTATTTGCACGTGTTCCTCATAAATGGTTGCGCTGGGTTTGATATTTATCAAAAACTAAATGATTTCTTCTTCTTTTTTCACCGGTTTTTGCAGAACGTGGGATTACACGAAAGCTCGAAATCCAGGCATGCTTCTTTTAATGCAGATCTTTTAAACTGATATAACGCAGAACCTAGCTATGATGGAAGGAAAACACCTTGTAAGATCACTCCATCTGGCAATTGGATTCGGATTAGAGTAGCTTCGTATCTCTTTCGTGTTGCTTTTGCCTACTTTTGCCTGAAAGATTTTGGGAAAAATAGTTGCGATTCTTCAAGTTTTTTCTTTCTTGATTCAGCTTCTCTTTTCAGTTCAGCAGCTAACAGTTCATAGAAGGCATCTAGAAGTTCAATTTATCAGGTTCGCTCACAATATTCCGGAGCAACTATAAAAGCAAAGTTTGCGAATAAATGGTTAGATTCTTTACTTTGTTTAAGAATGGATTGAATGGAATTCTTATTTGCAATTAATAAGGTTATCGATAGGATAAAAAGATAAGTTTCATTTAATTTTTATAATTAATTAATTTATTTATTTAAGGATATGTTTGGTGAAAAGTTAATAGTTTGAATATGTTTGGTGAAAAGTTAATAGTTTGAATAGAAAGTTTTATTATTATTATTATTTATTTATTTTTATTTTTAAAGTAATATTTTTTATACATTTATTATAAAATATTATTACTGCTACTATAATTGCGTCAATAAATTTTAGTAAGTAGTTGATACTAACCCAACAAACAAGGGATTTGAACCGTGAAATTGGTATTCACGCTCTCAAGGAACGCTTTTGGCGAAGTTCTTAGACTTTTCAAAAAATAAACTTTATAATTATTTTAAATAAAAATATATACTTTTATATTTTAGAATTAATACAAAACATTAATAGTTGACATCATTTAGTGTAGTGGATGAGCAATATTTATATTTGATATTATATTTATTTATTTCTTATTATTATTATTTATTATTTATAGGAGAGTTGGTTACAATCACACTATTTTTAGTAGTTGATAAGCATAGGGATGTAGAATTCAAATGACAGGGGTTGCTCTCACTAAACCTATTCCACCTTGTTGTTGACTTGGCATAAGGAGGACCACTGATGGCTCGAAATTTATACCATCATCATCGATATGGTGTGTACTCAAAGGATTTAGATCACACCACTACGTTTGCAAGCAAACTACCCCCAAGGTTTGAATCTGGGTGTCTTCTTGGTAAGTGTCTCGCTAGACAAGCAACTACCAATCCACCTAGCAATTTAATAATGTAATAATTAAAAAATTAATAAAAATAAGTAAAGAAAAAAGATGAAGAAATATTAGATGATTTTTTTTTTAAGAAACAAAATATAAGGAAGAAAGGTAAGAAGAGAAAAACTACAAAAGAAGAGGGAAAGTAAGAGGAATGCCATGAACAATAAAACATGTAAGAAAATAAAGAGGATAAAGAAGATGGAAAAGGGTCCATAACATTTAGAGTTATTGGTAGGGGTGAAGAGTTTCACACAATTTACCAAGATTCAAATCTTATAGGTAAACCTTAACATTTATTAAATCACATTATCTCCAACCAATTAAATTTCTTGACTCTAAAGGAGAAGACATAAGTTTAAATCTTGTCAAGCAATACATGAATAAAAATCAAGTTATTGTGATACCACTATATGGTTATGATATAATTCATGTGGAGCCTGATTCAATTCCATATAACCAATTAAAAAAGAAATAAAAGAAAAAGAAAAGGTAAAAATAGAATAAATAATAATAAAAGAAGAAATAAAAGTAAAACAAAAGTAAAGAATAAAGGGGATGATAAATGAACCTAATGATAAAAGCATGGAACAAGGAAGAGTGATAATATATATTGAAGAAGAAAAGTTAAGTAAATGAAAGAGGAAGAATTTAGATAAAATACGAGAAATACTAAGAAAGAAAAGATAAGAGAGAGAGATTTCAAGAGATACCATTTCTTCATATATACATAATAATATAATGAAAATAATGTTATGTCTTAAAATAAACCTTTTAAATATCCATATTGACTTCGATCTAAGATATACTAAGAGGTACATAAATATCTACTTAAATATAGTGGTCTCAAGTTTTTTGAGTATATTTTGATGTATATCAAATCTATGTTAAGATGGGTGCATTTTAGGAATTAATGCTATCTTATATCAAGGATTTGGGTTTCTTGGGCAGCCACATATTCTCCATATTATGGGAATCCACCTCATATTGTATAGCCTTTTCAAGACATATCATTGGAGTATTCATTAATATGTGGAATTTTTCAAAGTTTACAAGATCTATTTTCAACATACACTTGCATGTGTGGATTCACCTTGACAAAATGAATGTTCGGGGTATGTGGAGCTTGTGGCTCAACATGGAGAATGTCTTTGTGAGCCATACATGGAGATATTTTACTACACCATATTCAATGAACACCTCCTGTAGGGCTTTTTTTTGCGTGTCAGATGATAAAATGGAGTTATTTGTTGTCTTACGAAGACATGTAAGCAAGATCTACGCGATTCCATTGACACTTTATTTTTTGCCTCTACAAGGATTTCTCTATTTGTTTTTATCTTTCTTCTTGGCTATTTTGAATAAGGTGCTTCCTATTTTTTTAAAATAAAGGGGTAACAATTTATTGATAAAATTTTTAGATTATAGATTACAACTGAGCTTTCAACCAGGACTCAAATAAACAGCCAAACAGGCTAAAACCACTAGACTAGATTAACACCCGAAGAAGACAACAAGAACACACCACATTAAATCTGTACATCCTTGTGGATCAACTCCCACAACCATTGAGAGTCCCCATATGGGAGACTCTCCTAGTTATCGATAATCTAAGCATCCAACAACTTAGAAGCCCTTTTGGCCATGTAATCAACAACCACATTCCATTCCCTTAGAATGTGCACAAAGGATATAAATTCAAACTCTTCACTCATTCTAAGAATCTTACCGGCTATAGAGGCCAACTACCAATTAAATTTCTCCACCCTTTTATTATTTAAAATATTAACCATAATTTGAGATTCAGACTCGCAAATAATCCTACGCCAACTAGGAGAAAACCCCCTCTACAAGGCCTCAAAAATTGCAAGAGCTTCTATAAAATTGTTGGAGTGAACACCTTTATAAATGGAAAAGAAAAAATTAACACCACCAGTAGAATCTCTCCCAACATCACCAATGCCAATATGTAAAGGATTACCCATGGACGATCCATCAGTATTAATTTTTAAAACTCCTCTAGGGGGTGGCCTCCACCTACCATCTCTCCTAGACTTCTTGTTGAGATGAGGAACCCTTCTAGGGCTAGAAGAGTTCACACCATCCCCAAAGAGACCAAGGAATTGTTGTACCTTATCCTACCTAGAATCTTAAATAGGGTCCACATCTCATTTTTTATGGATGGTTTCCTGACCCATACACAAGATCCTTTTTTAGATATGTTGAACATCCAAATGACTACCCTGAAAGATGCGATGATTCTATTTGAGCCAAATCTGCTAGATGATGCAAGAAGGGCCCAAATTTCAAGCCACCCAAAGGAAGGGGGCCTTGGTCGGAGGTCTTCCTAGACTACTCCAAAACTCCACCAGGGATAGCACATGAAAACATGGATGGTTTTAGGTGCTCCACCAATGGTACCAAATATCTCTAGCAAAGGAGCATTGAAAAAATAGATGAGAAGAGTCATCTTCATTCTTATCATAAAGGACACAAAAAGAGGGACCCTAAAATTCCCTCTTCCTTACATTATCCCAAGTGAGGCATTTATTATGAGCTACCATCCAGAGAAAGAAGTTACATTTCGATAAAGTAAATTTGTTCCACACCTTTTTCCACCAAGTGACATGAAGACTCCCATACTTTTGCTTATCAAGAACCTGATAACCATAGGCTACCAAGTAGGTTCCCTTAGGATCAGGGTTCTAATCCAGAATATCTTTACCCCTCAATGAAGAACATGGCCTCCTCTTAATAATAAGAGCAAGCACCTCTCTATCCTCAACCAGTCCCCCATGGAGTCATTCTTGCAGAACTTTCCACCTGTACATCTCCATATTTCTAAAAGACTAGATTTTTTTAAAGTCCTCCACACGAGACCAACCTGCTTCCAAGAAAAAATGCTTAGGGAAAACAACCTTGGATATTGATTCAAGATAGGAGGGTGGTCATCCCAAGAATCCTCCAAAAAAAGAGAATTTGATCCCTGATTTCTTCCTCTTTGTTTCAGATGGTTGGTAGAATTTTTCCTAACTACAACTTTTTTGTAAAAGGTTATGGGATCCTTTCAAAACCCCTCTTACTAATCAAAAAATAAATATTGTGCACTTTGTAACTCATGGAAGGTGAACCACCATATGGGTGACCTTGTAACTCATGGAAGGTGAACCATCACATTCTTGTATAAAGAGAAATGTAAGTCCAATTGTAGAAGTCATATGAAATATTATTTGTAAGAGTCTTAGATCATGGGGTTGGAGATCTTGGGGAGTGATTCCTTATTCTTGGTATTGCCCTACCTTAATGATATTATATTTCTCTATTTTATTGTGTGGATTGTTATTGTGGATGCATGTTTCATATTTTTACATATTGGTGAATGATTTATTATTAATGAGAAAATAGGTTTATAATAATTGATATCAGAGTAGTGATTCTAGCAAGGTGGAGTTTGTTTTGTAGAGCTAGGGCACATTTTTCAAAAAATGTCACATCTTGCAAGGGCCTTATCTTTTTTTAATAGTCATTTTTATAATATTTTTCTTCCAACATGTCGATCATTTTAATTAATATAAAAATGATTGCTCATTTGTTAAATTATTATAAGTATTAAAAAAGTTATGGTTGTTTGAAGTTGAGGTATTTATGTTTCCTTTTGGATGCATGATTTTTTTTAAAGGAAAAATACATATAAAATGTTTTAGCAATCATTTTCAAAAGATTTTTGTACCAGTATATAAATTAATTTTGACTACTACAATAATAAATACTCACTTGTTAAATTCTAATAAGTTTTGAGGAAGTTACAATTTTTGAAAGTTAGGATTTTGATGTTTTTTGAGGCTACACAAAAAATTCATGCAAAGAAAAATGATTCATAAATCCCAATCTAAGTAAGGAAACCAATTATTGTTTGTCTTGTTTTGAAGAAATATGTATATTTAATTTTTTGAAGAAAGAAATAGATGAGATCATAAATTTTAATTTTTGAATTTTTTTTATTATTTAAAACCCTATCTATTTAGGGAAAGAAAAAAACATGGAGTTGCCAATATTCGTTGGAGAGAAATATAGTGATGCTAGAGAATGGTGGAAATTTTATAAGTCTTCAAAATCCTCTAATGTTTTATGGAGACGCGAGTTTTATGTTTAGTTACAAGGGGAAGATTTATCTTGGTTTATGAACTTTGCTAGTGCCCATAATATTACATACACATGGGAGGAATTTGAAATTGCATTTTTAATAAAATGGGGATTAGAAGAAAAGGGTAATAATATACAAGCTAAAGAAATCACGCATTTGGTGTCAAACAATGTTAAAAAATATTTATCTGAATATATAAATTTTATTTTGCATGTTCATGGTTGCATCCAAAGGAAAAAAGTTAGTCGAAGCAAGCATAACTTCATCAATAGGGACTTGGCTAACAATTTTCAAGTTCCAACAATAAAAATTAAAAACATAAAGCTTGAGGATGAGGATGTTTAGATTTTTGAAGATTTGAAAATCACCATAGATAAATATATTTTATATTCAAATTTTTATGCTATTGAGATGGGTGATATGGATATTATTCTTGGTTATCCTTGGTTTCATTCCTTAGGTATTGTTAATATTAATGTACAAAATAAGTTCATGAAGTTATGGTACAAGAAGAAGAAGATAACATTACAAGATATTTCTCAATGTAAGGAAAAACATGAAGCAATTATAAGGGAACAAATTGAAGAACAAGTAAAAGAACTTGAAATCAAGTCTAAGGAGGAGGTAGTATATTTTAAATAAGAAGCAAAAGCAAAGGATGAACCAAAATTATAGGTACAAAAGGTTGAACATCAGGCTAATATTCGAGCATATCACCATCCACGACACCATGAGAGGAAACAATAATGGAGACATGGCATAAAACAACAAAGGAGTTATGATGGACATACATAGAACCGAAGGTTTATTTATGGATATTCAAGTTGTATAAGGGCATATCAAAATTAGCAAAGAACACCACCAATCAATGTTTCACTAGGATGAATGAATGATCAAGACTGGTACCAATTCTCATCTTTGCTCAGAATATCATATTATTTAGTTTCTTCCTATTTTTTGAGAACAAAAATTTTTTGTAAGGGGGATGGAATGTTAGGTACCTAAGTATATGAATTCAGGGATATAATATATTATTGTATTATGGAATGGGTCACACAAAATTGTAATAATATATAACATAGTGTCATATTATAATACTATGCACTTTGTAAATCATGGAAGGTGAACCATCACATTCTTGTATAAAGAAAGATGTACCAAAATTGTAGAAGTCATATCAAGTATTTTTTATAGTTCTTGGATTGTGGATTTGGAGATCTTGTGGAGTGATTCCTTCCTTAAGGAGTATTCTTGGTGTTGCCCTACCTCAAAGGTATTATCTATCTCTATTTTATTGTGTGGATTGTTATTGTAGAGTTTATTTGTGGATGCATGTTTTATATTTTTGCATATTTTTCAATGATTTATTTTTAATGAGAAGAGAGATTCATAACAATCTTCTTGCACAATTCTTAATGTAATGTGTGAGTGTGAACTTTGTCCTCTTCTTAACATATATAAGCATAGAAATAAAATGATACGAGCATACACACATAATATGAGTGGGTCTAGGCATGAGATCTAGGCATGAGATCCACAAATGAAATTCAAATTAGATGCATGGTCTTCAATATATATATATATATATACATAATATATTAAAAAATATTATGCTAGAAGCTAGGGTTTGATTACCCATAAGACCACTCAAAAATCTACAAACTGCTATACAAATAGAAATGAAGGAAAACTCTTACAAAATTGTTAATACTTTACTATGCTAATGCTACTACTATTTATAGATTACATAGAGGATATTTTTCCTATAAAATTATGTAAATATTTCAAGATTGACTATTATTCTACGTGCTAGGACATGTCTTGATTGAAGTTGTGTTTTTTCATATTCTCTAAATCTGGAATTATTAATGTTAGATTTTTTGAGTCCTTGGATGCTCAACTACATTTGTTATTGCCATATACCCTTTTTTAGGAATTTCCAAAGTATGAGCATGGGAAAATAATATCACCTAGCTCAAGGATTTCTCCTAGTATGGCTTCCATCACTTCTATATTTAATGTGTCAATTGTTTCCATTGGTTTCCATGTCTTCCTTGTAGAGAAAGCATTATTTATCTCAGAATACTATACACCTCAACACAATATGCAAGGTATAGGGTCACAACCTCAGCTAGTGGGGATGGCGGACCAAAAACTAACCATATAGGGATTCAAATTTGAGAGCCCCTTGAAGTAATATGTGATCTTCTAAATTATTAGAGAATGATTGGTGCAAACCCATTATATTCATATATGTGTTATGCTATGGGATTTCCATTTTGATAAGGTGACTAATCATGTCCATGGCTATCAAAGCTTTCTTGGTCCATTCCTCAAAACTTATGTCCTTTGTAGACTAATGAAAATTTGGTCTTCTACCTTTGGTCAAAACCTTTGCCTCAAAAAACCCAATCTTTGAAAATTTTATATGCTTTACAATATATCAAAACTTTAGTTCTTTCTGTTCCCCTAGACCTTTCAAAACTTTTGATCTATGGAGTTTTATCTTCTTTTTTCTCTTTGGAAACTTTTATCTAAAATTTTTCTTGTGCTTGTTTGCCACTTCATATTTTACTTTCCAATTGCTTTACCTCTGCCTAGACCATATTTCGATACTTTTTAAAGTATAGTGAGAATTCATTACATGATCTTAAAGTAGAAACTAGTAAGATAGAGATATCAAGTATACAACAATAGCTTAATAGTTTATACTATTTATTCTTAAATGTGTTAAAATTTATAATTTGATTTATGGCCAATATTGACATTGTATGATGTATTTGATAGACCTAAGGGTATTTCACTATGCAATGTATAAATTATTTATAATATTTTATTATGTAATCCCTATGGGTCGTGGTTAACCTTGTTATGGTTAAACCCTTTATAATTTATAATTAACCTAAATTTTTTTTACTATGTTGGCTTAGGTTAAACTTTATTATATAATTAGGATTTTCTATTAGTATAAATATCCCCTCCCAATCCTTATTCTTTATCGAAGTGTTGTGTAATTTTACCTATAGATATAGTGATTATTTTTGGTGCCTACAGGTGCCCTCCATATCTCTCTTTATTTTGTCCTTTTTACTTTCTATATAATATTTGAGTGGATTGATTACTTCTATTTGCTTCTAAAAAATATTGTGAATTACAGCATGATATCAGAGTAGGTATGGAGTGACACTGCTTGGTCACACAAGAATTCAACTCAGAGTCTCTAATCCATCTAATTTTTAGGATGAATTTATTTGTATGTTTTCTAATCTATTTTTTTATATTTTTTAGATATTTTTTGCCTTCTCCAAAACCTACTTCATTATCACTGATTGAGCTCAAACCAATATTCTTCTTGTTCGATGTTGTAGAGAAGTAGTTGTTGTCTCTTTAGACCAGAAGAGCAGAAATGGTGCCAAATTAGTTTAAATTCAAATTGAATTTCATGCCAAAATGTTAGCACTAATTTTTTATGTGTTGTTCATTGTCTTCTTCTATAAAAAGGGTGCACTTTTGATTGTGTTTAGGGTGGGAAACAATATGGTTAGGCATGTGTGTTTTGAGTATTATCTTTTGGTTAGTCCTTGGGTCAAAACCATTTCAATGTAGCCCCTTTTGTGTTGGAAAAATTAGACTAGGAAACTTAAAATTTTTATAAATTTTCTTTTAAATCGAGTGCATGGTGCACATTTAGTAGGATAGCTTATTATCCATTGAAAGGAATTGATTGTGGGTTTGAAAAATATCAGATTAATGTTTTTACTTTTGATGTTACAACCAAGAAATCATATGTATAGAGGTGCACACACACTGGACATCACCTAGGGCTACTAGTAGGTTTCCTATGTAGATTTTATTAAGGCTTTAGGAAGTGGCTTGACCAATGTTTAAATCCCCCTATTGATGTCTTTTGTAAAATATTTTGAAGTACAAAGGAATAGTGACGGATATTCTATAGGAGAACTCTATAGGCATCTCAAAGGACATATTGCCACCTTGGCTAGACCAAGCTGCTTAGGCTATACAAGAATCAAGTTTGAACCCTATACAACATACTTTGTTAGATATTTTTGGAGACTAATAAATGTATAACTGACATGATAGTTGATATGGAATTCTTTCATTCCACGTAAAAATTATTTTTACCTATTTATTTATCTTCAACCAATTAAGAAAGGGAAGGTTTCAAATTTTCAATGTGCTAGTGGAGCCCAAGGGGAAAAAAAACGAGTGGTTGTCATCAGTGCATGAGCATGTGATACACAACAAGCTATGAGTTGATACCTTTTTTCTAAGGTTTAAGGCTTTAATTTTTACTTTTTTGAAAACTAATTGGGTAAAATTTTGAAGTCCATAACTTTTGCATACAAAAATATTTTGATCTTTTTTTTACATATTTTTTGAGTTTTATGCACTAGTTACATAATTTATGGACCAATTCCAATGTTTGGAAATAAATTGATATTGCCCTATTTTGAAAGGAAACATTTACATTTTTCTATGCAATCAAATTCTTTGCCCTAATTTTTATGGATATATAGATGGATTTGTGATATTTGCAATATATTTTGAGTCTTTTGGAGGCTTAAAGGAAAATGAGTCAAGATGTACTTTAGTCAACCTCTATTCCTCCTTTAATTGATTGATTCATATTATTCATGGATATTTAATCCTTCATGATCTCTTTATTCTTCCATTTATTGTAGAGGTACTCTTGGAAGTTTATTTTTTACAACTTGTTTTTATGCAAGTTTATGCAAATCTCTTTAGGTGACTGAAAATAGATGGCCCAAGGTCAAGAGGAAGTCTTAAAAAAAATGATGTATATTGTAAGAGGAAATGTCGTGCCTTCAATACTTAGCTTATGTGACAATGGAATATTGAAAGAGATTAACTTTAAAATAGATAGTGATATTGACTTATCTTCTTAATTTCAAGTTCTAGAGAAAATGTTTGGCATGTGTGTGAGAGTTTAGTAGCCGTAATGGTGATTATAATCCAACCTAAGGGGACTCTTGTGCAAAAAATATTATGCAGTAGTAGATTTTAGATGATGGGGGGATCTAAATGAGTCCACTTCAAAACATGAATGCCTAATATAGCATCTATTATGGGGGGAGTGGGGGGGCTGATATTATTATTATCAATGTCTCCTATCCTCGGCCCCTTAGTTTATATTATAGGGGGTGTTGAAATTATAATTTAATTTGTGGTCAAGAACAAAAGTGTATGATGTATTAGATAGGTCTAAGGGCATTTCATTGTACAATGTGTTAATTAACTATAATATTTATTATGTAGGTCATATGGGTCATGGTTAATCTTGTTGTAGTTAAACGCTCTTTATAACTTATAATTAACCTCAAGCCCTCTTATTATGTCAACTCAGGTTGAAATTTACTATGTAAATATGGTTTTTGTATTGGTATAAATGCCCCTCCCACTCCTCAATTCTTTATAAAAGTGTTGTATTATTTTATCTATGGATTTAGTGATTATTTATGGTGCATATGGGTGTTCTCCATATCTCTCTCTTTTTCATCCTTCTTTTTAGTTTTTATATAATATTTGAGTGGATGGGTTGCTTCTATTTATTTCTAAAAAATATTATGAATTCCAACATGGTATCAGATTGGGTATGGAGTGACATCACCTGGTCATACAGGAAGTCAACTTGGAGCCTTCAATCCATCCTCCAATTTTCATGGTAAATTTCTTTATAACTTTTGTTATTGGTTTTTAAATTTTTTTTGGAGATATGTTGCTTTCTCCAAATCCTACTTCATTGTCACTGATTGAGCTTGAACAAATATTATTCTCCTTTTATATTGTAGAAAAGTAGTTACACCATTTTTAGATTAGAAGAGTAGAAATTGCACCAAAACAATTTGAATTTAAATTTAAATTTCATGTGAAAACATTGGTGTTTACTTTCTATATGTCATTCACCATCCTATTCAATAGAAATGGTGCATTTTTACTCATGTTTAGGGTGGGTGACAATATGATTAGACAAATATGTTTTGAGTATTCTCTTTTAGATGGTCTCAAGGTCAAAACAATGTTGATGTAGCCTCTTTTCTATTTGTAGAATTATACTAGAAGACTTAAATTTTTGTGGGGTTTCTTCTTAACTTAGAATATGATGCATTGGTCAACAAGATGACTTGTTAGGCATTGAAAAATAGGTTGTGGGTGTGAAATTGAAGGGTAATATTTTTTTACCTTTTGGTGTTATAGTTAGGAAAAGCTATCTATAGAGGTGCATACCCATTGGACATCACCCGAGCTACTAGTAGGTTGGCTATATGGATTCTATTAAGGCTTTAGAAGGTGGCTTGACCTACATTTGAATCCTCTTATTGATATATTTTGTAAATATTTTTAAAGAACTAAGGAATAACAATGTAGCTTCTATGATAGGACATTGTAGGTATCTCAAAGGTCATACTACCACCTTGGTTAGACCAAGATGCTTAGGCTACATGATATTTGAGTTCAATCATCATGCAACATACTTTGTTAGGAAGTTCTGAGGTGTAGACCAATTGGTTTGACCAAACCCCATAAGGGGGACGGAGGACCAAGGTTCAAATATCAAGCCTTGCCAAACTAAATGCTTGTCCCTTTCTTGGTGATTTCAGTGGCGCAAAAGGTTTAAAATGATTGCAACATGGTGGTTATAGGGGCGGACTATGCGAAGAACTGTGTGGCAGATTTCAGGATGGATATTGTAGAATACTATGGTGACCATAAAAGCTGGACAACCTACCCAGATTCGTGGTGGCTACCGATTCCACCATGTAAATTTAAAAAAAATACATACTTTGTTAGTCATTTTTGGAAACAATGATTGTCTAGTTGATATGGTAACTAATATGACACTCCCACATACAACATAAACCTTTTTTTTGTTTATTTATTTTCCTCCAACCAATCATGAAAAAGAAGGTGTCAAATTTTCAATACACTAATGGATCCCAAGTAACAAAGAAAGAGTTGTTGTCACTAGTGAATGAGCAAACAACACATGGTAGAATATAATTCAGTACCTCTACTTTTCTAAAGACTAGTTGGACAA
Source organism: Wollemia nobilis (assembly GCA_028583015.1). NCBI lineage: Eukaryota > Viridiplantae > Streptophyta > Pinopsida > Araucariales > Araucariaceae > Wollemia > Wollemia nobilis. Next base: position 741,296 of record JAQPPZ010002517.1, read on the forward strand.
AATTTTTATAGACTATAACGTTTGCATACAAAAAAATTAATTTTTTTTCATATTACACAATTTTTGAACTGTATGCATTGGTGACATCAGGTTATGGACATGTTCTAATGCTTGACATTGAATTGTGTGTAATGGTCCTCAAGTGCTATCGCCCTATTTAAAAAGGGAAAGTCTACATATTTTTTTTAGAATTAAGGAACAATTTTAACCATTATAATCAAGCACCAATGTTTCAATAGAAACATTGAATGGGCCTCGCGGCAAAATTTGCAGCGTTTCAGATTTCGCTACTTAGTGCATCGTTCTCTGTTGTATAAGGAATTGAATCTTAATGTTTATACAGACCTAGATAACTAATCATTAAGCTTATAAATGCCTGATCTATCAATAACGGTGTTAATGAATGCTTATCTGATCATTATTCTTGGTTAGCAATTTTTTAAAAATCGTATATCCCCTTCTTAGTAGAATTAAAGTGGGCCTCACAGTACACGCCTTTTGTACTGCAGGTATAAAGTTTAAGGTTATAACCTCCTAAGAAACGCATCAAACTTGAATGATTATAGAACTAAAGTTTAAAGTAAACATTGTTCCTATAAAATTTCAAAAACCAGTGTTACTGCAAACTTGCATATTACAAAACTCCACTAAACAAGCTAATGTTTTTATTACTTTCATATAGTAATCTACTGCTATCATACAACGACAAGCTAAGTTTATACTTTAGATTATACAAGAGCATCTATGCGAATGACATCATCCGATGCCAAAGTTTAAACAAATACATAGTTCCTCTAACTGTACCAGACGCTGAAATTTAGAGGAAATTTTAGTTTTAGATACTCTGATATCGCATTATCTCCATATCAAAGCACAGCTTTACAAGAACTGTTCAGTTCCCTAAGTCCCCTAACTTTCCGTTAAGTTCTCCGTCCAACAAAACATTGGTGGCTTTGATGTCTCAGTGCACCACCCTTCGCTCCCATTCTTCATGGAGATACAGTAATCCTACGAACACGTCCTTATTAAGAATTCCATACCTTTAAGGCCATCCCAACACTGTCTTCGGATTCCCAAATATCATCTTATCCAGGCTTATCATCATATATCACCTTTGTAAACCCGACCGAAACCTTACTGGTCGGAGAAGATTTTTCAGAGAAGCGTGACCTTGCGTGGAATAATAGTCACCACGGTATCCCGGCGGTTGTTTCGGGAATCTACTGCAAGGATATTAATTAAGAGCTATGGAACTTCCCAGGTAACATGATTTATAATTTAAACATATTAAAATTATAATTAAAAAAAAAACTTCTGATTTCTAATTTAAACATATTAAAATTATAATTTATATAAATAAAATTAAAATATTCATTAGAGTAAACACAGTTCAAAAACCTACCATTTAATAAAAAAAAAAAAATTCATTTGCTATAAAAATAAACAAAAATAAACGTATCGACGTATCTTGACGCTTCAACTCAACTCATCAGGTGTGGGCCGCTTTTCAGGTTAGACAAGTGGAACAAAATTTTAACATAAAAGTAATCACTAAAAATAAATACTTTAAAACAACATCACATAGATTGGAGAAGGGCGAATAAATACTTTAAAACAACATCACATAGATTGGAGAAGGGCGACACATACATGTACTGGTAACTAATAATTAGCGTCAAATACACGGTGCAGTGACGATCACCTTCTGACTGGCAACTGAGGGCAGATTCGCAGGGCACGGGTGAGGCCTGCCTTGATTTTTTCTTTTCTTCTTTTTAAACCTAACCTTAGCCCGATCAAAGTACAACTAAATCCATTATTTGTGTTTTGATTTTTTTTTTAATTTATTATATTAGTTTTAAACAATTTAATATATATTGCATTATATGGTACCATAATAGTTTAGTAATTATATTAAAGTAAAATTTTAATTTTTTTATAAGTTTATAAATTTAATTATATTAAATATTTTTTTAAATTGATTATTTGAAATTAAGATAGTTAAGTTTTATTTTATCTTTAATTATGGATTTAATTGATTTAAATTTATACAAATAATTTTATTAATATTTTATTTTTCATAATAACCACATAATATTATTACAATAATTTAACAATTATATATATTCTTTGATAAAATTAAACTTAATCTCTTCCTTACAAAATTTATAAATATAATCTAACTAAACAAAAGTTTTTTTATAACTTCTCTTAATTCTCCTTAGATATTAGAGGTCAACTATAAAACTAATTGAAATTTATTAAATGAAAGAACATATAAGTTATGCAAATTGCAGTTGGATTTCTTGTTATAAATAATCAATCTTGTTAATTGAACTTTTAAATTATAATAGTCATCCAATTTTATTTAATTTTTTTATTTTTGGTTATTTATAAATAAGGTTTAATTGTGTTATTTACTTACTTTTTTAAGATTTGAATTTTTTTATTGAGTAAATATTTCCTATATATATACATAAATTTGAATTTCTTAAAAATAATATAATAATAATTTAAATATTATTTATATATCAATTAAAAATATTTGAACTTAAAAATTTCATCAACTAAACTCTTCACAAAATATAAGATGAAATATATAAATTATTGATAATTTTATTTATTTAGTAAATAATTCTTACGCATATACATATCCGATACATATCCGTTCCCCACCGATAGAAGATAATTTTTACTTTTAAGTTTTTTAAATAGTCTTGTCGGATCATTCTTTGCACCTGTTCCTTAAAAAGGGTTGGTGCTGCTATGAAATTTGTTAAAAAATAAAAAGATTTCTTCTTTTTTCCCACCTGATTCTGCAGAGCATGGGATTACACGACTTTTAGGCACTGCTGGTCCCAAAAGCTCAAATCAAGGCATGCTTCTTTTAATGCAGATCTTGCAAACTGATATAACGCAGACGCTGGCTCCGATGGAAGGAAAACACCTTGTAAGATCACTCCATCTGGGAATTGGATTCGGATTACAGTAGCTTCATATCTCTTTCGTGTTGCTTTTGCCTGCTTTTCCCTGAAAGATATAGGGATCAATAGTTGCGACTCTTCAAGTTTTTTCTTTCTTGATTCAGCTTCTCTTTTCAATTTAGCATCTAACAATTCATAGAAGGAATCTGGAAGTTCAATTTAGAAGTCATACTTTCTAGAGTAGCAAAGTATACACACACCTGTCTGTCAATTTTCCTGGGTACAAGAGGATCGGTCTTATTACTGGCGGAACCTGATGATGGTACTGCTGTGCTGACCACCTGAGACTCCAGACAAGCAATTGCCTGCCTAACCACTATCCCATCCGCACAGGGCATTTCCATAACACCCCACATGCCTTCCCCTTCCTTTTGAAATCTAAACCCAACACATTCCAACAGCTGCACACCCCCCACAGCCTCGCCAACGGTCAGAATTTTAGGGTTACTCATCCTGATCTCCTAAATTTATCATTATCACGATCGCTCACAATCTTCCGGAGCAACTTCAAGAGCAATTGTAAAAGCAAAGTTTGCAAATAAATGGTTAGATTCTTTACTTTGTTTAAGAATGGATTGAATGGAATTCTTATTTTCAATTTATAAGGTTCATCGAGAAGATGAAAAGATAAGTTTCATGAAAAAACCAATCTTTTTGATAGAAAGTTTTTTTTTTTTTTTTAAATTAATACTTTAGTGCAAAAAAAAATTGTGGGGTATTTTTGGTTCGAGAAATCACAATTAGAGGTTTTACACCGGCAGTTTTGGTTTGAGAAACCTAGGGGGTGTAGCTTTGGTTTGAGAAACAATGAGGGGTTTTACACCGTCAAAATCATTTCGAAGTCTCATCCAGTATCACACCAGAATAATCAACTAGATTTTGGATATCCAAGGTGCGCTTAGTAGGGTGGATATTCGAACCAAGGACCTCCCTTGGAGAATTGTTCTACCCTCTCCAACTCACGTACTGCATGTGGGTATTTTTAATACAAAGTTTTTTTATAATAATTTATAATTTCTTATTATTATTTATATTTATATTTAGTATACTAGAAGAATTGGTAACTTGTTACTTTTTTTATTTTTAATTTGGTTAGTGTGATAAATCCCTACTACCAATGGACAGGATTGAGCAGTCTCCTTCCATCCATGACCCCTCTTAAAGCAAAGAGTTATGCTTATCAATAAATAATTTTAGACACAATCACCATACTCCCACCCCCTCACACACTTGCCCACACCGACGTTTGAAGAACCTTAGACATCCCAAAGAATATCCCATGGGTTCAAAGAACCTTAGACCTCCCGAAGAAGAGTCAAATCCTGAACCATTGCATTGTCCTCCTCGAACTAAAAATTTGTGGTTTGTGTGATAAAACCCTACGATCAACACATACAAATAGGGCTAAGCAATCCTCTCCCAACCATGACCCCTCGTAATGCTGAGAGTTACACTTGTCAATAGGGGAATAACACACAACCATTTGGGTATCAACATTGTAGGTATACGGGGGATGGATTCTTGTAGCCTTTACCACCATGTAGGGAATTCCTAGTTGCACTTTGTATTTGTAATATGGATAGGGGAAATGGAACCTAGGTCGACCTCTACTAACATCCAATACTTTCATCAACTATGTTACACAAGCAGATAACTCATTACATTTTCAACATAGTTGTGTTCGTTTTTGTTAACGTAGTCAACATTAGCACAACACACCCTTCAATTCTATGAAGTCTTAGGGATTTGAACTGTGGTCTTCAGCTCTTAAAGAAAATATTTTTATCAAGCTCTCGACCTAAAAAAATAAACTCTATAATTATTTCAAAGAAAAATTTCTTTTACTCATGTATTGCTTGGCAAGATTTGAACCTTGGTCTCATCCTTAAACTCAAAAAATATATACTAGAAACAAAGCATAATCACATACAATTTTTTTTATGAAAAATGAATAAAAATCCTAGTTGTCTCTTAATCTAGTTGTAGTAGATGCTTCTATTCATCAATATCCATTAAAATTTATTTGCCTAGATAATCCAACTCAAACTAAAATCATGGATACATTTTACCAAAATTAAGTATTTATCCATATGAATTGAGGTGATTCTCATAGATTTCTTTGAAAATAAATAGATCATAAGACTTGAGGTTCCTTTAAGTCTTTTCTTTGAAAAATCCTTATATTTTCTATGTATGAAATTATTTAAATTTTATATTTATTAATATTATGGTGGGATCAATTTTGAACTACTATCCTTAGGCCTACTAATAATAAATTTATTCAAATATTCAAGATCATTGATATTCATCAACATTTGTGGTATTTAAGAATAGATATTCTCTATAAGAAGATAGAATAATCTTCAAGGATACTCTTGGTATCTCCCTTTTTATATTTATTTATTGAAGGAGTTTATTCTTCCAATCAATATTGAACTTCTATCAATCCAAATTTTATGAAATGTCTACATGGTTTGAGATTTGAAAACTTTTCAAACAAGAATTAATGGGCATCTAAAACATGAAGAGATAAGTGTAGCATCTCTCACGTGACACAAAAACACTACTAATAAATTTCTTTCAATCAAGGACAAATGTGAGCTTTTATAAGTATCAAATAGCTAGATTTACACAACCTTAAATTCTTAGGTAACATAAACCTCTAAGATCATTTATTCAAATTTGATCAAAGGTTGCAAATGAGTTATTCCTATGTTTTGAATATCCAAATTTAAATTTCCTTTAAGCAAAACTAAGCTTATCTCAACAGATTCATCAAGTGTCATATTACCTATACTAATTCATTTATGGGTATTCATATCAAGGTTATAACTAGGACTTCATCTATTAAAAGGTTCTAATAGAATTTTTTCAACTAAGTGATAAAGTTATTTGTGATCCTTAGACCATATGACTACTAAATCTTAAAATTTGGTTTGATACTTTAATAAAAATAATTACAATTAATTTTAATTAACCAAAGTTATGGTAATAGGTCATTGTATGTATTTTAAAAATATTAGTCCTAGATTAGAATTACTTCCAAGACAATTCTATTACAAATGAAGTCAACCCTAAAAATTGATTTTGTCCAACCATATTTGAAAAAAGTTATGCATTGATTTGAGTGGATACTAAGTTGCATATGGAATCACAATTATTTTCACTCAATTTTTTATTTTATTTTTTGAATTTACATGGTGGAATCGGTAGCCATCACGAATTCGGGCAGGCTATCCAGCTTTTTATGGCCGCCATAGTATTTTGTGCTATCCACCCCAGAAGTTGCCACATAGATCTTTGTGCAGTCCACCCCTATAACCACCATGCCACAATCATTTTAAGACTTTTACGCTGTTAAAAGCACCAGGAAATGGAGAAGCGTTTAGTCCGGTGAGGCCTAAGATCTGAACCTTGGACCTCTGCCCCCATTATGGGGTTTGTATGAACCAATTGGTCTACACCTCGAACCTATTTTCATTCATAATTACTTCAAAATTATTTGAATAAATGCTTCTATCACTTAATAACTCTATGTACAAATTTGTATATAATTTCTAAATTAATAATTTGCAAAAAAATATTCGAGATTAATTTGTGGCAATACTTTTATTATGATATCACTTATCAATTAAAATTTTAGAGTTTTAATTTTAAAATTTAAGTTATATATGAATTTGGATATTAAATTAATATTTAAATTGGCCAAGGTTCTCTTACTACCCAAATATTATAGTATATTTATATTTGTAATCTTACCTAATATAAATCATAATACTAATTTAAGTTCTTATACAATCTAGATTACCAATTTATAATGTTTGATTTTGTTTTCCAATTTTAGAAAAAACTAATTTAGATTTCTTGACATTGAAATGGGAACTTATGTTTTATGGGTTTGAGTTGAGATAGATTTGAATCCAAGACCCAACTTTGAGATCTCTAACGGTAGCTCCCAATTCCTAAATTATACCTAAGGTGTAATTAGTTACTCAGTTCAATTAAATTTATATTTGATGACTATGATTCATTACATCATTTTATGTTAAAATTCTAAATTTGTAATTCCTAAATTCTAATTTTGTATCATAAGTGTTATCTAGACCTCATGTTTAAGATTATAAGTTGGGATTAATTTAATCTTAATAGAGATCTATAAATAAATCCTTAAATTTATTTTATTTATGGTAGATTAAACTGTGATGACTAAATTGATCCTCCTTTCTATTAATAATTCAAGATTTAATTCTTACTAATAGCATCCAAGTTACATGGAACCAAAATTTACATTAAATAGAATGTATGGATAAACAATAAATATATTTATAATCTTAATTTAGTATTAAGTTATTAATCTTATAAATTTCAACATATCTTTGCATGATCCCATATGTATATACTTTAGTATTGACATCCTTCTATAACCATAAGGGAAGCATGTGAGTATTAGATCTTGATTATCATATAGAAAGTCAACAAGCACATAAATTGAAAGGATAGTATTTCTAATAGGTTTTCATCACCAAGAACACACCAGGTACAAGTCTACCAAAATCTCATGGGAAATGATTGAAAGATCACAACTTGGGATATTACACTTGGCATCTGATCTTGGTTACTACACTTAGGCCTATATGGATGATCCACAAGGATTGACAAACTCATCTATATAGATGGTTCCCAAGAGGAAGGTGATATCGGTTAACACTTAGAGATAGAAAACTATGAAAAGGAAAAAGGATGTCATATGATATCAATCAACACAATATTGAATCTCAACAAGGTAAACATACCTCATATTATCATGGTAATACGTTATCACCTCACCACATGAGATAAGTTTTGGAGGCCATAAGTGGACTCTTTTTTTGTAAGTTCAAAAGAGAGAATGCTATCTCTTAAATAAATGTACAATTTTCCACTATAATTGTTCTAATATAGTGAATTACAATAGGCATCAACAACAAGGGAGGAAAGAAATGATATATTTAAAAACCTAAATAAGATCAAACTACCAAATATTTTTAGAACTACAAAAGGTAATATTGCTTGATGAAGGCTAACTAAGATGTAAAGGTGCTTTAGGATAGATGAATTTTTAAGTAGAGACAAGGCTAAATTCTTTATTTTTTGATTGGAGAGGCCACTATAATATGGTGGAGGAATGAAGAGGCAATCATGAGGTATGAAAAATGAAAGTCACTTGGGAGTAATTTCAGGAGTGATTTTGATATAAGTATATCTCCAAAAATAATTATTCAAAAGGGAATCCAAGAATATTACAACTTATGATAGGGAGGGTAATTTATAAGGGATTATGAGGAAATGTTTATCAAATATTTAAGAGAAGTAACTTATCTCAATATAAGATCGCATTGGCAAACTAGTTCCTTCTTAATTTAAGACCATAATTATCCTATATGGTGAGGAGGATGTGCTAAATACTTGGAATGAGGGATATAGATATAACAAAACAACTTATAAAAGTAACAATTTCAATAATATATTTTATAATAACAAAAAGAGGAACAACATAAACTAAAATATTCATAATAAAATTAGATCCTAAAATAATAAATTTAATATTGTATCAAAGATATATACCTATTTGAAATGGTTTTCTTCATGTCATCTGATTTTATTTGGTATTGTTGACCTTTATTTATTTCCTGATTGACATTAATATATCTAAAAATATAGGTCGGTTGGTAGCATCTAATAGTGTCTAATGTGGGTTGTTTTAGTTTAATTCTTGGATAGTAGGGTCCTCTTGAATTTGTCTTCATACAATAGGTTTATGGTGGGGTCCTCCAAATTCACCCAAAGTCATATCCTGCATAGATTGAGCATTAACATTGCCAACACATTATTTTTTAGTTTTTTAATATTATTAATTATACTAAGCCATATATGTATAGCCATCAAGTTATTACACTATCAATATGATCATGATATAATAGAGGTAAAACTCATTTAAATAGATATAGGCAATTGTCCTAAGAGGGACACCACAATGGCAAAAGACATTGGGCTTTCTTAATGGAATACCAAGTTCAATTCATAGGAAGGGTGGCCTTGATATACCCTAAATTTTCAACCTATATATATATATATATATATATATATATGTGTGTGTGTGTGTGTGTGTGTGTGTGTGTGTGTGTGTGTAACTAGTAGTAAATTTGAAAATTTATGAGTTTTTATTTATTACTTTATTGAATATAAATAAATAAAAAATTTTAACCAACTAGATTCCTCGACTTTGACAAAGTAGTTTGAGGTATTTGAATCTTTCTAAATAACAATACATGTTCAAATAGCTAACTTCTTGTAATACCACAATGTGATGATGATGTAATATGGGTGGGGGTTGTTTCAATCCATTTATAATATATCTATATATATATATTTATATATTTATTTAAAGGAGAGGAACCTCAGTACAAACTCTTTCTCAAGTTATATATATATATATTATATTTATATATAATTTAAATTGATTATTTAAAATTTTAATTAAAAAAAAATTTAATATCATCTATATGGGATTGAAATGAGTCCTACTCATAACCACATAATATTATTACAACAATTTGATAATTATGCAAGTATAAATTTAACAAGATTTAAACTTGATAATTAAAACTATTTTTTTACACCATTTATATGAGATTGAAATGGGTCTCACTCGCAACCAAATTATATTATTACAACAACTTGATAATTATACAAGTGTCCACTTTAACAAGATTTAAACTTTGATAATTTTATCCCTATTGGGATATTGTATTGATATGGCTTTCGGTATGATAATTAAAATTCATTGCAATATGGATAAGTAATAAAATATTTGATTCTTAGATCAGAGATGGTGTTGGTGTAATAGATGGGAAGGATCCTATAGGAATTGGAGTAGGTCTAGATCACCTTGGTAACATGGATCCTAGGATGGGAGGGAATTCCAAAAAATTTAAATGGAAGTGAGTGGGAAATTGAAATAAATTAGGAAGATCTCTAGAAGCAGGATTGATGCTAGAGTTGATCTACCTATTGGTAAGGCATTTTCTAGATTCATAGTGGTTCTACAGTCAGAACTAGCCAAACTCTCTCTTTTCAAAGTAGGATATCTGAATAAGTATTAGGAAACCATGCATGTTCTAGAATTCTGACAAGGGATATAGGAGGGGAAGATTTTAGGAAGCTCAAATCAGGTAAGCCATCTATTGTTTGCTTTAGAGTTTTCCTCTCTTCTCTCTACATGGAAAAACTCTTTCGAATGTTTAAGAGAAGTATTTTCACATATTGTGGAAGAACACAAGGCAACTCTTGTTGAGGCCCCTATTATAGAAACCCTTCTAGATTGTTCTTCCATAGGAAAAAAAAACCTCACCACTAAGAAGTAAAAAATGTTTTAAGTCCTATGCACAAGGTCTCAAATGAAATAAAAATGGTCATTACCCTAGATCCTATACATAAAAATTAAAAGAAAGGAATTTCAAATATTGAAAAGGATAGGAAGGTGCATAAACTCTCAAACTAGGATATTAGAAAAAGAGAATTTGAAGTGGAAATAACCAATGGTTCATAGTCTATCCTTTCCTTAGGAGGAAAAGAGAATCTGCAATTGGATCTTGCTTTTGTATTTGCCCTCAGATCCCAATGTTCCATAGCCTAGGGAAGAGTGAAGAAACACTAGGCCAAGCAAAATTGATGTCATTCTACTTAGTTCTCTACTTAGGGTTGGTTGTTCAAAAATTAGAGGTATGATTTGTTATTGTGGTAGAACAATGTAGATCCTAGGAGAAGCTAGCTTTCTCTCTTGTAATTCTATTCTTTTTTCTATACTTCCAAGATCCTCTTATTATTTTTGGATCTTATTTTTTCCTAGATCTTATATCTTTCTAGATTTGTAGTTTGTCTAGTTCCTATTTTTCCTGTTGATGTAGAATAGTGTAGATCCCTAGAGGATCTGCACTTTCTCTTTTATGTTTTTATTCTTTTTTCTCTACTTCTAGGATCCTCCTCTTGTTTTTGGATATTTTTGTTATTCCAATATTGTAATTCATTATTTTTATTGTTAGTGGTATTTATATAATAAATAATTGATCTTGGATAAAGATTTCTATGAGTTAATCTTGAAATTTATCACATTGGGTATGTCAATGACCTGGTAAAAACGATGGCTCTTCTACTCTAGGATTTCTAAAATTTGGCACCAATGAAAAATAGTCGTATTAAGCTCAATGCCTCTCATACCAATTTCATATAGTGATAAAAATATGAATTCCTTTACAAATAATAGTATATAGTGGCATAGAGCTAAATAACTTTGATCCCAACACTATAAGGTGACATCAAATCAAACTCATCCAGCCCAAAACCTAGATAAAGTCACTAAGATAAATACCTATGTCAACAACAAATTGTGTGTTTTAAACCTAAGTGGAGGAACCAATATGGTAAATAGTGCTAGAAAACTTAGGCCCTAGTTAACATTATTGCACTTTTTAGAGAATTTAAGTTCCAACTACTACTCTTTGTGCATAAGAGTTGATGAAAGACATGAAGTTGATTTGAGGAGAGTGTGCCTAAAGCACAATGAGACCATTGTTGACAAATCCCTCTTTATGTTGGATAAAATCACATTAAATTAATATTTTGACCTTCTAATATTCCTTAGTCCAACCTATGGAAAGTATTTTTATAATATTGTTATCTCCTTAGAATCAAGTATATGAGCATAAAAATATGATACTTGAACCATATATATCAATTTTATAAAGTACTAATCAATATGGTGTCAATATATTATGCTCATGCAACATGCATTGGTTCTAAGATCTCTAAGGGTTGATACCAAGCCTATATTTTCTTCTCGTTCATGTTGGCACTAGTGTAAATGATGGAAATGACTTGAAGTATAAGATTGATGTCAGTATCAATAAAATGAGTGGCTCCAAGAGCAAAATAATTAGTGCTAAGGGTAGATAATCTACCCTTACTTAAAAAGTATTTATTACTAAGTCAGAATAAGTATTAATTAGCTAATAATACTATATTGTAATAATCTTTGGAGCCAAGATGTTGTTGGAGGAAATCTATTCTCCTAGAGTGTCTGAGAATTTTAAATATTTGGTTCTCCGAGATTTAAAGCTCATTGATATTAACCAGCGTAAAATTTGGAGCACGTTGAAATTCACCCTCGACTTAACTAAAAATGTATCTAGCCTGGTGGCTAATGTAACTCAAGGTGTTCATAAGTTGGGGTAGAACTATCTCAGTTCTCCTCTCTTTGATGCCTTGTGGTCTGGTTCCTGCCTTTTCTTCTGGTTTACCTCTAGTTTTTCCAAGGTTTTTTCTCGGTTTGTCTCCTTTGTGGATTTCTTTGTAGTGGTTGTGGGATCCATTAAAACCCTCTTCTTTTAATAGTACCAAAAAAAAATATGTTGTTGGTATCATGTTTCATTATCTTACCATTCTAAAGACTAAAATGAGATTGTGGGCATCAATATGTCATTAGATACCTAAACCTTGAAATTTTAAGACATGTAATAGTAGTTACTAATGACTAAATATAAGGTAGGATTAAGTGCCCAAGTTGGGAGCCTAGGTAATAGCATCGTGATTGACACATCATTACTTTTGTCATTCTAGGGCATGAGCTAGGAATTTGGGTAGTGATCCACATGACATATGTAAAAATCTTTTCCAAAACATGATACATGAACATAGTATGATATTAATAATAGAACCATTTTAAATTATCATGATTTCTCCTCAAATCCAAACCCAACAATCTTCAAGTAAAACAATGAAGTGAGGGCTTGTTAATAGTTATATTATTTTGATCAAAGGAGAAAGTAACTACTCAAAAACTGATGTATATTATTTTAAAGTTTGATGATGAGCAAAGAAATTTATCCTTGTATGGGTTTAATTTTGGTTATACAACTTACCTCTTTGTGAGTTTGGTTTTGATCGTGTAAGCAACTAAGATGCGAATGACACACAAGTATGAAACTTGAGCCAAAAATAAATAAAATATTACATTAGTTATGTCAACATTTTTAGAATGAAGCTTAACATTAGGAATATTTATTCTTATTTAAATGGAATCATGGTACTATAATTAGGAAACTTGAGCCTCGTATTTTTTACAAAGAAAATATCTTTAAATAATAAAAAATCAGAGATACAAGAATGTGTGTTGTCAAAAATAAATGAAGAAGAGAAAAAACATTTACGTTTTCAAGAAGAAAAAATAAATTTTCAAGATGCTTTACTAGAAAGTACTAAGTAAATATTGAAATGTCTAAAATTTTGTACACAACACATGATAGAAAAAATTGAAGGACAAAAGGATACATCAATAAAGATAAATAGGGTCTTACAATCAATTATGAGGGAAGCCAAAGATGAAAAAATTTTAATGCTTGGTAATTATCTAAGTTCAAATCTTTATAGAGAAAATAAATACTCTAAATGTGCTTTTACATTACCTATTAATATATGAAAGATAATGTATATGACATCACTTTATAATGAAGTCCTTATAGATAGGAATAGAAGACAAAAGGAAATGATTAATGTAGACACCAAAACAACACCAATCTGATTAAGTGATTACAAACACTGATCGCATTGACATACACAGCTTTTAGGGCAGCCCTCAGAGGTCAAACAGTGGTCCTAGCCACTCACACAGCAGTTTAGAAGGTCAAAAAGTGAGCAGAGCAAAGTTGGTCATTTTAGCAAGCCTTAAATCCAGAGCAAGCCTTAAATCCAAAGCAAGCCTAATCAAAACAAGGCCCGACCGAAGTGTCGCGATATCGCGACGCTTCGGCCCCAAAGCCAAGACCCGGCCGAAGTGTCACGATATCACGACGCTTTGGCCCCAAAGCCAAGACCGGGCCGAAGTGTCGCGATATCGTGACGCTTCGACCCCAAAACCAAGGCCGGTACGAAGTGTCACGATATCGCAACACTTTGGGCCCAAAGCCAAGACCAGGCCGAAGTGTCGTGATATCGCGACACTTCGGGCCCAAAGCCAAGGCCCGATCGAAGTGTCGCGATATCGCGACACTTCGGCCCCAAAGCCAAGACCGGGCCGAAGTGTCGCGATATCGTGACACTTCGGGCCCAAAGCCAATATCGGGCTAAAGTGTCACGATATCGTGACACTTCGGGCCCAAAGCCAAGATCGGGCCGAAGTGTCACGATATCGCGACACTTCGGGCCCAAAGCCAAGACCCAGCCGAAGTGTCGCGATATCGCGACACTTCAGCCCCAAAGCCAAGACCAGGTCGAAGTGTCGTGATATCGTGACACTTCGGCCCCAAAGCCAAGACCGGGCCGAAGTGTCACGATATCGTGACACTTTGGGCCCAAATCCAAGACCCGATCGAAGTGTCACGATATCGCGACACTTCGGGCCCAAAGCCAAGACCCGGTCGAAGTGTCACGATATCGTGACACTTCGAGCCCAGAACAGAACCTTGGCCGAAGTGTCGCGATATCGCAACACTTCGGCGTCAAAGGCAGTACCATAACCAATCAGAGGCAGGCGTCGACCAATCAAAAGCAAGCATCCAAAGGTGACATTCCGCCAATCAAAGGCAAACATCAAGGCAAAAATCAAGGCATTCAAATTGCCATTAAAAAGATTTAAGGTGGGCTTTAGACAACTGGCAGTGACACCATAGTCAGTTGCATGGACCGTTGAAGGATTGTCACAGTGGCATTAACGGAAGCCCGAGTCGTGGGAGACTTTCCTCTTTCGAGGAGACACGACCGCCACATGGAACCTTTGACCAACGCGTGGCGCTTATGCACGACATTCAAGGAGACCCCCTGGGTCTATAAAATGGTGGATTTTTCCACCCAAAGGAAAAAAGGAGCATTTTTCTTAAACGCAACGAAGTGTTGTTCATTCGAAGACCCGATTGCACTCCTTTCCGAATTCATTCTTCTGCATCCATAATCTCTTGCGAAAGAGAGGTTGGTGGGTGGTTTTCAAAAGTGAAAACCTGACCTTCAGACCCGATGTTGGATCACAGCAACATCCATCCGACGATAATTCTCTTTCTGAGATTTCAAGCCCGTCCTTGGTGGATTGGCTTCAAAATTAAGTTTTAGCGTGGGTGGCCCGCTCGGGTGCCCCGCATGCTTTTTGTTCATTCTAGATTATTCTGTTATCGCGTATTTACATCACGCTCATGCTGTTTGAATAGTTTACGTTTTACGTTCAAATATGTATTGCAGTTAACAGCGTTCGAATGTATTTTCCAAAAGACAGTCATTAAATATATATGCTGCGATGCAATGAAAATACTAACTTGCAGGTAACGGAGAGCAGATTCATCGACTGTTGCTGGCAGCAGCCTTTTGGTGATGAGTTAATCAATCTTCTGCATGCATTTCTCATTGCTTCTAAAGACAAATGTTCTGTCCTCTTGTTGCAGGTGCTACTAAACAGTTGATTGTTTCTTTGAATGCAGGAAGAATAGCAGTCGGCAAGGATTCGTCAGCATAAGCGGCGGCAACACTGGCTCGCCCGATTCAAATGTGGGCATGCGAAAGAAGATCACTGTGCACTTTTTGTAATGGAAATCATGCTATTGTAACCGAGTTGGAACCACATGAATAAAAAGGGCTATGCTCCTACTTTTGACGGGATTATATTCGTGTTATTTCATGTATCAAACTAGTTCTGTTTTTATTACATCTCAGTATTTCTTTCTTTCGGAATCTCATGCTTACAATTAAATATTTGAAGAACAAGCTTATTGATGTTACTAGTGAAGCAAATAATTTAAGAGTTATGCAAATAAATGTATCTTACGATTCCATAAAATTAAATTCCATGATGGCAAATGCATGTTGCGGTACTAGTGATCGTTATCAAAGTGAAAACAATGCATGTTGTGATCGTCATCAAAATAAAAATAAAAATTGTGATTCAAGCAGTGATATTTGTGACCTATAATTCATTAGAATGACAAAAGAACTTTTTCTAAAAAAAATGTTATATATGACACAAATAATTTGAATATAGTTTGTAATTGTTTAGGGAAAGCTTATGCTATTAAAATTGATAATGACATAGATTTAACTGATAAAAGGGATAGTGATCCTCAATTTTTTCTTGATATTGAAATAAATTAATGTGATGATGTATTTGGTTATTTTGAAAGGTATACTAAAAGGATTGGTTCAAAACTATTATGTAAAATGAGATAAAAAAAAAGTTTGGAAAAACATGAACAAGGAATGAAAGAGCCAATTGGTCTTGTATATACAAGATAGACAAGCAATAATGAATCATAGACTACATTTGTGATAGAAAATAGTGACAACAAATCTATGATAGGGACTAATAATTCTGGTAACAATGGAGGACAAGTAGGAAATAATGAACCAAACAAAGGAAAAAGGAAACCTATAAAAGGGAACAAATGTAACCATTGTTGTAGATATGGACATAAGATAGATATTTGTTGAAATATTCGTGGTTGTGAAACCTGTAGAGGACATAACCATTCTTAAAAAACTTATCTCTATAGAGAAAAGATAAATTATAGATTAAATAAATTGTGGATGGATAAGTATTAATTAATGGGATAAGATGACAAGAATATTATATGGTTTATACAGAAGGAAACTAATTATGATAAAATTTTATTGAATAAAAAAGAATAATATTAATAATATCATGAAAAACTTTTATTATGACCCATGTACAACCTAGAAGGTGACCTACACTGAAAAACAATTGTAGTAATGATTCTTCAATAAATGACACTCTTATTATTGTTCTAGTGGATGACCTAGAGGTAATGATTATCTAGACGAAACCGAGAGGTAGAAACTTAGAGGTAATGATCTATAGGTAGTGACCAAAAGGTAAATAACCCAAGGTAGTGACCCAATGGAAATGACCTAGAAGTAAATACCAAAGGTGACTCAGATATGTTGACCTAGAGGTAAACACAAACAATTTATAAAGTAAAACCTAAATATGGTTGCATATATTCAATCATACCAAAGTTAGAGCTAAATAATGAAGAAAAGGAAGAATCGTAGAATGAAGGAAAAAAGCATTTCTACCCAATAATGTAATACAGACGGGTGTTGGAAGTATTACATTATTTGGTCCTATTGTAAATAATAGTTTGGTAAATGATTTATATTTTATATAATGTATGTGTCAATATGAGAGAAAGTGCAAGGTGTGAAGAGAGAGAATCAAGAGACATAATATTTGGCAAGATGAGAGTTTTGTCTTAATATGAGGAATGTGACAGGATGCATATCCTAGATGTTTGAGGAGAGCAATAGTCAAAGTATTGAAAAGTCATGTAAAATTATATATTTGAGACAAAGCTCCATGCAATGTAATCTCTCTAAATAATTCTTGTAATATTTGATATTAAATATATTTGAGATATATTGTTGTTATTCCAATATTGTAATTCATTGTTATTTCTTGTTAGTGATATTTATATAATATATACTTGATCCTGGATAAAGATTTTTGTGAGTTAGTATTGCTAGATGATTATCACATTGGGCATGTCAATGACCTAGTAAAAGCGATGGCTCTTCTGCTCTAGGATATCTAAAATTTGGTACCAATTCCAAATAGTGGTATGAAGCTCAATGCCTCTCATACCAATACCATATATTGATACTAAGATGAATTCCTTGGATGGGTTTAATTTAGGTTATACATATTACCTCTTTGTAAGTTTAGTTTTAGCCATGTAAGCAACTAAGATGTGAATGGCACCCAAGTATGAAATATAAGCCATAAACAAAGAAAATATTACATTAGTTATGTCAACCTTTTTAGGATGAAGCTTAACATTAGGAATATTTTTTCTTAGTAAAATGGAATCATGGTACTACAATTAGTGGTTGATCCCATTTAAGTGATAATGTGTATCTATGTTAAAAAATAATAATTAGATATTATTTTAGGTTCCTAGGAGGGTAATTATAAGAGATATATCTAATGCATACTAGTTCAAATTTAGAAGGCGTATATTTGTTGAATTTATCACACATATAAGTATCATTTACTTATACTTTATTGTTTACATATTTATCTCAAAAAAGTAGCTATCAAAATGATTAAAACAACACACCTTAGGTTATCTTAAAATGCAATGTAAATTTATGCTTCACATAAAATCATGCATTTTATTCTATTAGAAATTGAAAAATATAATAATAATCCACACTAATAATTATTCAATTCATCTTATAATTGGGATATAGTGAAGGATTATTTATTGGTGGTAGAGGAATAGTCTAGGGTAAAACAATACATTCGTTATAAAATAAATGCAACTTATCTTACCCTAATTCCTAAAAAGAAGGATGATGAATTGTTTGATTCTTTTAGACCCATAAGCCTATGTAATATGGCTTATCAGATTATTTTCAAAGTTATGGCACATAGATTAAGGTCATTGTTAGATAAAATAATTTTAAAAGAGCAAGGAGGATTTGTGAAAGGGAGACAAATTCTAGATGGGATCATATTAGCTCATGAAGTTATACATTCAACAAATTCAAGAAAAGAGAAAGCTATGATATTAAAACTTGATGAGTAAATCCTATGATAAGGTTAAATGATATTTTATTTTTGTAGTTTTAGATAAGTTTAGTTTTGGGAAGAAATGGGTTAGATGTATTAAAGCTCGTGTCTCTACAGTTTATTATTTAGTGTTGGTCAATGGGTTAGTGATAAAATATTTTAAAGCTGAGAGAGGTCTTAGACAAGGATATTATTTATATCATTATTTGTTCATTATTATGGCAAAATTTTTGAGTAGGAACTTGTAGACACCAAAACAGCACCAATCTGATTATGTGACAACAAGCGCTGATCGCATTGACACACACAGTCCCTAGGGCAGCCCCCAGAGGTTAAACAGTGGTCCTAACCACTCCCAAAAGTAGTTTTGAGGTCAGAGGTCAATTTGGCACCTTTTTGGCACTTTGCTCTCTGATTGTCCCACCCAGGGACGAATACAAACTGGCATTCGTCCCACCCAGGGATGAATATCAGCATTCACCCCAGGGTGAGGCGAATAGCAAGTTTGACTAGCAAAAAGTCAAACCTCGACAAGACCGCCAGTTAACTGAAGCTTCAGGCCATGCAATTGCGAGGAATGGCTCCAAATCAAGGATAAATACTTCATTCATGCATGTATTGGATTTTTGGAGCCCTCATGCAAGGAGACTCTAAATCAGGGAATAATCTTTTTCCCCAAATAGGACATGCAACTCCAGTGGCGCCCTCGCATGCGCATTCAAACATAGAGACCCTAGGTCTATAAATTGGTTAGTTTTCTCACCCAAAAATATATAGAGAGGGAGCATTTGAGAAATGAAGTACTACCAATTTACATACCTACTTGCGATTTGTGCCTTTCACATCCTTAATCTCTCATTCGAAAGGGAGGTTATTGGGTGACTATTGGAAGCACAAATCAAGACCCAAAACCTGATTTTTTGCCACAATATCCCAAAAAATTTGTCAAAAACACCCCATAAGAAGTTTTGGACCCATACCAAGTGGATTGGTGCCGAAATAGAGTCCCAAACGGTGGGCGTCCTGCCCCCAGGCACTCCCCAAGCTGTCGTAGTTCTAAACACCCCACCCCGGAGTGATTAGAAATTTGTGATATATTTCTATAATTTTTCATTTGCATCTTATTCTATGTTATTTAAATAGGCTGTAGTTTAAATTTCACTTCATTCTGAGCATTTTTGACCAGGTTTTTATCATTTCTCGCCTTTACTAATCTATAAATGCCATTATCAAAAAATGGGTGCTAGAGGTCAAATTGGATAAATATGACCATATGGGTCATCCCAAAACACCCCCAATTAGCTAACCCCAACTTTACAGGTCATTTGGAGCTTCCTAGGTAGGACATTGAAGAGGGTGCTTTCTGACAAATTATTGCAGGTTAATTCGTCCCACCCCGAAGCGAATACAAATCTGTAAGGAATTTCTCGACTGTTCTTTTTGCAATGGTCTCTTGGTAACATATTCATGCTTCTATAAAATTTTTAGGTCGATCTGATATTATTTGGTCATCGGTTTAATATTTTCATGCATACACTGACAATAGGCCTTGGGAAATTCATGTTCTATTCTATCTGCAGGTGCTACTAATATTTTATGTTTCTTTGAACATAGGTCTTCAACATCGAAGGAGTAGGAAGGATCCAACAATCATATACACAAGCGGTGGTGATTTTTTGATCCGCCCATCTTACATGTGGGCACGCGAAAGAAGGATTGCTATCCATGGATGTGATAAGAAACATATTTGACGCTCCTATCCCCTAAAAAGGAAGGAGACACATTGTAACACAAATTTGAAAGCATATAAATAAATAGAGCATATTTCATATTGCTTTTATCTTGTGTAGATTCATCTATGTTCTTTCCTTTCATGCATGTTTCAATACATAGGCTTTTAGCGGTAATTTTGGTTTTACACGCACCGTGCTTGGCATATTCCTTTTTGTTTCCGTATCCTCATGCTTTCAGTGGTGATCACGATGGGACCTTTGTCCCTTGATTTTTAAGATTAAATTTCTGATTAAATTTGCTTGTTTTTGCTTACAGGTACCATGTTTTCAAATGCTGGACTGTTGTTCGTTTCAGTCTGTGACGAGTACAAAGCTGGAATTCATCTTACCCAGGGATGAATAGGAATTCATCCTACCCTGGAATGAATACAGATCTGTTATTCATCTCATCCAGGTATGAATAGATCTCTGTGCAATTTTAGAGCAGAAATTCAGAGACATCCAATTTGGGCAGAGAAGAGGTAGGGGTTACAAACACCTTCTGTCATTTTTTGTTTTCTATTTTTGGTTTTCTGGTTATTTGCTTGCATAGGAGAGTTTGAATGCTTGTTTGCTTCATTTATGCAACTTAAAAATAACCCCACACACCACGTGGTAATTGAAACAACAAGGCGTTGGTCGTAAAACCCCAACCCTTGAGCAAGACCAACGATGGATTTTATCATCACCTTGGCTTGAGATACTACATACATAACCCCAATCGCGACTGTTGCTAGACGTAAATCTTAACGAAAGCTGACCAAGTGTAGCGGGGGTGATTCCCAGTGCATGAGGATAAGTCTTCTATGGTAGGTGTCATAAATAGAGTGATTCCCCTTCCGTACTATCTATGTTCCACGTACCATCTGCTCTCACGTACCAGTAGTTTCCCTCACATAAGGGTAGGTATATAGAGAGGTTGGTATATCGGTCTGGAAAAGGTATATCGAAGGGGCGACCATTTTTGGGAGTCACAAGAGCCATCATATTGCATTTAAACATTCTTCACAAAAGCTTTCAAACAAACATCAAAACACACTAAACCAGGTTTAGGGCACACTTTTAATCTTTAAACGAGATAACCACTGCATTGATTGTGTGTTTCCTTTCTGTTTAAGTGTAGCATAAAGAATCATAAAAGAAAATAAAAATCTACTCATCTTAAGGAGCACATCACCATGGTGTACACTCGTAGTCGAGCCCAATCATAGGCAAGTGCTACAGAAAGTGTGCAAAGGGAGACAAGTCACCTCCAATATAGTCCTGAGGACTTGGTCATCCCGCCTTGGCGGCATGGCACACAAGATAGTACACATCATGCCATCACAGAATAGGACTCTAAAGGCACCTCTTTGAGAGGCACCCCCACTCAGCATAGGCCCTTTCAAGAGGATAACCTACATGTAGCACTCAACATAGACAGGAGACCTCCCTTAGATGCTCATTATGAGTGGCCTAGTGATGAAGTGTTAGAACAACATGGGGTCCAGAAGGAGGGGCCACATGATTTCTTCATCCCTCCTTTACCTTGTATTACTGTTAGAAACACTAGGCAATATCCAGAGTATCAGGCTCTCCAAATAGGGCAAGACAATTCTTCCTGCACCTTTTACGCATATGAAAGAGAGTGCGAGGAAGACCACTACATTCCTTAAGAGCAGTACATAGCACGGGAACAATGCACCTCCATACCTACTATGTATCAGGATCGCCCATTGAGGTCGAAGCCTCAGGTAAATGCCGCTAACCTCGACAGAGGGAAGCAACCCATAGGGGTCTCGGATCATCACGACCAAGATAGACATGTAGGAGAGGCATCTAGGCTTCCTAAAAATGAGACAACAAAACAAAGTGACTTGGCATTTTCCAAACATGCCACCCACCAAGCACAGATTACGTAGCTCAGGCAAGATCAACAACAGTTAGAACATATGTGTCGCCTTAACAAAGAGCGCATTCAACATCATACAGCCGAATTGCTTCATCACACTGTGCCTGAGAAGGTCCCAACTCCTCGAACACATAAAGTAGAAGTGTATGAGAGGCCTAACCCCTTGGTGCGAGACAGGTCTCTGTGACCTTGTCAAGTACTACCTCCAAGACCTGAGTGTGAGGCCACTCCCCGAAACAATGATGGGCACCCTCCATGGGCACCCACCTATGCTTATAGGTCTCGACCAGGCACTCCTAAAGAAGCCTATGAGGATTATGAACAAGAAGAATAGCGGGCTGAAATGCCCTACCAAGGCAGAAGGGTTGCTATCCAAGCACCCCTCCATAGGCCTCCAGCTCCTCGTAACCCACGGTGGGAGCAAACCAAGGAGGAAGAGATCAAATCCTCCAATGCATATAAAGCACTACTAGAGCACTTAGAATCTATGGAGATCAAGACTTCTCGGCCCCAAAAGCCCACTTTATGCCAACTTCGTAGTCATCCTGTGCATCCGTATGTGTCGGCACCTCCATACACTGAACACTTTAAACTGCCCCAGTTGGCACTCTTTAGAGGGGAGGAGGATGCCCAAGAGCATGTGATTAGATTCCTGAGCCAGTGCTTTGGCATTCAGGACAACAATGCTTTGTTACTAAGAACATTTATAACCACATTCGTAGGCTCTACCTTGGATTGATTCACTCAGTTACCAAAACATAGCATCAGTAATTTGGATCAGCTAGTGGACGCGTTCCTCGAATGCTTCGCCTTTAACACCAAGAAAAATGTGTCATTATGTGACCTAGCTAGCCTCAGGCAGTATGAGGAAGAGACCATGGTGGCATATGGGAACCGGTGGAGGACGCTACTTTCAAAGCTACCCTACCTCCATCCCATGTCTGACCTGACTCAGATGTTCTCAAAGAGTTATTTGAGATTGATCTTCGTGCTATTACAGCTGTAGCAATATGCCACTCTTGAGGAAGCTCTGCTACAAGCCAAAATCATTGAGGAGATCAAGATACAGGATGGCAAGATCGCCAAACCTAAGAAGAAAGAATGGACCAAGAACCCTAAAATAGGGACCACGCAACAGAAACCCACTGCGGTCAATCAGGTTTCTATCAATGTCCCTAAGACTGCACAAGCAACGTAGCCTCAAAAGGCTAACTATCAGGCAGTGCCTCCCAAAAATTATGATAGAGAAAACCAGAGGCAGGAACAAAATCAGCAGCATCACACTAGGCGAAAATTTACACCTTACATAGAGTCCAAGGACTCTCTTTTTGACCGCTTATCAGTGGTGAACTTGATCAACCTGCCAGAGATTCAAACTATAGACCCCAATGCACCAAAACCTAAGGGGTACCAAGAGGACTTGTACTGTAGGTTCCACAGATGGAAGGGACATGATCTTAATGCATGTTAGAAATTCAAAGGTTTGGTACAAGACCTAATCGACAACAAGACATTGGCGATGGACAACCCTGTAGCGCCAAACAACCAACATATGGGAGTCTTCAGAGACCCCTTGCCTGCCCATGATGCACAGGCAAAACCCCTTCAAGTCAATGAGGTGCAACAGAATTGCCCCATGTAGGGATATGTAGGGATGATAAGCATCGTGACTAGGAATAGGAGGTATCAAGAAGATGCCCCTGCGGCAGCCACTGGAGAAGTTCCATCGACATCACAACCTCAATAGCACCCTATGCAACTTCCCTCGCCTAGACCAGTGGCCACAATTCGGACTAGACTTACCCAAAGTCTAAGGACCACATCGGCTAGGCTCTCCATATACGAGCTCATTCAACAATCCATGCCACATCGGGAGGCTCTAATGGAGATATTAAAAGCCATCGAGTTGCAGCCCCATGAAGCAAACTCTTTCAACAACTTTATGGGACATGTCAAACAATGTACAGAACCAGTCATCACCTTTAGAGAAGATGAATTAAAATCAGTGACTGGTGATGTCGTGGATCCACCCCTGCACATCATTGTGCGGGTCAATGGGATTCTGTATAAGAGGGTGTTGGTGGACACTGGCTCTTCTAGTAACATCATCACAACTAAGAAACCTTTATTCGTTCTATTAATCAAATATAATTTACAATCTTATATAGGCTTTAGGAAGCCACAATATACTCCAACAAACTAATTCGTAAATATCCTAAGCCTAGAATAGCTGAAACAACTCCCAACATAGGTTGATGACACACCCACAAAAATAGTCAAATCTAACTTAACCCTATAAGCTCTCAAAGCTCAACTAATCAACACTAACATTAGCAAAGCTAATACAATATTAATTGCTAACAAATAGTAACCTATATACTTTTAGGAAAATAGGAATATTTATCAAATATTCCAACATTCTCCCCCTTGATGCTAAAGACACTCATGCAAGAGTTATTTAAGCATCACAAAATTGGAAGAAAATATTTTTCTTACGTTTCCTCCAATCTTGAATCAAGAAATCAAAATTTATAAAAAACTTGTGGTGGCACTCCTTCCACTCTTCATGTGGGATCTCCTTCATCTTTGTTGCTACTCTTTCCTGCAAGTAACCGAGTGCCCTCTTTTGATGAGCTACTCCCCCTTCATCAAAAGCTTCTTCAAAAAATGACATTCCCATAATGTCACATGTATTGGTTCTCACTAACCAATCTAGCACATTTCTTTCATTATTCTTTCTATGATCTTCAAACCATATTTCATCTCCTAATACTCCTCCTGAGTATGTAATATGCATTGGAATTTCATTCATCTTTGATGTTGCTCCTCCATAACGCAAATGCTTGAGTGCCATCTTTTGTTGATTAGCTCTCCCTTCAACAAAAGTCTCTCCTCTTGTGGTTTTCAGCAACCACTCTCTTACATCTTGATCATGATGGTCTTTAAACCATACTTTCACATTTTGATCATCTTTTACATCTTCATCACTAAACAATACTCCACATGAGTATTTACAATTAATCATCTCACATAGATGATTATACCATACAACTCTTTCAGATATTTCTACACAAAATATCACAACAAATATGGCCATCCAATGACCAATTACATATGCAACATAAAGTTGCTCCTCACACAAATGTTCTCTCAAAACAATGGCTTTACAATATTCCTTCTCCCAAGGAATTTTAAACACATCATTTGGATCCATGTGACCCAAGTTCTTCATTACTTGTCTTCGCTCCAAGAAGACTCTTTAACAAAGTTGTCTCAATGAGACAATCACCTTTAAATAATGCCTTTGGAAGATATTCTCCTTTCTTTTCATACCTGCTCACAAAAAACAAATCATTAATCATAAAAATATTACCTTCACTATGATTAGATTTGGTGCTTCCCATAAAGCTGCTTTGTGGCAATTCTCCTTCATTGTATGTTGCTTCAAGAGCAACCATCAACTCTTCACTAAGAGTTCTCCTCCTTTGTTCAAGCCATGTTGGTGTGTTGAAACACCATTCATCCAAGCAATCATTCATTGTTGCTTTATCAAAACAAATCTTTTTCTGCAATGTAGTCACTCCAAGTGAGTGATCTCCATCCACAATTGTCTCTTCAAGACAATTCTCAATCTCCTTTGATGATGCCTCCATTTCACCATGAAGTTCATCAATGACTATCTCCCTATTTTCTAGCTCCTCTTTGAGATAGTTTTCCTCATACAAAATAGTTTTCACTCCTGATGAGTGATCTTCAATCATGAGTGATGTTTCCTTGGCCATTACAACAAGAAAATCAGCAGTCACATTGTTATTTTCTGTTTCTATCTTATGTGCTTTCTCACTTTTCTTCTCCCAAATGAGATAATATTTTGTGCTCTTTTCTTCACACAACATATTGTCATCTTTGAGATTCACAAAATCTCTCTTCACATAACCTTCTTGGACTGATGGACAAGAAGTATCTCTATTTGTCACTCCTGATGAGTGATCTTCACAATTGAGCATGAAACTTATAGTCTTCATCTCCTCTTCATCAACAATGTCATGGGAATCAACATCCCATACTTCTTGTGAATCAATCTCATCTTTATATTTATCATTTTCTTCCCCCGTAGAGGAACAATTTTATCATCTCCTTCAAGGAGATTTTTAGTTGCTCTTTCAAGAGAGCACACAACCATTCCAAGTGAATGGTCTTCAAGCCAATGGTCTTCCTTGAACATTGCTTTTCCAGCATCATGCCAACAATCTTGGTTGAGGTCATTTTCATCATTATTCTCATCCATGAGAATTTTAGGTGCATTCTCCATAATACACTCTTCATTTGTCTCTGCTTTATGTGAGTGGTCTTCAACTATGCAACACTCCATGATGAGGGTTTCTCCATCATTATCTGCTTTATTCTCCTCCATGAGAATTGTAGATGCTTTGTTCATGAAGCATTCTGCAACAAATAACTGATGTGGTGTCTTCTCCATAAGACACTCTTTTTCATATGTCTCCTCCATGAGACATTCTTCATCATACATCACCTCATCTAGGTGATCTGCAAGCAAGGAACACTCCAATGTGAGTGTTTCTCTTCCTTCAACTTCAAATTTTGCTTCCACTTTTGAATGATCTTCACAACAAGATCTTTGAGCAATTGTCTCGTCATTGAGACATTCATCCTTTTTGCTATCAATGTGAATGATTTCAAAGCATTCCATTCCTGCAAACAATTCATTAGTACAATTTTTCTTTTCATCTTTTTCTCCTCCTAAAAGAAATAATTGACTATTACAATTTTCCATGCCATTACAAGACATGTCTGCAACTATGGGTGTCTCACAATAACTCTCTCCAATGAGATTTATACAAGGCTCCTTCGCCTTCTCATCCTCTTCTCCATGAAGGGATTCCGCATCTTCGGCTCTTTTCTCTTCAAGAAGTTCATCATCACTCTCTTCGTCACACATGTCGTCCTCTTCAAGGAAGAATTCAGCATCATAAGAATGTATGTATTCTTCAAATGACCTACCTTCATATGAGCCTTCACAAGAGTCTTCAAAAGCTCCTGCAAAAGGATCTAACTCAGAAACTTCTTCAAGGAAGCAAGGCTCCTCCTTGCTTAAACAATCTTCTTGATTGTCACTCATGACTTTATGGGTGTCTGCATCAAACCCATAAGCATCCTTCAACACTTGCCATGCCACTGTAGCTGATTTACAATTGGCTATGAGAGGAAAAACACTCTTTTCCATTCCTCTCCTCAAATCCATAAGGGCTAAGCAATTTTCATATTGCTTCCCTTTCATATCTTTACTCTCGTCTCCTTGTAGCTTGTTCCATGTGGGTTCCTCATATCCTTCTTCGACTATGTCCCAAAACCCTTTTGCAATCAATAAAGTCTTCATCTTAATTGCCCAGAATTGATAGTCTTTACCATCAAAAACTGGCACCTTCACATATTCAAACTTGGTGTCCATTTTGTAAATGTCCAATCATCAATATTCCATCACAATATTTAACCCTTCAACGGGGTTCCAAGGGGCAGCTAAACGGGTGCTCCAGAAGGCTTCCCGTCAATTTTCTTACCTCACTTTTGATGCAAAAAATATCCCTCTTTTAAAGCCTTTTTACAAGGATTGCCTCTAGGGCAATTGTGCCAATCATTTACAAAAATTGCCTCTTAGGCAATGTTTCCTCTTTTTTTTTATTTTTAACAAAATTTCACCTATCAAAGCGTGAAAATTTTACATATATTTCCTCTTAGGAAATGCCTTTTATCCAAAAATTTTGACAAATAGTTTCCTTTTCATTTTCAAAATTTTCTATTTTTTAAATGCTAAATTTTTAAAATTTTAATCAATTTTCTGCCGCGCGTGGGGTTCGACCTCGCGACCTCCCGCGGCCAAGCTTGGCACTAGCCCAAATAACCAGTCGGGCTAGCGCATCTAACGGGTACAGAAGGCGACTGCATTCTATTTAAACCCTTTGTCGTGCCATTGTTTAAAAAATAATTGGGACTTTTTGTCCCACATCCGTCATGCGGACGGATTTAGAGGCTTTAAAAGCCCTTTGTCGCGCGTTAGTTCTCGATTGCCTGCGGGCAATAGAGACCGAGATGATTTTGCTCGACCGAACGGTGGCCCGCGGGCGTGCCACATGGCGAGGTTTATCACTACCATGCGTCCGATTGGTGCTACTTGTCGGCCAGTGATCTTCTCGCCTCCACGTCACCGCCACACACCGCCATGTGTCCTGCTCGCATGCTGCCACACACCGCCACGTGTCCTGCTCGCATGCCACCACACACTGCCACGTGTCCTGCTCGCACACCGCCATGTGTTTAGTTCCAGCCAGTCTCTGCCTCAGTTTGTGTGCTAGCTCCAATTATTCAAGTCCCACTCCTCGAGATTCATGCCGTTGTGGGCTGCTCCTCGAGATCCATGCCACTACGGGCCGCTCCTCGACCTCTACAGGCCGCTCCTCGAGATTCGTGCCTCGTCGTGCCTCCTCAGCTCTGATACCAATTGAGAAACCTTTATTTGTTCTATTAATCAAAGATAATTTACAATCTTATATAGGCTTTAAGAAGCCACAATATACTCCAACAAACTAATTCATAAATATCCTAAGCCTAGAATAGTTGAAACAACTCCCAACATAGGTTGATGACACACCCACAAAATTAGTCAAATCTAACTTAACCCTATAAGCTCTCAAAGCTCAACTAATCAACACTAACATTAGCAAAGCTAATACAATATTAATTGCTAACAAATAGTAACCTATATATTTTTAGGAAAATAGGAATATTTATCAAATATTCCAACAACAACAGCAGCATTGAAACATTTGAAGTTGTCGACATCTCACATCGTGGCCTCCACTTATACACTGCAAGCATTCAATGATGCAATATGCTCGATGGTTGGAATAATTATCCTACCCATCCAAGTGGGACAAAAGACTATTCATACATTGTGCCACATCTTGGAAGGTGAGATGGCTTATATTATCTTACTGGGTCGGCCGTGGATCAGGGACATGAAGTGTGTCCCTTCAATAGCTCATCAGTGCTTAAAGTACACATTTGAATGACAGGTGGATGTAGTCTCGGCAGACTTACAGCCTTTCAAGTACTGCAATACGGTGTAATTCATGCTGCAATCGACCCTTCCATCAATGTATTTGGATTTTTAGTTGAATCCATCTAAACAAGGTCTGATTTCGTAGGCATCATTGTTGACAAGTCCATCAAATCCTCATTCAAGTCCATCTTCCTCATCTACTCCTTCAACAACAATGCCACCTACGATGGCCACACCAAAGGACAAGGGAAAGAAACCCGTAGAAGAGGGACCACCCCTCGTCTCAACCATCTCTATCGAAGAGATGCCTAGCCGAATGGAAGTCGAGACACCTGGTTCTCCCCACATGGAGTGGACTCAGGAAGGACTCCCATTCGCTCCCCCTCAACCGCCAACGATCACCGTTGAGATGGCCAACATGGTCCTGGGGGAGTATCTAGTGAGGAACATTGTAGCAACACCCACACTTGAGTCCATGCAGGACATGGGGAGACCTCGACTCCCCATCGGCTTTGTGGTTCCTTTATGCTACCCATACAATCAAACAAACTTTGTTTATGGGGGCCTGGATAATGGCGTTGAGACTTGTATGCAAGAAGACGAAGATGATGAACCTTTTGCTGAGGATGTCAACTATCTGTCCAACCCGAATTTCACTTTGAGATATCTTGGCCAATGCAATTGGCACGGATATGGTTTGGGTAGGTATGAGCAAGGAGTGTGTGTTCTTTGCCAACCGAGATATCAAATGTCGTATGACAAGTCAGGAGTAGGGTTCAACCACCCCATATCCCTTGACATCTTGGTAGAGAACATGCAAGGCCTAGGGATAGGCAAAAAGTATGGGTTGGCATTAGATCCATATGCCAATCCTAACACAACCTATACATTGGGGATTATCTCCCATTGCTAACAACCAACCTTGTTGACCTTAACAACCCTTTCCCTTCGGTTGAAAAGGGGGAAAATTCAAGGACTCACTTACAAGAGGGATATGGACAAGACCAAGAAGGGTCTTCAGAAGATGAGTCGGAATACGAGGTAGCACCTTGGGATCCTTTCGAGTCTTATAGCAATCATTCACAAGTGCATCCCATGGATGATGATCAGGAGAGCTTCCTAACAATGTTCCCTTTGGATGTTTCGATTGAGCATATGCTACTTCAAGAGAATCAGGTCCCCCCGTAGAGAGCGAAACAACCTCGATGGGACCACATTAATTTGCTCGAGCAATATGAGCCTCCTATGTTGCAAGCAGTTGTTGGAGCCAACGAAGGCCTTTGGATCTTTGATAATGATTACGAATATGAAACAATGATGGCTTATCTCAATCATATGCGACAACAGTAATATCCCTTAGACATAGACGACATGTTTGAACAGTTACACATAGGGCCAAGACATAGGTGGCACCTCAACCCGACAAAATTATAGCAATTACTGCATCCACCACTCCAGGTATACAGAGAGCATTTTCTACCTAGAGACCCTATGCAACCATCAGTGCCTAGGGTGGACCCTATCTTTTTATTCGTGCATAGGGCTGATCCATTTATGCTAGTACCCACAGAGCTAGATCCGGAGCACAAAGATTATCTAGGATGTTCGAGCAGTCATACCCACGATAATGGAGACCACAATCATTTCATTAACATGATATCCATTGATTTAACCGCCCCCATTCATGATCCAATCGACCCAACACGGTCATTGCATCTAGACCTAGATGCTATTGACTGGGATCACGCTGACACACCGCCATCCCCATCAGAGTACTGGCCTTGTGGTGGGATGTTCCATTTCACCCCAGGACAGACTCAGGATGTCTTCCATGTTGAAGAGGAACTCGACGTTCCGAAGGATGATCTAAATTCATAAAACGATATCCACTTGATCCCAACTCCACACTAGTTGGAGGACGGATCCCACATGTCGGTCGAGGAGACGACTGATGTAGACATCGGCTCAGATCCAGTGAATTTGCAAATCATCAAGTTGGGGGTAAGTTTATCCCTTGAAGAGCAAGCTGACTACATTGCCCTTCTCAAAGATAAAAAGGAGGTTTTTGCATGGTCCTACAAATAAATGCCAGGGCTAGACCCATAGCTAGTCACGCATAATCTAACGCTTGATCCGACAGTCAAACTAGTAAATCAAAAACTATGTAAGATGCACCCAACAGTTGCATTAATGGTCAAATACGAGCTACAAAAGCTATTGGATGCACAGTTTGTCATCTGTGTGGATTACCCACCATGGTTGTCTAACATGGTGCTCGTCAAAAACCCCGATGGGAGGATTCACATATGCACCAATTTTTGAGATCTAAACAAAGCGAGTCCTAAGGATGATTTCCCATTTCCTAGCATCTACGCATTGGTAGACACTATGGTGGGCCATGAAATGCTTTCCCTTATGGATGGTTTCTTGGGATACAATCAAATTCGTATTAATCTCGAAGACCAACTAAAAATGACGTTCACAACGCCTTGGGGGACATTTTGTTATAAGGTCATGCCTTTTGGCCTTAAAAATGTTGGCACCACCTACCAACGTGCCATGATGTACATCTTCCATGATTACATGCATAAAAATTTGGAAGATTACATGGATGATTTGTTGGCCAAATCTCTTTTGCGCCCAGATCATCTCGATGACTTAAGCAAGATCCTCGATCGCCTCATGGAACATAAAGTCAGACTAAATCCCAAGAAGTACGTATTTGGCGTCACATCTAGAAAGCTTTTGGGTTACATAGTCTCCAAACGAGGAATTGAGGTAGACCCACACAAATTCAAGGCAATCCTTGAAATGCTTCCTCCAACTACCATCAAGCAGCTCAAAAGTCTACAGGGAAAGGTCACGTCAATCAAGCACTTCATAGCATAACTATCTGACAAGTGCCGACCCATGAATAAATTATTGCACAAGGGGGTAGTATTTCACTGGGATGATGGGTGTCATTCAGCCTTTGACGACATTAAACAATACTTGGCTTCGCCACCAGTATTGGCACCACCTAGACCAAGAGTGTCATTCTATTTATACATCTCAGCTACAAAGGTGGCACTGGGCGCCATGCTATCCCAAAAAAATGAACTACATAAAGAACAGGCTACTTACTATCTTAGCCGCACCCTGGTCAGTTATGAACTTAACTATGCATACGTTGAAAAGCTCTGTTTGGCAGTGGTTTTTGCTACCAAAAAGCTATGCCACTACATGCTCAGCAATACGACGTATGTTGTGTCTAAGGAGAATCCATTACGATACATGATGAGTCGCACTTATCATAGTAGTAGCACAGCAAAATGGATCATGTTGTTGACAGAGTTTGACATAGAATTCATTGGACAAAAATCCATAAAAGGTCAAGTCATCACCGATCAACTGGAAAAGGCTCCTCTTGAAGACGACCAACCTCTGACCGTAGAACTACCTAATGATGGGATTTTTCATGTTTCAGAATCGCCAGATTCTAATGAGCCTGAGTCACAGGCTGACATGACCCTATTCTTCGATGGTTCTAAATGTGATCAAGGAGGTGGTGCGGGAATTGTATTCTTCACTCCACAAGGGGCTCCAATGCCTCTATCATTTAAATTAGACTTCATGTGCACCAACAACAATGCAGAATACGAAGCCTTGCTCATAGGTCTTCAGATAGCAGTCACCATGAACATTAAACATTTAAACATCTTTGGTGATTCGTTGTTAATTTTCAATCAAGTAAATGGGATATTCCAATGTAAATTTCTAGTTCTACAGGCCTACAAAGACCTTGTGGACAAATTCTTGGCACAACTTGAATGGTATGATATCGAGGCACTCCCTCAATCATCAAATAATTTTGCAGATACTATGGCCTCCTTGGGGTAAATAATCTCGCAAGACCCTTCTGGTGAAATGACAACCATTCAAGTCAAAACATTATCATAATCCGGGATGGAGCATGCAAGCTCTGACCTAATGCCAAGAATCCACCTGATCCAGATTGAACCATCTCAGGACAAGTTCTCTCGAATTCATGATTGTCTAACTCAAGCAAACTGTGGGTCCTTGTTCTCCCCAACCCCTCTTAATAGCAACACAACGCTATTTTTACAAGTTCTTTCTCATTCAGCTTTTTCTAGGGATGAACTTCAAGAGGGATTGGTCATTCATACCATCGAGGTTTCTGATCAGCAGGATTGGTACACACCCATTAGGGATTACCTCAAGTTAGGTAACCTCCCACTTGGATTGATACAAGCCGTGAAAAGATAATTTAAATAGAAAGTGGCAAAACATGTCTTGTTATGAGATATTTTATATTTTCGGAGCTATGAAGGAATCCTCCTTCGTTGCTTGGACCAACAAGAGTCCGCTTGGGTGATCACCCAAGCACATGATGGTACATGTGGTGGCCACTTCAGCGGTATGGCCATCACAAAGCACATTCTTCGCATGGGCTATTATTGGACATCTTTAGAGCGATATTATTGTGCATATGTAAAGAAGTGCGTGAAGTTTCAACACCATGCTAATTTGACACACATACCTTCTCAAGCCTTGTAGCCAATCCAATCGGCTTGGATTTTTCCATAGTGGGGCTTCGATCTAATCGAAAAGATCTCCCCTACGTCATTAGGTCGTCACACGTTCATCATAATGGCCACAGAGTACTTCACCAAGTGGTTGGAAGCAATTTCGCTAACCTCTACGACTGTAACCCGCATTGCGGAGTTTATTTTGCATAACATCATGTCATTTTGGTATTCCATCCAAGATCCTTTTAGATAATGGGATGTCATTCAATAATAAATATGTGCGTGCTTTGACCACAAAGTACAAAATTTAGCACAGTTTTTCAACACCCTATTATTCGCAAGCAAATGGGCAAGCAGAAGCGTCCAAAAAAATGCTAGTCGCCATCCTCAAAAAGACTGTCGTAGATAGTCGTAAGGATTGGCACATTCAGATCCTGCTTGCCCTATGGGATTATCGCACTAGCATTCGGACGCCCACTGGGGCAACTTCATTTTTGCTGGTGTATGGCTCCAAGGCAGTCATGCCTCTTGAGTTGGAAATCCCTTCCCTACGCATTTCAATGCAAGAGTTCATCGATGATGACAATGCACGGCAGGCTCAGTTAGACCAACTGACGTTGCTCGATGAACGACCCGTCAATGCTCTCAAGAATTTGTGTATCTATCAAGAGCGACTTAATAAAGCATACAACATGAAGGTCCACCTAAGGGAATTTTAGTTTGATGACTTGGTCTTAAAAGAGAACCAACAAAATTCTAATTTGTCGTCCCATCTACGGGACAATTTTGTGGCAAAATGGTTAGGTCCTTATGTGATTGATAGTCGAATAGGACCTGGAACATACTGGCTTGCCTCTCTTGAAGGAATCAAGGAGATAGAACCCTTGAACATCAATCATTTGAGGCCATTCCACATTTAGAGAGCCATAGTCCAACCAAAAGCTCTAAGGATTCCCATAATCGCTTGGTCAACCCAAAAAATGCCCCAAAGGTATCCATAAACCCTTTGGTCAAACCAAAAGCTCCAAGGATTTTCATAATCGCTTGGTCAAACCAAAATTCCCCAAAGGTGTCTATCAACCCTTTGGTCAAACCAAAAGCTCCAAGGATTTTCACAATCGCTTGGTCAACCCAAAATGCCCCAAAGGTATCTATAAACCCTTTGGTCAAACCAAAAGCTCCAAGGATTCCCATAATCGCTTGGTCAACCCCCAAAATGCCCCAAAGGTATCCATAAACCCTTTGGTCAACCCAAAAGCTCCAAGGGTTCCCATAACTGTTTGGTCAAAATAAATATTCAACAAAAAAAAAAAACAAACAAAAACAATAAAATCATCAAAAATTACAAAAAAAATTGCATTTCCATTCCATGCATACTCATAAAAATCAAAATACAAAAATATAGGTTGCATTAGGCATCGCATCCATACATTGCATATTTGATGGTCATACATGTCCCAAGCACCATAGACTGTCATTTCTTGGCAATTCCATCATTTTCCATATCAAAGCCATTTTATAAACGCATACATCCCAAATAACACCATCGCCATTTTTAGCATAAGTCATTTTTATCCTAATGTCTGTAAATTTTTCGTCATTCAGCTGTCTTTAAATTCCTAGCCAACAACTATACAAAGTTAAACAACTTTTACAAGGGAAAGTTTTATTTGGATCAAGCCTCGTTACGTAAAATCCCTACACAAGTTAAAACACATAAAATAATTCCTAAGTTGTGTGAATGCAAGAGAAACCTACAAAGTAGTCTAGGGTACCATATATGAAATATTAGCCTGTTCATCCCCCTATGTGAATGGTTTAAGAGTACTGAGAATTGAAAAAAGGACGAGCTCTTCCCCATCAATTCCCCTATATAAATAGTGGTTTTCACCACTACCACAAATTCCACTCACCATTGGTCCCTAAGGTTGTAAGGATTCGTACTACACATCCCTGCCAAGGATGGGTAGTCATCCCCAAGGCCTAAAAGGATCAATGACCATTCAAAAACAAAATTCCCACAAGCCATCATCACAATCACCTTTGGTCTCCAAAGTCATAAGGATTCGTACTACACGTCCCTGAATAGGATGGGTAGTCATCCCCAAGGCCTAAAAGATCAATGCCCTTACTTCATCATCTCCATAATCCCCTTTGGTTCCCAAAGTCGTAAGGATTCATACTACACGTCCCTGCCAAGGATGGGTAGTCATCCCCAAGGCCAAAAGGATCAAGGCCATCCATACGCAAAAAACATACAAGCTTAACCTTACAAAGCTCAAAAGCCAAATCAAAAATAGTGGTTATCACCACTATTCAAAATCCTTGCTCAAAGAGAAAAACAAAGAGAAAAATAAATAGTGATTTTTATCACTATGTATACAAGCAAGTATCCTCAACCATTGAGCCAATAAAAAGCCTGAACTTGAATCCCTGGAATTCTTAGCATTCAAAAACCATCTAGGTGATCCTCATTACGGGTTTGGTGGATAGCCTACCTGGCAATGGCGGTATCCTACCCGCATGACGATATGTCGGTCACATTAGCTTTGCGTGTGAGCAGACCAATGTTTGCATGTGGATGAGCTAGCTTATGGTATCTTAGATTGTCCCGTGGATTAATCTTACTAAATACAACAATGGACTTAGTGGAGCTAATTAGGTGATCCTCAGTACAGGTTTGGTTGATAGCCTAGCTAGCACTAGCGGTATCCTGACAAATACCACATAAATGAATTCAATTGCACACACATGGATGTGAAATAACTTGGTTAACCTCCAAGTCGGATTTATACCTTGTTCAAAATTCTTGCGAGATAAATTTACAGTCTTGGCTAGTTAGTTAAAATATCTGAATCTCAGAAAATCTTAACTACATTTTTAAAACAACTGGTACATTTCATTCCGTACATCACCATAAAAAAAAATGCAAAATACAAAAACAAAGTTTTCACATGCAAAGTCATTCCACAAGGTCATGCCATAAGTACAACAAGCCAGTCACTATTGCAGAGTCTAGGGTGCCATCGACAAGTTATCAACAAATCATTTCATTCATTCCATATGCATACATCATATAATTAGAAACATTGCATTCATCCTACCACATGCATACATCATCATAAATAACTGTGCATAAATAGAAAAACAAACCATGAAAAGTGCATAAACACAAAAAAAAATTCATCTGTATATATATCATCAAAAATTCCCGTAGGCTACAATGAAGTGGTCCTCTGACCTCGCAACAAATGCCAAAAGCTCAAAAACCCCCAAGCCTAGGGCGTCGACCACCATGATCATGCAGGATCGGTGCGACGAGAACTACCCATCGTGGTGTGGGTCCTATGGGACCTCTTAGGGTGACTGTTGCTCATCCCTGCATCATGCCTACTAGTGCCCCCCTCATCTAGCCGCCTGCGATGAGATGATGTTGACTGCTCAGTATCGATGTCTCTCGTCCGACGCAAAGAGCCACCTCCACGAGGCTCAGGTAACCATCCACTGAGGTGGATAATTTCTCCCTCCATATGCATCCAATGTCGAAACCACTATACCTCCCATCAAAACCATTCTGCCTCCCACCGACGGTAATAAGCTACTACATCGTCATGTTGTGCTAGCTGTGTCTGCAGGAGATCCCTCTCCCACCCAGCATCGGTATCCCCCTCCTGCCGGTGGGACATAGCCCATGCGTTCTTCCACTCAGCTAGCTGAGTCCGCAAGATATCCCTCTCCTGCAGAGCTTCCCCCAGCTCCTCATATCACCTCCGAAGCAGCCCTGCCAATCGTGCATTCTTAGTGTGCAACCTTGCCTCCATATCCCTTTGAAACTACCTGAGGCATCGGCGAATCCGGGACAACAGCCTAATCTGGCTCCCACTACTCTGGGACGTCTTGCATCTTTGGTTGATCTGGCACCCCAAACTCCCCTCCAACATCCTCAACTTCCACCATGTTCGCATCGTCTAGCAGAACTCCCCAGCCCTCTC
Organism: Wollemia nobilis; assembly: GCA_028583015.1. Lineage (NCBI taxonomy): Eukaryota > Viridiplantae > Streptophyta > Pinopsida > Araucariales > Araucariaceae > Wollemia > Wollemia nobilis. The sequence goes on from JAQPPZ010002517.1 coordinate 779,143, forward strand.
CTGGTGCCTTTGCACCCTCATCCCCTGCTGCACCCCCTAGAGGTCCCTCGCCTCGCCATCACCACAAATTCCACCATTTCTCATACTCGGTGGTAACCCCAATGTCATCCACATCTGGGACATCAATCATTGTATCTGCATCCTCACCCAGCGGTGCAATGACTAGCTGGTCTAGAGTCTTCTCGTCCCCTTAGCGTCGATAGATCATAGGCTCCCCAAGAAACCCCTGGCATACCCCGAACTATCATGTAACCCGACCATATGTGAAGAACTCCTACTCAGTCCCGTGTCACCCAATCAGCCACCACCCCCTTCGTACCCATCGGAGCCACTCTCCAGCCTCAAGCCAGGCTAGACAGTCTCGGTAGGGGCACCAAAACACTTCCCCTGGAGCAAGCCGAGCGAAGGCATCGACATAGTGCCCTATGGCACCTGCCCATTGCCGACTCTGACCCTGCTCCTCAGACCTCCACCACAGTGCCTTGTATCCAATATCTCGGTCTACCATCTTCGCCCGAGTCATCTAGGGTAGCCCCGTCGGCCTCTCCACTGCTATGTGCTGCCAAGCCCAGCACTGCAACAAGTAGCTACAACTAATCCCCTTCTGCCTCTGGCAGTGGACCTCGTACAACTCATCATAGAGCTATGCTAGTAGATTTTGTCCCCATCTCATGATCATAGGTGCATCCGTAGGACACTCCACCAACCAAAACACCACCTCTAGTAGGTTCCACGGGAACCTCGTGCTCGAAGAGTCTGCGAGAAGCATGTTGAAATGAGGCCCATCAATAATGTGTGCCTCACTCCCAACACACCCCTCTCTATCCACCATCGAACTAGTATACCACCAATCTGGCAGTCACCCTCTACCCTATCCACTGGGCTATCCACCCCCATCTCCTCTCCATGTCCAAAGCAGCGTGTCAACACTGATGTTTGCTGATCCCACGACGTCATTCGGATCGACAGTCCATCTATCGGAATCCAAAGAATCCGATAGACATCCTCCAAGGTCACCGTCATCTCCCCTGTTGGGAGATGGAAGGTGTTGGTCCGAGGATCCCATAGGTTGATCAGGGTCGTCAGATAGGCCTGATCCTCGACCACCGGCTCCAGCCGAGTCACCTGCTTGAGCCCAAGGGTTTCAAGCCAATCCCAGTCACCCAAAGTCAATGCCTCTCACGCTTCAGTGAACACCGTAGGCACACAGTACCGGCTCTTCACAACCTGCACAAGAAAACAACACAAAAACATTAAAAACAATGAAAAACTGTACAGCAAGGCATAAAAATGTACAGCCAAAAACATAACAAAATTCAAAATCAATTTGTCAGTTCTAGGGTTTTAACTCTCAACTGATAAATTGAAAAACAAACAACAAAAATTCAAAATTAATTTGTCAGTTCTAGGGTTTTACCTCTCAATTGATAAATTAAACAAAAACATAACAAAACAATTCAACAAAATCATTTGTCAGTTCTAGGGTTTTTCACTCTCAACTGATAAATTACACAAAAACATAACAAAATTCAAAAAAATCCTAATTTGTTATTTTTGGGGTTTTTAACTCTAACTGTTAAATTAAAAACTGTAGACACCAAAACAACACCAATCCGATTATGTGACTGCAAACACTGATCGCTTTGACAAACACAGCCCCCAGGGCAGCCCTCAGAGGTTAAAAAGTGGTCTTAACCACTTTCATAGCAATTTTGTGAGGTCAAGAAGCAATTTGGCACACTTGGACACTTTGCCCAGTATTCGTCTCACCCAGGGATGAATTCAAAATAGAATCCGTCCCACCCCAGGATGAATTCTGAATCCGTCCCTGGGTGGGACGAATTCTAAGCTTAACGGGCTAAAAGGCAAATGGTGCCAAGTGGCAGCCCAGAACAGTCAGTTAAGGGCTCCTACCTTGCACGCATGTGTAAGTGGACAGAGGTGCCGTTAGAGGACTGTTACAAGAAGCATTTATCAAAGTTCAAGTCAATGAAGGACTCCCCTCCATCATGGGAAGACAAGACTGCCACATGGCGCCTATGGCCAACACTTGGCATTGGTGCTTCCCTCCCAAAAGAGACCCCTTGGGTCTATAAAAGGTGGGACTTTTCTCACCCAAAACAGACAGGTTGAAGAAGTTTTCAAGTAACGAAGTGCTGCCGAATCGAAGACTCACTTGCATCCCCCTTTGTTCACCTTCCTACATCCATCAATATCTTTTGCAAGGGAGGTTGTTGGGTGGCCTTTGGAAGCTCGAACCTTACTCAAATCCGACGCATGGCTATTTGAACCTACCAATTCACCGACCCCCCAATCCTAAAAGGTTTTGGGCCCATCCTTGGTGGATTGGCTCCAAAATCGAGGGCCAACGGTGGGAGGCCCACTTGGGCACCCCCGCACCTCCTAAGTCCTAATTTTAGTTTTTGAGCACTTTAGATTATTTTTTAGATTGCATTCTATGTTACTAGGTCTGATTAGTCTATAATTGCAATTTTGTAGCTTTTGGTCAGAGTTTAGGGTGTTTTGTATTGCTTTGTCGTTTCGCTAACTTGCAGGTGTCAAGGTCAAATTACCGAAGGTGGAGGCCAAATTGGGAAAATCCGACCATCTGGGTCGTCCCAAAATGGCCCCAATTACCTAACCCCCCTGTTTGCAGGAGTTTTGCAGGTCCCGGGATCCGACATTGGAGCAGCAGCAGGTCGGTTTCTCCTACTCAGAAGAATTCGTCCCACCCAGGGACGAATTACAGTCAGAATTCGTCTTGCCCAGGGACGAATTCTAGTTTAAGGTGGATTGGCCAGCTGCCTCAGTGGCAGTGGCCTTCTGGTAACTTTTCTTATCTTCTGTTAGGTTTTGAAGTAGTTTGGATTCACTGTTTTCACTGTTTCAGACAAATATTCGTATGCATATTTTGTTAGTTTTAGAGAGAGAATGCTTTTCATTTGCAGTAGGTGCTACTAACATCTTGATCATTTCTTTGTTTGCAGGAGAAGCAGCAGAGGCGAAGAACTCATCGACATCAGCAACGACATCATCTTGGCCCGCCCATTGCAATCGTGGGCACGCAGAAGGAGGAATCATTTAGCGATTGTAATCAAACCCTATTTGCGCTCCTAGCCCCTGAAAAGGGAGGAGGCATTATTGTAACAGAGATCGAAAGAAATTAATGAAAGGGTTGTTTTTCTTTATCTGATTGCGTCTCTTCCAACATGTCTCTTTTTCGTTTCATGTAATTTATATTTCTAGGACTTAGGCGTGCTTAACTTTGAATGCAATTGCACTTGGTATTTCCTTTGATCGAAATCTCGTGCTTTCAGTGGCGATCATGGTGGGAGTTATAAGAGCCTACATGATGCATTTAAACATTCTACAAAATCTACAAAAACAAAACAAAACATCAAAATGCACTAAACCAGTCTAGGGCACACCAAGAATCCTTAAAAGAGATAATCACGGTCTTGTGAATGTGTGTGTTTAATTCTGCTTAGTGTAGACAAAAAAAAAAAACATAAAAACGAGATAAAAACTTATTTAGATAGCATAGAAGCACCGCAATGGTGTACACCCGCAGTCAAGCCCAATCAAGGGCAGAAGCTCCGGAAGGTACACAAAAAGCAGGCACAAGTTGCCTTCACTTCAGTCCTGAGGACCTGGTCATACCGCCTTATAGGTCAAACCTACAAAAGAATCCAATTCAGAATCCTCGGTGGGGTATGCCTATTCAAAGCAGCCCCTTTCGGGAATATGCCTTACATGTAGACCTTGACATAAATAGAGAATCATATCTTGAAGGTAGGCATGAGTGGCCACCGCGCAATGAAGTGCTAAATAGGCACACTGTTCATTTAGAGGGGCAACGTGGATATGGCGTCCCTTATTTACCTATCATCAGAACAGAGAGACCAAATCCGGAGCGCAGGGATCCTTACATAGGACGACCTAACTCTGCCCATCCCATTTACACTCGTGAAAGGGAGTATGAGGAAAACCATCGCATTCCTCGAGAGCAACAAACAATGCGGGAACCTTGCATTTCCGCACCAGCAGGATATCATGATCACCCCTTGAGGCCAGAACCTCAAGCACATACCGCCTACCTCGACAGAGGGAAGCGACCCCTTGAGATTTTAGAGCATCAAAACTGAGGTAAACCCATAGGAGGAACATTTGAACCTTCTAAACAAAATAGGGTAGAACAAATTGATCCGGCTGTCGCCAGATATACCACCCGTCAAGCCCAAATCATGCGGCTTAAACAAAGTCAGCAAGAGATAGAGTATCAATACCGCTTGGATAAAGAACTCATGCAACGCGAAGTGTATGAGTTACGCTATGAAATACCTGAGAGGGGGCCAACCCCTCGCATCCAAAGAGCTGAACAGTATGAGAGGCGTAATCCGTTGGCGCAAGACAGGTCTCCACGACCTCGTCAAGCTCTGCCTCCAAGACCCCATAGATTCGAGAGGGAGGCAACTCCCCGAAACAATGATGGGTACCTTCAGCAAGAACTTGATCAGGTTCATAGGTTTCACCCTGAGACTCCTCAAGAATTTTACGAGGAGTATGAACCAGAAGAGGAGTATATCGAAACTCCCCATCAAGGCAAGAAGGATGCCATTCGGCCACCCCTCCATAGGCCTCCAGTTTACCGTAACTTGCAACAAGAGCGAACAAGAGAGGAAGAAATAAAATCTTCCGATGCATACCAAGCGCTATTGGAGCGTTTAGAATCGGTGGAGACAAAATCTTCTGGGCATCAAAAACCCACATTACGTCTACTCCGCAATAATCTGGTACATCCCTCAGTGCCTACACCTCTTTACCCTGAACACTTCAAGTTGCCTCAATTGGCAGTTTTTAAAGGTGAAGAGGACGCACGAGAACATGTTACACGGTTTCTAAGCCAATGCTTTGGCATTCAAGATAACGACGCATTATTGCTTAGAACATTCATAACCACATTCGCAGGACCTGCCTCGGATTGGTTCACACAACTACCCAAACACAAAGATAAGCAGCTTAGATCAGCTAGTAGATGCGTTTCTTGAACGTTTCGCCTTCAACACAAGGAAGAAGGCATCACTTAGTGATCTTGCTAGCCTTAAACAATTTGAGGAGGAAACAATGGCAGCATACGGGAACCAATGGAGAGCTTTGCTTTCTAAATTACCCTACCGTCCTCCCATGTCGGACCTCATGCAAATGTTCATGAAAAGTTGTTTAAAATCAATCTCTGGTCTATTGTTGCTGCGACAATACGACAGCTTAGAAGAAGCTTTAGCGCAAGCCCGAGTCATAGAAGAGATTAAGATAGGCAAAGGCGCAATTGCCAAGCCTAAGAAGAAAGAGTGGAATAAAACCACTAAAACTGGGACAACGCAACCACAACACGCTGCAGTCAACCAAGTTGCGATAAATGTCCCTGCGCCTGTGCAAGAAACGCAGCCTCAAAAGGCTAACTACCAGGCAGTGCCTCCTGCTTACGAAAGAGATAACAGGAGATAGGAACAGTATCAGCAGCGTCGCCCTAGGTGACAATTCACCCCATATACGGAGTCTAGGGACTCCTTATTTGACCGCTTGTCAGCGGCGAATCTAGTTACTCTGCCAGAAATCCAAATTTTTGACCCTAACGTTCCCAAGCCTAGGGGGTATAGGGAGGAATTGTATTGCAGATTTCATAGACGCAGAGGACATGACCTAAATGGGTGCTGGAAATTCAAAGAACTAGTCCAGGATTTGATCGACAATCGAACATTGGTCGTGGACAACCCCATCGCACCTAACAACCAACAAATGGGGGTATTCAAGGACCCCTTGCCTGCCCATGAGGCGTAGACAAAACCACTCCAAATTAATGAGGTGCGACAAGATATTCCTGCGCAAGGATTTGTGGGAATGATTAGCATTGTAACAAGGAACAGAAAATACCCAGTAGTTGCCCCCGAGGTACCTGCGAGGGAAGTTCCATCGACATCGTAGCCTCAACAACGCCCAATGCAGTTACCTCCGCCTAGACCTGAGGTCACGATACGAACCAAACTCACGCAGAGTTTGCGGACCATGTCAGCTAGGCTGTCCATCTACGAGCTTATTCAAAAATCAGCTCCACATAGAGAAGCTCTTATAGACATCTTAAAAGCCATTGAAGTACAACCCCACGAAGCTAATTCTTTCAACGCTTTCGTGGGACATGTGAAACAATGTACGAAGCCTGTCATCACATTCAAAGAAAATGAGGTCAAAACAATATCGAATGACATGCCGGATCCACCCCTGCACGTTATCGCGTGGGTCAACGGGATCCCGTACAAGAGAGTACTGATAGATACTGGCTCGTCCAGTAACATCATAACCACTGCAGCGTTAAAGCATTTAAAACTTCCAGCCTCTCACATCACAGCTTCCACGTACACACTGCGAGCTTTTAACGATGTAATTTTCTCGATAGTCGGCATGGTCATTCTGCCTATACAGGTAGGACAAAATTCAATACCCACACTGTGCCATGTGCTGGAAGGCGAAATGGCTTATAACATACTGCTAGGGCGGCCTTGGATCAGGGACATGTAGTGTGTCCCCTCGATCGCACACCAGTGCTTGAAGTATGCCTATGAAGGGCAAATACATGTAGTCCCAATGGACTTAGAGCCCTTCAAGTATTGTAATGCGGTACAATTCATACCTCAATCGACCCTACCATCAACACATTTGGATTTTCAATTAAATCCATCTAAACAGGGTCCGATACCGTAGGCACCACTGGTGGCCAATAAGGCAAAATCCCAGCCAGGTGAGACTTCATCATCGGCTCCTTCATCATCAACGCCACCTATCGTGGTCCAACAGAAGGACAAGGGAAAGCAAATCATGGAGGAGGTCAAGCCTCTAGAAGAGGTGTTGCCCACGATCTCAGCAATATCAACAGAGGAAGCGCCCAATGCAACGGAAACCAAGATTCCTGAACAACCAAACATGGAATGGACTTAGGAAGGACTACCGTTTCCTCCTACCCAATCATCAACAATCACTGTTGAGATGGCCAGTACAGGCCTGGGAGAGTACATAGTGCAAAATGTTGTGGCAACCCCCACACTGGAGTCAGTACAAGACATGGGAAGACCTCGCCTTCCCATTGGAACAATCGTCCCTCTAGGCTACCCACCGAACCAAACGAATTTTGTGTATGGGGGCCTTGATCATGGTTTTGAACCATGCGAACAAAAGGAAACAGATGAAGAACCTTTTGTGGAAAACATCAATTATCTGTCGAACCCGAATTTGCCCTAAAATATCTCGAACAATGCAATTGGCATGGGTATGGGCTAGGCAGATATGAGCAAGGGATGCGGATCCTTTGCCAACCAAGATATCAGATGCCATATGACAAGTCGGGGGTAGGATTCAACCATCCCCTGCCATTAGACATCTTGGTTGAAAACATGCAAGGCCTAGAAATAGGCAACAGGGGGGGATTGGCACAAGACCCGTATGCCAATCCAAACACAGAATACACATTGGGGGATTATCTCCCATGGTCTACAAACACCCCTGGTAACAACAATAATCCCTCTCCTTTGCTAGAGAGAGGTGAAAGTTCAGAGAGCAGTCCTCAAAGAGAACAACAACGACTTCCAGACATTTTTTTGAAACTGTTCCCCTTAGAGGTTCCAGACGAAATAACACAGTCTCAAAAGAATCAGGTCCCTCCACTAAGAGTGGAACAACCGCAATGGGATCAGATTAATTCACTGGAACAGGAAGAGTCCTCAATGTCGCAAGCAATAGATGCTGAAGAGGATGAACAATTTTGGATCTATGAAAGCGATTCAGAAGATGAGACTGAGATGGACTATCTCAGACATGCGCGACGACATCACCGTGCTCTAACCCATGAAGATCTAATGGGACAAATGGGTATACGGTTGGGACATGAATGGCACTTAGACCCAACGAGGTGGGACCAAGTGCCTGGCCTATGGCTCCAAATTCAAGTTGAGCATCGTCCACCTCGAGATCCCATCAGAACAATAGTACCAAGGGAAGACCCCGCCTTCATTTTCGCACATAGAGACGAATTTGCACCTAGAGAGGATCCATTCGTGCCTGTTCCCGTAGAGCCAGATCCAGAGTATAGGGAACATATAAAATAATCAATTCATCACACCCGTGGTTCTGGAGACAAAATTCATTCCATCCATATGATCTCCATTGATTTGACCACACCCATCCACAATCCGACCGATCCATCATGGTCATTGCATCTAAACATGGATGCCATTGACTGGGATCGCGTCAATTCACCATTGTCACCATCAGAGTACTGGCCTTTCGGTGAAATGCTTCATTTTACCCCAAGGACAACTCAAGATATTTTTCAAGTCGAAGAGGGACCCGAGGTCCCAAACGCAGATCTTAACTCAGCTGATGATATCCATTTAATCCCAACTCCACATCAGTTGGAGGACGGATCTCACATGTCAGTCGAAGAGACGACTGACGTAGACATCGGCACAGATCCAATGAATCCAAGGATTCTCAAGCTGGGGGTAAGCCTTTCCCCCGAAGAGCAAGCCGATTACATTGCCCTTCTCAAAGAGAAGAAGGAAGTTTTTGCATGGTCATACAAAGATATGCCAGGACTAGACCCGCAGCTAGTCATGCACAATTTAACGCTTGATCCGAAAATCAAGCCAATAAAGAAAAAACTAAGAAAGATGCACCCAACAATGGCCTTGATGGTCAAAGACGAATTGCAAAAGTTGTTGGATGCACAATTTGTCATCTGCGTGGATTATCCGCCATGGTTGTCCAACATGGTTCCCGTCAAGAAGCCCGATGGGAGGATTCGCATATGCACCGACTTTCGAGACCTAAAAAAAGTAAGTCCTAAGGATTATTTCCCCTTGCCAAGCATCGACGCATTGGTAGACGCTATAGCAGGTCACGAAATGCTCTCCCTAATGGACGGTTTCTCAGGATACAATCAAATTCGTATCAATCCTGAAGACCAACTCAAAACGGCATTCACAACGCCTTGGGGGACATTTTCGTTATAAGGTCATGCCTTTTGGCCTTAAAAATGTCGGCGCTACATACCAACGTGCTATGACGTATATCTTCCACGATTACATGCACAAAACTTTGGAAGATTACATGGATGATTTGTTAGCCAAGTCTAAATTGCGCTCAGATCATCTCGGTGACTTAAGCAAGATTCTCGATCGCCTCATAGAGCATAAGGTCATACTGAATCCCAAGAAGTGCGTGTTCGGCGTCACATCTAGAAAACTCTTGGGTTTTATAGTCTCAAAACGAGGCATCGAAGTGGACCCAAACAAAGTCAAGGCAATCCTTGAAATGGCTCCCCCAACCACTATCAAGCAGCTCAGAAGTCTGCAAGGAAAGGTCGCGTCGATTAAACGCTTCATAGCGCAATTATCTGACAAATGCCGACCAATGAAAAAACTATTGCACAAGGGGGTCACATTTCATTGGGATGACGAGTGCCAGTCAGCCTTTGACGAAATCAAACAATACTTGGCTTCACCGCCAGTATTGGCACTGCCTAGACCAGGTGTGCCGTTCTACTTATACATCTCAGCTACTGAGGTGGCACTGGGCACAATGCTAGCCCAGAAGAATGAAATTCACAAAGAACAGGCTACTTACTATCTTAGCCGCACCCTGGTCAGTTACGAACTTAACTACGCATATGTTGAAAAAATCTGCTTGGCAGTGGTGTTTGCTACCAAAAGGCTACACCACTACATGCTGAGCAACACGACGTATGTTGTGTCTAAGGAGAATCCATTGCGATACATGATGAGTCGTACTTATCATAGTAGCCGCACGGCAAAATGGATTATGTTGTTGATGGAATTTGACATTGAGTTTATTGGGCAAAAATCTATAAAATGACAAGTCATAGCCGATCAACTAGCAGAGGCTCCTCTTGAAGACGATCAGCCTCTGGTCATATAACTACCCGATGATGAGGTCTTCCATGTCTCAGAATTGCCAGATTCTGAAGAGCCTGAGTCTCAGGCCGACATAACCTTATTTTTCGATGGTTCTAAATGCGAGCAAGGTGGTGACACAAGAATCATATTCTTCACACCGTAGGGCGCTCCAATGCCCCTGTCATTTAAATTAAACTTCCAGTGCACCAACAACAATGCTGAATATGAAGCCTTGCTCCTAGGTATTCAGACAACAATCGCCATGAACATCAAAAGACTGAACATCTTCGACGATTCGCTGTTAATCGTCAATCAAGTCAAAGGGGTATACCAATGCAAATGCCCAGTTCTGAAGGCCTATAAAGCCCTCGTGGATAAATTCCTGGCAAAACTTGAGTGGTATGACATCGAGGCACTCCCTCGATCATCGAACCATTTTGCGGACACAATGGCCTCCTTGGGGTCACTAATCCTGCAAGACCTTTTTGGTGATATAACAACCATTCAGGTCAAAACCTTATCGCAACCCGCGATGGAGCGCGCAAGCTCAGACTTGACGCCAGGAATCCACATGATCCAGATCGAACCATCTTCGGATAAGTTCTTTCGAATTCGAGACTATTTGAAACACGCCAACTGGGGGTCTTTGTTCTCCCCCACTCCCATTAATAGCAACACAACGCTATTTTTACAAGTTCTCTCCCAATCAAAATTTTTTAGGGAAGAACTCCAAAATGGATTGGTTGTTCAAATTGTTGAGGTATCCGATCAATAGGACTGGTATTTACCAATAAGAGATTACCTCAAGTTAGGTAATCTACCCTTTGGATTGACGCAAGCCGCAAAACGAACATTCAAACAGAAAACGGAAAAATATGTCTTGATAGGAGACATTCTGTATCGTTGCAGCTACGATGGAATTCTTCTTCGTTGCTTGGACCAGCAAGAGTCCACTTGGGCAGTCACCCAAGTGCATGATGGTACATGTGGCGGCCACTTCAGTGGTATGGCCATTGCAAAGCGCATTCTTCGCATGGGTTATTATTGGCCATCTTTAGAGTGAGATTGCTGCGCATATGTCAAGAGGTGTGTAAAATGTCAACATCATGCCAATCTGATGCACGCACCTTCCCGGGCCCTACGGACAGTCCGATCGCTTGGCCATTTTTGTAGTGGGGCCTCGATCTAATCAGAAATATCTCCCCGCATCGTCAGGCCGTCACACGTTTATCATAACGGCCATAGAATACTTTACCAAATGGGTGGAAGCAATTCCGTTAACCTCTACGACAGGACCCCGCATTGCGGAGTTCATTTTGCATTACATCATATGTCATTTTGGTATTCCATCCAAAATAATCTCGGATAATGGGCCATCATTCAAGAACAAAGACGTGCATGCTTTAACCACAAAGTACAAAATTCAGCACAACTTTTCAAAACCCTATTATCCGCAAGCAAATGCGCAAGCAGAGGCGTCAAACAAAACGCTAGTCGCCATCCTTAAAAAGACCATCGCAGACAGTCATAAGGATTGGCACATACAAATCCCACTTGCCCTTTGGGCCTATCGCACTAGAATTCGGACGCCCACTGGGTCAACTCCGTTTTCACTAGTGTATGGCTCAGAGGCAGTAATGCCTCTCGAGTTGGAAATTCCTTCCCTCTGCATATCAATGCAGGAATTCATCAATGATGACACTGCGCGGAAGGCCCGGTTAGACCAGCTTACGTTGCTTGATGAAAGACGTGTTAATGATCTCGAGCACTTATGTATCTATCAAGAGCGGCTTAAGAGAGCTTACAACATGAAATTTCACCTAAGAGACTTTCGGGTTGGTGATCTGGTTCTGAAGGAAAACCAACAAAACTCTAATTTGCCGTCCCATATGAGGGACAAATTCACGGAAAATTGGTTAGGTCCTTATGTCATTGATAGAAAAATAGGACCAGGAACGTACAGGCTAGCTTCTCTTGATGGTATCAAGGAAACATAACCCTTGAATATCAGTCATTTGCGACCATTTCATATCTAAGACAGCCATGTACCAAAAAAAAAAAAAAAAAAAAAATTCAACAAAAACAAACAAACAAAAAAACTCCAAGGATTATCGCAATCTCTTGGTCAACCCAAAAATCTCCAAGGATTATCGCAATCTCTTGGTCAACCCAAAAAGCTCCAAGGATTATCGCAATCTCTTGGTCAAACAATCAAGAAATTCAACAAAAACAAAACAACAAAAAACATCAAAAACAACAAAAATAGGCATACTCAAATTCATCAAAATCAACAAAAACACCATGCATAAATTTTACCACACTACAGTCAGTGGTCTGGGAATGTACTAAGAGTTTCAGTGATTCAGTCATCATTTTCCTCTTTAGCCATGTAGTGTACCAAGTCGAACGGATTTTACAAAGGTAGAGTCATACTTGAAATACACCTTGTTACATAACATCCCAACACAAATCAAACACTAAAATTCCCAAAATTGTGTGAACGAAAGACGAAACCTGCAAAATAATCTAGGTCACCACAAGCGAAACGGTTATCTTGCTCATCCCCCGTGCGAATGACCCCTAGAATGCTGAGAGTTGGCAAAAGGACAAGCTTCCTCCCTACCCAATTCCCTAAGAATCCCTAAAGATCTCAACAGTTGCAAAACACAAAAATTTGCAAAATGTCAAAACTCAAAAATTTGACAAAATATAGTGCACACATCAAAAGGCACAAACAACAGTGATTTTCGTCACTCCATATCCCCAATCCCTTGCTCAAAAGAAAAATCAATCAAAATAAACAATGATCTTATCACTACAAAAGAGCAAGTATCCCAATACAATTGAAAAAAAGAAGGGAGTTGACCTTGAATCCCTGGAACTTTCAGCATTCTGTAGGTCATAAGGCAAGCTTTAATACCAACTCGGTAACATAAGTAAACCTCCCGCATGACGATATATCTGTCACATTAACTTGCATACAGATCAATGTTTGCATGTGGATGAGCTAGCTTATGGCATCCTGGATTACAACGCAAACTAATCTTAGTTCATACAACAAAGGAATTCGTGGAGCTAATTAGGTGATCCTCAGTACAGGTTCGGTTGAAAGCCCATCTGGCACTGGCGGTATCCTAACAAATACCACTAAATGAATTCAATTGCACACACAGGGATGTGAAATAGCTCGGTCAAAAACAAGTTTGATTCATACCTTGTTCATAAGTCCTGTAAGATAAAGTATAGTCATGGATAGTGAGTTAAAACTATCTGAATCTCAGAAAATCTTACATTCATCCCAAAACCATCTGCGCTACTTATCATCCTTATGATACCATCAGAAAATACAAAAACAACAAAGAAAAACCAGATAAATAAAAATAGCATTCATCCATTTTGCATATCACATAGACATCTAAAACATTTCAATTCGTCATAACATCCGCATTCATCAAAATAAATAAACATGCATAACAAAAATCAATCACATCATCACATGTACAAATCCAAAAATAAAACCGGTATATATATATATCATCAAAAAGATGCCCGCAGGCTACAAAACAGGTCCTCAGACCCCGCAATCATATCCAAAACCCAACCTAAGGCGTCGGCCACCATGATCACGCAGGATCGGTGCGACGGGAACTACCCCCCGTGGTGTGGGTCCTACGAGACCCTGCAGGGCGGCTACTGCTAGCCCCCGCATCATGCCTACTACCACTCCCCTCATCTAACCGCCTGCAACGAGATGATGCTGACTTCTCAGTCAGACTATCCCTCGTCCATCGAGAAGATCTGCTGATCGAAGGCTCAGGGAGCCGCCCACCAAGGCGGATGACCTCCCTCTCCAAGTCTATCCGATACAGACACCACTCTGCCTCCCGTCGATGATAGATAGACAATGCATCATCGTGCTGCGCCAAAACTCTATCTCGCTCTACCAACTGAGCCCGCAGAATATCCCTCTCCAGATCCCACATCTATAGTAGCTCTGTAAGCCGCGCAACCTCATCACCTACATCCGAACCCACCCCCTCCGTATCTGTCGGATGCATAGGACTGATAGGGACAGTAGCCTGCTCAGGCTCCAAATGTTCCTCCACATCTTGCATGGCCGGCTGCTCCAAAACACCAAAGTCCACATCCTCATCTCCCACATCCACCATGTATGCATCATCCAACGGCCCTCCCCAATCACCCCCTGTCGCCTCAGCATCCTCCACTGCCGCCTCCACGCCTCCTAGTGGACCCTCACCTCTCCAGCGCCGCAAAACCCACCACGAGTCATACTCAGTGGTAGTACCTACGTCATCCACATCCAACACCTCAATAACCGCATCCGACTCCTCGCCCAATGGCACGAGGATAGGTGGCTCCAAATCCCTCTCATCTCCCCGACGTCGATAGCCTACGGGTTCACCAGGCAACCCCTGGTGCACCCCAAACTATCGTGTAACCCGGCGGTATGGAAAGAACTCATGCTCCGTCCCGTGCCGCCCAGTCAACCATCACTCCCTCCGTACCCATCGGAGCCACTCTCCAGCCTCAGGCCAGGCTGGACAGTCCCGATAGGGACGCCAAAACACCTCCCCTGGAGTGAGCCACGAAAATGCATCAATGTAGTGATCAACTGCACCTGCCCATCGCCGACTCTGCCCCTACTCCGTAGACCGTCGCCACAAAGATACATAACCAATATCATCATCCTCCATCGCTGCCCGAGTCGTCCATGGTAACCCGGTAGGCCTCTCAATAGCTATGTGCTGCCAACCCCAGCACTGCAACAAAAAGTTGCAACTGACACCCTTCCGCTATCGACAGCGGACCCCGTACAGCTCCCCGTAAAGCTGCGCCAACAAAGTATGTCCCCATCTCAGGATCAACGGTGCCTCTATCGGGCACTCTGCCAACTGCCACACCAAATCCAACAGGTTCCACGGGAACCTCACACCTGACGAATCAGGGAGAAGAATGTTAGAAATGAGGCCCATCAGGAATGCGTGTCTCACTCCTAACACCCCCCTCTCCTTCCACCAGCCAACCAAAATCCCGCCACTGGCAATCCGCATCGGCTGTCTCCACTGGGTCTGCTACACCCAGCTCCCCCCCATGCCCAAAACATCTCGTGAGTATAGCATTCCGCTGATCGAACGGAGATGTCCTAATAGGCAGACCATCTATCGGAATCCGAAGCAATCGATAGACGTCCTCAAGAGTCACAGTCATCTCCCTGTCGGGAGATGGAAAGTATTGGTCCGCAGATCCCAAAGCTTGATCAGGGCCATCAGATAGGCCTGATCCAAAACCACAGGCTCTAGTCGAGCCACCTGCTTGAGCCCAAGGGCATCAAGCTATTCCCAGTCACCATCAGTTAAGGCCAACCGCGCCTCAGTAAAGGCAGCGGGTACACGGTAGCGGCTCCTAACAACCTGCAAGCAAACAAAAAAAAAAAAATGATAAATAAATAAATGAAAAAGATAAAATTTTCAATTCTAGGGTTTCTAACCTTAGTTGTTAAACAAAAACATCAAAAAAATATTAAAGTTTTGAAAAGCGTAACACAAAAACAATGCATTAAGTTAAAGCAAAATAAACCCTAGGGTCACTTACAGGTCTCGCCTTGGCTCCGCCGCTTGAACAAGTTTATGCACTCATGATGGCAGAGAGAATTCCAACAGCGCTTCGCTTCGCAGAATTACCTCCTCCTCCCAGAGCTCTAAAATCGCAAGAAAAAAATGACACAAATGAGCCCAAAATCAAGTTTTGGCCCTTAAATAGGCCTTTGCACTGGAATTCGTCCTTGACTGGGACGAGCGCTCGATTAGCGCTCGTCCCACCCAGGGACGAATTCTCCAGCTAGAATTCGTCCCACCCAGGGACGAATTCAGGCCAGCACAAAAAAAAATCAAGAAAAATGACTAAAAATGCACTAAAAACAGACAATAAAACTGCCTGACAGGATTGCAAATGCAACTGACAACATGGGCATACAAAATCGACATCGGGGTCACAAATTATCAAATATCCTACTCCCTAAGAAGGCTACCATAGCCGGACCGCACCATGGGAAGACAGATTTTGAAAATTTAATCCCAAAAATGATGTCACAAAAAATAACAAAACAACAAAAAATGCAACACAAAACAAGCAATAAACATTGCCAGACACAAGTGCTCTTGCACTTAACCTCTTGGCATAGAAAAATTGATGTCGGGGTTTGCATTGTCACTATCCTACTCTCGAAGAAGGCTACCATAGTCGGACCGCTCCACGGGAGGACGGATTGCCGACAATTCAATCACTAAATGGTGTCACAAAAAAAATAACAAAAACGATACAAAATTCAACAAAAACACAACAAAAACATTGCCGGGCATAAGTGCTCATGCACTTAACCTCTAGGCAAAGAAAATCGATGTCGAGGTCCAAATTATCGCTCTCCTAGTTCCCCAAGAAGGCTATCATAGCCGGACCACTCCACGGGAAATAGGTTTTCGACGATTTCACCTCATTATGACATCACCAAAAGGGTTAACACCCACCAAAAATAGGTCCATAAGTTGGAAAAATTGCACACGCTTAACGGTAAACCCTCTAAAGGCAACCTTGCACAAGTCATCTTGGGTCAAGCGACTCGTCGTCAAAGAATCATTGACAAAGACAATCACGCTCTTGCTTGGGGCAGTAAACAAGCAACAATCAAATCAATCAAACACTTGGCATTTCGTGAATCATGAACACAAGGTTCCCCCTGAGGATAAAAACGCCCTTCACTTGTTCATGACTGATCAATGTCTAAGTTCAAGTCACACCTCACCAAAATAGGTTAATACTTGAAATCAAATTTCTTAGCTCGTCAGAAGCAAGGATTCAAGAATGCATGCCCTTTCCATACTTGGGGCATCAAAAGTTGGTTAGGTTACCAAGAAACCCTAATCATTAGTGCTTTGGTTATCTATTTTTGCTCAAAGATCGCGTCACCCGCAGCACTTCCCAAAAAGGGGCATCTCGTAGACACCAAAACAGCACCAATCCGATTATGTGACTGCAAACACTGATCGCTTTGACAAACACAGCCCCCAGGGCAGCCCTCAGAGGTTAAACAAGTGGTCTTAACCACTTTCATAGCAATTTTGTGAGGTCAAGAAGCAATTTGGCACACTTGGACACTTTGCCCAGTATTCGTCTCACCCAGGGACGAATTCAAAATAGAATACATCCCACCCCAGGACGAATTTTGAATCCGTCCCTGGTTGGGACGAATTCTAAGCTTAACGGGCAAAAAGGCAAATGGTGCCAAGTGGCAGCCCAAAATAGTCAGTTAAGGGCTCCTACCTTGCACGCATGTGTAAGTGGACAGAGGGGTCGTTAGAGGACTGTTACAAGAAGCATTTATCAAAGTTCAAGTCAATGAAGGACTCCCCTCCCTCATGGGAAGACAAGACTGCCACATGGCGCCTATGGCCAACACTTGGCATTGGTGCTTCCCTCCCAAAAGAGACCCCTTGGGTCTATAAAAGGTGGGACTTTTCTCACCCAAAACAGACAGGTTGAAGGAGTGTTCAAGCAACGAAGTGCTGCCGAATCGAAGACTCACTTGCATCCCCCTTTGTTCACCTTCCTACATCCATCAATCTCTTTTGCAAGGGAGGTTGTTGGGTGGCCTTTGGAAGCTCGAACCTTACTCAAATCCGACGAATGGATATCTGAACCTACCAATTCGCCGACCCCCCAATCCTAAAAGGTTTTGGGCCCATCCTTGGTGGATTGGCTCCAAAATTGAGGGCCAACGGTGGGAGGCCCACTTGGGCACCCCCGCACCTCTTAAGTCCTAATTTTAGTTTTGAGCACTTTAGATTATTTTTTAGATTGCATTATGTGTTACTAGGTCTGATTAGTCTATAATTGCAATTTTGTAGCTTTTGGTCAGAGTTTAGGGTGTTTTGTATTGCTTTGTCGTTTCGCTAACTTGCAGGTGTCAAGGTCAAATTCCCGAAGGTGGAGGCCAAATTGGGAAAATCCGACCATCTGGGTCGTCCCAAAATGGCCCTAATTACCTAACCCCCCTGTTTGTAGGAGTTTTTTAGGTCCCGGGATCCGACATTGGAGCAGCAGCAGGTCGGTTTCTCCTACTCAGAAGAATTCGTCCCACCCAGGGACGAATTACAGTCAGAATTCATCCTGCCTAGGGACGAATTCCAGTTTAAGGTGGATTGGCCAGCTGCCTCAGTGGCAGTGGCCTTCTGGTAACTTTTCTTATCTTCTGTCAGGTTTTGAAGCAATTTGTATTCACTGTTTTCACTGTTTCAGACAAATATTCGTATGCATATTTTGTTAGTTTTAGAGAGAGAATGCTTTTCATTTGCAGCATGTGCTACTAACGTCTTGATCATTTCTTTATTTGCAGGAGAAGTAGCAGAGGCGAAGAACTCATCGACATCAGCGACGACATCATCTTGGCCCGCCCATTGCAATCGTGGGCACGCGGAAGGAGGAATCATTCAGCGATTGTAATCAAACCCTATTTGCGCTCCTAGCCCCTGAAAAGGGAGGAGGCATTATTGTAATAGAGATCGAAAGAAATTAATGAAAGGGCTGTTTTTCTTTATCTAATTGTGTCTCTTCCAACATGTCTCTTTTTCGTTTCATGTAATTTATATTTCTAGGACTTAGGCGTGCTTAACTTTGAATGCAATTGCACTTGGTATTTCCTTTGACCGGAATCTCGTGCTTTCAAAAACAAAAAAATTAATTCCTTAAATCAAAATAATTGTTTGACAGTCCTAGGGTTTTTAACTCTAAAAAAATTGACTGATCACTTACAAACACAAAAACATAAACCACAAAAAATAACTAGGGTTGAGCTACATTTTTACGTTCAGTTTTACCCTACGTTTCTAACCTAAGTTTTGATCTTTGTGAAATTCGAGTTAAGCGAAGTTTTTAAGTTACGTTCTAAACTAAGTTTTTCAGCTAAGTTTTAAACTAACTTTTGATCTTTGTTTACCTAGGGTTACACTAAGTTTTAAACTAAGTGTTAATTTTGATAAACTAGGGTTTCATTTTTAAATTTGAAAAACAAACAAACAGACAAACAAACAAATAACTTACAGTTTTACAAACTGTATAGCAAACACATAATAAAGAGGAAGGGCACTCACTGGTCTCGCTTTGGCTCTGCCGCTCGATCCGGTTCGTGCACTCATGGTGGTGGGAAAATTTTGGCAGCGCTTCGCTTCGCATAATTGACCTCCTCCTCCTCAGAGCTCCAAATTGCCACAGAAGAACAAATGCAAATGAGCCCAAAACTCAGTTTTGGACTTTAAATAGGCTTTTGAGCCTGTACTCTTTCCCCCCTGGGATGAGCGCTCTGGTTAGCGCTCGTCCTACACTGGGACGAATACTAAATAGGAATTCATCCCACCTAGGGATGAATAGAGAGCAAAAATTTCAAAAATAGCAAAAATGCACAAAATTGCACCAAAAAAAGCAATAAAACTATCCAATGAGAGTGCTTCGGCACTTAACATTCTGGGCATGCAAAATAGATGTCGAGGTCAAAAATCCTCACTATCCTACTCCCTAAGAAGGCTACCATAGCCAGACCGCTCCAAGGGAGGACGAATTTTCGAGTATTGTATCCCCAAACGACATCGCAAAACGGGTCAAAACCCAACCAAAAATAGCAATAACATTGCCAAACGAAGGCGCTTTTATGCCTGACATTCTTGGCATCCAAAATAGATGTTGGGGTTACAAATTATCCCTATCCTACTCCCTAATAATGCTATCATATTCGGACCGCTCCTCGGGAGGACGAATTCTTGACAATTTTAGCTCCAAAATGCATCACAAAAAGGGTTCACACCCACCAAAAATAGGTCAAAATGTTCAAAAACTGCTTTCGCATTCAACGGTAAACAACTGAAGGCACCCTTACCTAAGTCATCTTGGTTCAAGCAACTCGTCACTTTTCTCATGTCATTCATTCCCTCATCGATTCGTCGCTTGAGGGGGTAGTCACACTTAGTCACCAATCAACAAAAGCACACCCAATCAAGGAAATGATATGCATTCAAAGAATCATTGACAAAGACAATCATGCTCCTGCTTGGGGTAGTAAACAAGCAATAATCACAAGCTAATCAAACACTTGGCATTCGTGAATCATGAACTCAAGGTTCCCACAGACAAAAGGTTGCACCCTTTGCCTATTCATGACTGATCAATGTCCAAGTTCAAGTAACACCTCACCGAAAAAGGTAAACACTTGAATTAAGTTCCTTAGCTTGTCAGAAGCAAGGATTCAAGAGTGTGTGCCATTTCCATACTTGGGGCATCAAAATTTGGTTAGGTTATTGAGAAACCATAATCATTAGTGCTTTGGTTATCTATTTTTGCTCAGCGCTGCACCTTGCATAGCGCTTCCCAAAAAGGGGCATCTGTAGACACCAAAACAGCACCAATCCGATTATGTGACAACAAGCACCGATCGCATTGACACACACAGCCCCTAGGGCAGCCCCCAGAGGTTAAATAGTGGTCCTAACCACTCCCAAAAGTAGTTTTGAGGTCAGAGGTCAATTTGGCACCTTTTTGGCACCTTGCTCTCTGCTCATCCCACCCAGGGATGAATACAAACTGGCATTCGTCCCACCCAGGGACGAATATCAACATTTGCCCTAGGGTGAGGCGAATAGCAAGTTTGACTAGAAAAAAGTCAAACCTCAACAAGACCGCCAGTTAACTGAAGATTCAGGCCATGCAATTACGAGGAATGGCTCCAAATCAAGGAGAAATACTTCAGTCATGCATGTCTTGGATTTTTGGAGCCCTCATGCAAGGAGACTCTAAATCAGGGAATATTTTTTTTCCCCAAATAGGACATGCAACTCTAGTGGCGCCCTCGCATGCGCATTCAAACAGAGAGACCCTAGGTCTATAAATTGGTGAGTTTTCTCACCCAAAAAGATACATAGAGGGAGAATTTGAGCAACAAAGTGCTGCCAATTTACATACCTACTTGCGATTTGTGCCTTTCACATCCTTAATCTCTCATTCGAAAGGGAGGTTATTGGGTGACTATTGGAAGCACAAATCAAGACCCAAAACCCAATTTTTTGCCACAATATTACACAAAATTTGTCTACAACACCCCATAAGAATTTTTGGACCCATCCCAAGTGGATTGGTGCCGAAACAGATTCCCAAACGGTGGGTGTCCTGCCCCCGAGCGCTCCCCAAGCTGTCGTAGTTCTAAACGCCCCATCCCGGAGCGATTAGAAATCTGTGATAGATTTATTTGATTTTTATTTTGCATCTTATTCTAGGTTATTTAAATAGGTTGTAGTTTAAATTTCACTTCATTCTGAGCATTTTTTACTAGGTTTTTATCATTTATTGCCTTTACTAATCTATAGATGCCATCATCAAAATCTATGTGCTAGAGGTCAAATTGGAGAAATATGACCATCTGGGTCTTCCCAAAACACCCCCAATTAGCTAACCCCAACTTTGTAGGTCATTTGGAGCTTCCTAGGTAGGACATTGAAGAAAATGCTTTCTGATAAATTGTTGCAGGTTAATTCGTCCCACCCCGGAGCGAATACAAATCTGTAAGGAATTTCTCGACTATTATTTTTGCAGTGGTCTCCTGGTAATATATCCATGCTTCTATAAAATTTTTAGGTCGATCTGATATTATTTGGTCATCGGTTTAATATTTTCATGCATACACTGACAATAGGCCTTGGGAAATACATGTTCTATTCTATCTGCAGGTGCTACTAATATTTTATGTTTCTTTGAATGTAGGTATTTGACATCGTAGGAGTAGGAAGGAGCCAAAAATCATATACATAAGCGACGGTGACATTTTGGTCCACCCATCTTACATGTGGGCACGCGGAAGAAGGATTGCTATCCATGGATGTGATAAGAAACATATTTGATGCTCCTATCCCCTAAAAAGGAAGGAGACACATTGTAACATGACTTTGAAAGCATATCAATAAAGAGGGCATATTTCATATTGCTTTTATCTTGTGTCGATTCATCTATGTTCTTTCCTTTCATGCATGTTTCAATACATAGGCTTTTAGCGTTAAGTTTGGTTTTACACGCACCGTGCTTGGCATATTCCTTTTTGTTTCCGTATCCTCATGCTTTCAGAACTTAAATAAGACTTACAAATATGGGTTTATAATTGGAATTAATGTTAGTAATAACATCTATAACATCACCCATCAATATTTTGTAGATGATACAACCCTTTTTGGAAGGGCAAATATAATTGAAGTTAGAGCTTTGAATAACTTTTTAAAAGAGTACGAAAGAGCTTTACGGTAAAACATTAATGGGACTAAATCCAAAATTTACTTCCTTAACACTCATGCTATTGTCAAAGCAAGAATTTGTAGGTTGCTTCAAATGGAGGAGGCAAATTTTCCAACAATTTATCTAGGAATGTCTTTATTTGAGGGGAGAATGAGGATAGATTTATGGAATACAATTATTAGTAAAGTTTAAAATAAAATTCCATCTTGGAAAGGTAGATGGTTATCATTATTTAAAAGAGTGCAGTTAATTAATTCAGTCTTACAAGCCATTCCAACATATTATGTGTCATTGTATTCTATGCCAAAATCAGTTGAAAAAATTTTAATCTTTATTAAGAAATCATTTTTATTGTTAGGTTTACATGATAAAAGGAAATATCCTTTGGGAAATGGATAAAGTTGTATGATGACAAAACTAGGGAAGGTCTTGGTTTAAGATCTCTTATAGATTAAAACCTAGCTCTTAGGGGAAACATTATCTAGAGATTATATAAAGAGATTCAAAGACAATGGGCAAGAATTCTTCTAAGTAAGTATGTTGATCCCAATGACCCATGTTTAAAATTAACTGCATTCTCTTTTCCAAATGGTTTTGCTCTTTGGAATTGTTTAAAACATCTATTGATCTTGTGATTAAAGGTTTAATGTGGGTGGTGGGAACTGGAGAAAAAAATTATATTTGGATGGATACTTGGTGTGATAAAAATGACTCAATTAGATATAGTTTTAAAACCTTGGGTGAGATTACTTCAATATAAATATGGTGATAGAGTTTCAAATATTGTGTACAAGGATCAAGATGGAAGATACAAATGGAAATAATATTTTTTTACTAGTATACAAGACATTGATGCTATGAGGCAATTGAGTAGAAAGATAACAAATGTGATTATTTCAAGGGATGCCAAGGATAAATTGAGTTGAATAGCTTAGGAGAATACATAACAAGAAGTGGATATAATATTCAACACCAACATAATAATAATAACACTAGAATATGGAGAGATATTTGGGATAGCCCAAGCATTCCTAAAGTTAAAATGTTTATTTTTCTTGTAGGTCATAGAAGAATTTTATCCTAGAATAACCTTATGAAAAGGGGTTTTCATGGCCAGTATCAATGTATTTTATGTAATAAGGAGAGTATTGACCATATCTTGGGACATTGCTCAATAGTATGGAATCTATGACAATGGATTCTTAATATGTTTGGTAAATGCATGGTGATGAATAGCAGAATTCAATATTGGTTAAAGCAATAGTATAGCACTTACAAAATTGAGGATTTACAAACTATATGGGATATATCAAAATATACACTACTTGGATTATATGGCTAGAAAGGAATAGAAGAATATTTAAAGGAAAGGAAATAAGTTTAGATATAATGAAAAATAATATATGTTTAGCCATAGAGGAGTCTAAACCAACCCTATCAACTCACCCAATCCCTAATTTAGAAGCAGAGAGTCTTGATAGATGGAGTCAAGTCATTAATTGAAATTATTATGTTGGGTATAAGAGAAGCAAAAATAAGGTAAAGAATATAAAGTGGAAACCACCAGATGTGAAGTGGGTTAAATTAAATTTTTATGAAGCATCTAAAGGAAATCCAAGACTAGAAGGACGAGGAGGAATAATTAGAAATAATTGTGGATATATTTTGTCTCATTATGCTTTCAATAGTGGATTTAAGATAAATAATGAAGTTGAAGCTTAGGCATATTTAGAAGGGTTAAAAATATGTAAACAAATGAAATGGAATAGAGTATGGATGGAATGTGATTATCTCATAGTAATAAATGTAATTTTGAGGAAAGCAAAGGCTACATGGAACATACAAGAGATAATTATGGAAATTCAAAATCTTGCTAAAGAGTTTGAAGAAATCAATTTTACAAATATATTAAGGGAAGGAAACAAATGTGCAGATAAGCTAGCCAATAGAGGAGTTTTTATTGAGGATCGTGAAGTTAACATCTCATTTCCATGGTTAGAGGAAGTAAATATTTTAGTTGAAGCTGACAAAAAATGTTGATTGCCTAAATCAATTAATGATTAAGATTTACTTTAGTGTTTTCCATTGGTAATATCTATTTTATTTTGTAACAATAATGTGTATTCATTTAGACTATCTATTATAATTTTTGAGGTTTCTCTTATGTTTCATAAAGGAAACTAGAAATCCAAATTTGGTAAAGCGGACTATGATAGTGCGATGTTTTGGAAATATTATTCTACTAAGATGAAAAGCATAGATAGTAGAGGCGAATTTTTGGCATTGTAAATGCTTCTATAGAAAAATATCAAGAAAAATGCTAAATTATGGAGTAATTGTATTCATACAGAGATTTGAAAAGATCCAAAAAATAAAAATCAAGAATTTTAACATTTTATGTAAAATGATGTAGGTTTCTAGCTATAAATTGAGATGATAAGTGTATCTATTTGTGAACTCTCAATATCTTAAGAAGAGAGATGTAATTTGTCAAGGGTGGGGGACCCAAGTACAACCCCTTATTATCAAGCAAAAAAATTTCTTCAATTCATCTTTTAATTTGCTTGTCAAATTTTAAGTGCATGTTATGTTAAAAAATACTCAAATTGATATAAATAAATTTTATATATTCAAAACTCCCCAAAAGTGAGAGTCATCAGCATACACTCACCCACTAGAAATTGATAAAATGGAATAGAGTTTCACTTTATAAATGGAATAGAGTTTGCAAAGGGAAGAATATTAAAGGTATAGTCTTGTAGATTTATAGACTTGGGAGTTTGGCATATTCTTCTTGGTAAAATGTTTAGCCACTAAATATTATCCCTAAGGCCTCGACATTCCTTTGGTTTGTAGCCCAAAGTAAAATTGTTATAAAAGAAAGTCTAGAAAGAATATTTATGGACCTTTTAGTTTATCATTATCCCTTTAATCATCCAATTTAGATTTACCATTTTTAAATATAAAAATATTTTAGGCAACTCTATCAACATTGATGGAGTTGATGAAATGAAGGATTAATAATTTCAAATTATTAGGTATATTGTGCAAGATTGGTCCAACTATTATTTGTTGGAATATATGGCTTGAAAGAAATAAATAATAGAATATTTAAATATAAATATCAAAATCATGTCACACTTAGAAGCATATTACTACTTTACAACAAAAACTTTATAGATATGTTGCTTATCATGGAATGTTAAGTGCAAAAATGGAGGTACTAGCCACTCAAGATTGAATATACATGGAAATACTAAAACATAGGATTTGCTTCCATCTATATTAAAATGGAGATGTCTAGTATTTAGGTTTATTAAAATTAATTTCGAATTGCATTAAAAATTCAAGTAAACTATGAAAATATCTAAAACATCATGCAATAATTTTATCTATTAGATGTAGTAACATAATAAGCAAGAACAAATCCTCTGGGAACATATGATAGGGTTTATAGTATGAATGGCTTGGATTTTGTTATAGTACTTTACCACTATTTCTGTATTTTTGGCATTAAATATAAAATATGAATGAAGATTAATAAAAAATCAAAATGTTGCATCAAAATATAAAGGTTTATATAATACAATTATATATTTTTTTTCAAAATATAAAGGTTATTTACAAAAGTGCTTTCCACAAATAAAAAGTGCAAAGAAGAGTCCCAAGGTCCCCAAGGACCCGATTATTATGGCGAAAAGTAGTACAGTCTCCATTGATGTGAGCTCGAGCTCCCCAACCTGATACTTGGGATTACAAGTGTTCTGAAATTGCTCTTCACTTGCTTTGCTACACAGATTATATGATATCAACACAGATCAGAAAATACATCCTCTACATGCACTAAATAAATATGGCATACATTCCTTATAATTTGAAGAGTGGTGACGCTCTGAATTGAAGAGTTACATACATTTCATTTCTGAAAGCAACGCTTGAGATCACAGAAAGAACATACAACATTGTGCTCAATAGACAATGCTTACCGCTTAAAATAATTAAAATTAAAATTAATATCTACAAATATTTATATAAAAATTATAAAAGATAAATTGTTTTTATATATTATAAAATTTGTATTTGTTTTTTAATGAGTTTAGTTCTGGTCCCCTCATAATAAGTGGAGTTTCAAACTTGGACCTCTAGCCCTTACCACTACATTAAGCTTGCAACTATAAAATTTGTATTTTTTAAATTATCTTATAAAATTTTTAATATGGTTTAAAATTTAATTTAAAATTTTATCTATAATTTTTAAAAATTATATTAAAATTAATAAATTATATATATGTTTTTGTTTGTGTGTTGTGATTTATTTTTGGGTGTCACTTCTAAATGTGATATAATAAATTATAATAAAATATTTTTATCTACTTTATGATTTTGTTTAGAAAATTTTATATTTACAAGTATTAATTATAACTTTCATTTTTCAACAAACAACTAACTAATTTTTTGTTCCACCAACCTAATTTTGCATGGATTAAAAATAATTTCGCATGTCAATTGCTAATTAGAATAGTTAGTTGTTCAATCACCTCCCAATCATCCTCATGCAACTACCAATCAAGGTATTTAACTCCATAAGCTAAGTGAACTCTCCAATCATGCCATGCAACTAGCCTAACTAGACACAACATCCTATTGAATTGCACATGTCAATTTTCTCCCACACAATGTTTAATGGACCTTCCCAAGGCATTACAAAATTATGAAAACCTCATTTAGGTAGAAAAGAGAGGAGAAAATCTTTACATAAGTACATATAGGTGAAATTACTATAGGACAATGAAATATTGGTTTTTCTCTACTATTATATTGATAATACACTTTTACTCAAGCAAGCTTTTCCATAGGGGCATAAAAGCAAGGCTTCCTCAAAATCCAAAAAGTGTTCATCAAGAATACTTGTCTTTTCTTTATTTAGATCATCTTTCTCATGTGTATTAATTCTCATTCTTAATGTTATGTTTTTATCTCCTCTTGATGCATTCTTTTATACTACCATGAAGGAAAATAGGGCTTGATCGCTGCATCAAGAAAAATACCATAGAACTAAGAGGCATTTTCAAGTTTCTATTTTAGTAGGTTTCTATTTTGTAAGTACAAGATGGAAGCACCATGATTTTGTAAAAGTAATATATGGAATTTTCTATGGAAATTTTAATTTTGGAAGAAAATATAATCTTTGTTTCCCTGCATTCATTAATACCAAAATATATCCTAGATTTTTGGGTCTTGATTTACATACAATCCAATCCCATTGCATTCATTCACCTTTGCATTTTCATATTAAAAGAGTAAAAGGGCAAGTTGTTTACATTTTGGATTACCCTTTCCCACATTTGACTACATGATCTTTTTTTTGAAAGAAAAGAAAAGGAAAGCATTTGCTTTCCTCATAAGGATTACAATAAAAAGAGTATTTGAATAGATTTTGTTGTTTCATCTCACGTGTATTTAGGCATTAAAATAGGAAACACATGTAGCAATGTTTACATATTAGGCTAGTTTTCATTTTGATCCCTCCTTCCTTCCTTTGAAAGAAACAAGAAAGGTATAATTTGACGTAATCATTGTAAATAAAAAGAAAGAATTAGAGTAAGTCTTGTTTGTTGCATAATTTGTCTTTATTTACATTTTTCATGTTATCATCTCGCATCATAATAGACTTAGATCATAAACCTTATGTTCTTGTCAAATTAGCACAAAATATAGATTTAGGGTAAGTTTTTAAATAATTTTAGTAATATTATTTTCATAGATAAACCTCAAATAGAAACAAAACTTGAGGGCATAGGTGCTTGCTCTTGACCTAATGTGTGGCAAGTAGAAAATCCAACGTTTTTTACCACATTCTTGAATGAACTTGACATGAACATAATGTGGGTCCTAAACCTTTTACCTAATCTTTGCCTTAGTTAAACATAATAATTTATCACACTTTTATTTAAGACCACCTAAAGTTTTTCTCTTCATGTATTTCATATTAATAAAGATAAAAAGAACATAAGCAAAATTTTAGTCCTACTAGGAGAAGGTTAACAACCCTTGAGTAAATTATCATACAAATATTAGAGTTTATCTCTCGTAGAAAGTATAAAATGATGGGCTAATGGGAATCTTAATGAGGGAAAATAATATTACATACTGATCTTAGATCGTGTATCTAGGTGTGGCCATCTTTAGTATTGTGCTCTTTCAATACGTCAAGGTCTACCCTCATGTATGACCACGTATATTAAGGGATAAAGTTTTTTCCCATAGATTCATGAGTATGTCATGAGATCAAGTATGCTGAGGAGCCGTCCTAACATATTTAGATAAAATCTAGACAATGAAAATATAAGGATTTTAAAATATCTTCTTATTCATCTCTAATAAACTCTTTAAAAAATATCTTAATAAAAGTTGAATCTTCCCTTCCAAAAATCCATGCTTAAACCCCCTTACCTTGATTACAATATTGCATGTCAATTATCTAAAAGTCCAAATGACTTACCCTCATTACCTAAAACTCAGGGAGACCAAAAATCATTTAGAAATACCACCTTTGAGTAAGAAAAGGAGTAAGGTCCTCCATCGTGAATCGTCTTGCTTTCCTCTAAGGAATTAGAAAAACAATGAAAACCATTTTAAGGTTAGACAAGGAGCTCTTAACACATTTTACTATGAAAGGATCTCTTTTGGACCTTCTATAGCAACCTAGGTCTATGACTATAATTTTCCATTAAATATACTGATCTCATGGGTCTTTGTACATAGATGTTAACATCACCAGTATTAACCACACAAGTTCTAACCCTCCTATTATTACAACCTCTATAGAAGGGGGACCACCTAATATACCATTCTCTTTAGGGTATCATGCATTTCTAACTCTTAGCACATAATAACTCATGATAAATGTAAGTCACCCTCTCTCCTAATCTATGAATGTCCATCAAGTTTTATAATGTCAACATTATTTCTAATGCACCATCTTCTACCAATGTGTTTTCTTCAAGTCCATTTCTCAATATGATATCTTCTCAAATCCAAGTCCCTCTCTACTTTCATTCTACCAATCCATTTCTTCCAATTAGATTGGAATAAAATAATATGATCCTACCTTTTGGATCAACCCCTCCAAGGTCTCAAACTTATCCATTTGTTAGTTCACAACCCTATATAATAATACCTCAAGCTCCTTTTAACTCACCCACCCTGCATACCAAGAGGTATATTCTAAGCTTGAATAATTAGCTAAGAAAAAATTTAAACCCATGCTCTAATTGGATTCTCTCCAAGGAGCCTCGACTAGCCAAAAATATTCTTATAAGGAATATTACAATCAACTTTTAGACCCTTTTATGGCTATTCGACCTTACCCTTACAACTTTGAAACTCCTAAGTTCTAACTATACAAGGGAGAAGGGGATCCAATCGACCACATTAGGACATTTGAAGATGCTTTCTATAATTTTGTCTATTATGAGGTACTTTTAGTAAGATTATTTACTAAGAGCCTTGGTGGTGAAGCCCTAGAATGTTATTTTTAAATACCCTACCACTAAATTAAAAGTTTTTGGAAGCTTACTAGAATATTTTTCCATCAATTATTTTCATATATGGTAGAGAAACACACCATGAATGACCTCTATCATCTTAAAAATTCTAAGGATGATTATTTTATATATTTCCTAACTCAATGGTGAACCTTGGTAAAAAAATCCCATTTGCTCTTTCTCAAAAGGACCGCTTGTATATTCTTATATGCACTTTATGGGAATAATTACCATATCCTTTAGAAATAATCCATTTTTTTCATTTGAATATGTGGTTGAACTAGATAAAAAAGTAGAAGTTTCCCTCTCATGTAGAGGGAAATTAAACACTAAGAAGGAAGAGGAAAAACCATAATCCTCTAATCCTAAAGGAAAATACAAAAATAAGCATGTTCTGGATGATGGAGTAATGTTTTTCCATCCCATTAATAATGTAAAAATCACTAATGTCAACATTGTTACTCCTTTATAAAAGTTAGTCTAAAAAAAAACTCAAGGAAAACCTAAATGAATGTTTTTCCAACTCAATCAATATCTAGCAATTGTTGGGGCCCTAAATTGCATCATTTGATACAACTTCTATAATTATTTTTGTTCTAATTAAACATTAATTAAACTATAATTTACCTAAATATTATACATAAGTATAGTAAATAGCATAAATATATCATCAAGTTAGATAGGATATACTTATGTGCTTTGCAAGAGTAGAAGGTGAGATCTAGGACATAAATAATAGGTCTTTTCACCTAGAAAGCATATTTTGATTTTTTTAGGATTAAAGAATGGTAGGGTTACACGTAAGGGGTTGGCCCCAAAATGTATTTATAAAAAATTGGTGAATCAGTTTTAAAATCCAGTCAAATAGTGTCCAAAATCATGTAGAAGGTTCACTATTATTAGGGGTAATGTTGGAAATTTAAATTTGAAATGGTCAAATTATTATAAAATTGAGGCCAATTGACCCAAAAAAAATTGCATTCAAAATTTTTTGGCTAATGGGCCCTAGTCAAGGGTCCAAAATAATAGTCAATTCCAAATTTTGAAAAACCTAATTTTAGCCAATTTGGTGATAAATAGCCACTATGCATAATCCTAAAGAATGGGCAACATTAGAGTGCATCTAATAAACTAGCATCACATTGTCTCTAATTATTGGGTACTAAATCACTTTGTTGGGGATAGAATCAAATGAGCCTCATAACTCATAACACCAATGCTGGAGACCATGTTGAGCTAGCATGAAAGATAGTAATGAACTGGCATTAGAGATTGCACTAATCAGTACTATAAAGGTTGCAACAACTACCTTGTAGAAGGTCATGCACCACCTAAATCAGTCCAATCAATATGAGTACATGGGAGGTGACAACATCAACATATTGCATGGTGTAGTAGTACATCTAATACCATTGGATGACAACATGGGGATTGAACCAAAATTACACCATATAGAAACAACAAGCTAGCCATTTAGGAACCTAATGTTGGCATCTACTTTCACAACCAAGTGAATCACTAATTTTTATACACATGGATTCTACTGTTATTTGTGTGTCCTATTTTAATTTATTTTTGCAACTGTCATGACCCTCCCATGGACATTTTTTACATAAATAATTTATGTATTAATTATTATTTTTAATATAAGATATTTTTGGCTATGCTTTATTTTAATAACCAATGATATATTTCTAATGGATCTAACTATTTTCAAGGATAGACACCTTTGCAAAAGGGTAGGAAGCTAAATGCAAATGTAGTCAAAATAAATTGACAAATGATATATATATGTTAGACATTGTTTATATTCTTGTTTTAATATAGCTTGTTTAATATTATGCTGACATTTTTTTGGTGTTTTTTTAATGACTATATATAAAAAAGGTCGCAAGGGTTTTAATTAAAAATATTTATTAAAACTTAAAGAAGTACAACATTAAGGAAAAATGAAATAACATTTTTCACATTTTATAACCCCTCAAAAAGTCAAGTAAAGAAAATATTATTTGGAGGTAGTTGGGAGTTGGCTTTTCTTGTAATGAAACCTCTCGGGACTCTTCTTGAAAATCCTCATGAGTAGAGATGGATTAGGGGAGCATTGGTTTTTATGTGTGGATCATTTTTGAACGAAGAACTTGTAGCAATGAGAAGGCATTGGAACAACGTGGAAGAAAGAAAGAGCAAGGGATATATTCTCCATTGTGATTAGGAGTCTTCTACATAAAAACATCCTCTAAATATACAAGATACCCTTATATGTAAATGTCTTGATATAGGTTTTTGGATTTGTGTGATGAATTGAACGTGTTGGTTTATCTTCTTACTGCTTGGATAAAAACCTTAAGAGCAGTCTAGGTCTCCATATTAGTTGTTTTTGTTACCGTCAACTTATTGAGTGACTTGCATAAGTTTCAAACCATTAATTATTTTGTTATTTAAATATGAGTAGTAGTGTCACCCATAAAATTACTATGTCTACCTCTACCTTGCACCTAGAAATATATGCATAATTTTTGACATTCGACATCAATCATGTTAAGTTTTCTAGCTAAAATTGATGCAGGTGAATGTTTTTTGCACTGTGTATAATATTAAGGAATAACACTCAATTAAGGATTCTTTGATAATTATTTAACTTGAATCTTAGGTTTGGTAGTGCCTCCCTCTAGTGAATGTTGATCTGCCTTGTAGTGTGGTCGTAGTGAATCGATGGGTTTCGATGACTAGTTTCATCCATATTTTTGTAGCCCCTGTGCATGTTTGTTGTTCAAAATAGTGTTCTATTGGATAGATGTTTTATGGTTTATATTTGAATTTATTGAAGTCTCTTAAAATACTTTTGGGAATCGTGCACCCTTTGAATGAACTGAAGCCTTTTTTTCTTATTCAAAATAGCCTTGAGAAAATAATAAGGGTTGAAATTTAACATAAATGCCTAGTGAATGGATACATCATTACCTTTAGCAAAAGAGAGACATAAAGACTAGATAAAAATAAATAGAAGAAAATGAATTCCTAGTAGAAGGTATTGCATTTAATAAACCCAAACTTAGAATTGATATTATTATATTATAAGAGAATAATATTTAGGCCAACAATGTGATAGGGAAATATGAATTATTATTTGTGGTTTATCTAATATGGATTAGATAAACATTAACTAAAAAGGAATAACATTCTAATGAAATAGTGAAATGATAATTATAATGTGATTAAAGTTTAATGGATTGACCTTGGAATAATGTGACCATATGGTTGATTTATTTTAATTAAAATAATCTTTGTTATATGTTGAAAATAAGTTGTATATTTCCAAAGTAATGATAGTCTTAGATGATTAAAGAATTCATATTTTATTAGAAAGCAATGATTGAGTTTTATTTTGGGAATTTTTAACAATGCTTTATAGACTTGCAAGGAGTAATATTTTAATTGAATTTGAATAACTAGGTTTGGGTATTGATTAGCATCTCTTTTAGAATGTGAATAGTTTCACTTATGTTGAGTTGGAATATTTCCTTTATGATATGAGAAACCTATTGTTTATGCAAATGAAGGAAGGATTGGGCATGTGGCCCAACATATTAGAAAGGAACTTATGGGGGTTCCACAATTAATTTTTGTAAGAAATTACTCTAGAAGAGAACTCTTAAGTATTAGTGAATGATGTTTTAACTTGAGGATAATGAGAGGGAGATATGGGGCTCCCTCACCTATGTAAAATGGAATTTGTGAAATATTTTTATATTGAAAAGACATACGAGTTTGGAATATTCTTATGTAGTATAATGGTATTATGGTATAAGGAATAATAGATTACTTAATGTAGAATGACTACATTTTCTCTTGGAAAGGATTCCCAGGATATATGATGTGTCATTTGTGTGTTCTTGTGATATTAATATAGAATAGTTGTTAGCAATTATTGATCCATTGATATGAATGGTAAAGGATGAGGAATTTATTTTCTTTATTATTCTCTAATGGAAATTAACATTGTAAAGATAGTTATATTTTGCCCTTATATTTTGCAAAGAAATATGGTTTTGTAAGCATGGATTTTAAATTTGAATTAATGAAATATAAAGATAAAATTATATCTTAATTTCACTTTGGGGATTTGGAAATTAATCCCTAAAAGGTTGATAATAGAAAGATAGCCTTATTTAACACCATAAGGCTAGGACCAAAACCAAAAGATATGTGATAATTCCTTAGAGTTAAAATGGGCACTTTAGTAGTAGATCACTGAAGTGTGCTCCAAGATATGGTGAGCCTCAAATTCCATTACAATTGTTTAGTGTGATGAGTACTCCAAAATATAGTGAGATACCCATGTGATAAATATGTTGCACAAATGATATACATAGGAAGCTAAATGAATGTGGAAGGTTTTCTATGAGGGATATCATTTGGTGAGGTAATTGTTGAAAACCTCGATTGACTATTAGGTGACCAAATGGAAGTACCCCATATAAGATAGTCAACAAATGAGATTATTGAAAGGTTTTTCCTCACATGAAAAATCATCCATGTATACTTCAACACGTTCATTGGTGTGATTCATAAAAATAATTATAACTTTCAATTAAAATATTGTAGGGGCATTACATAGTTCAAATGGTAGCACTCTATAAGTAAGCATTATCCATGGGCACATGAATGTGGTCTTGTCTTGGTCTTTGGGTGCCACTTATATCTGATTATAGCTACTAAATATACTTGTAAAAGAATAATATTTCTTCCTTTGTGAGTGAATTGAGTTCTTGATATATAAAAGGTGATGAAAAATGATCCCCCAAAGGTTGATAATAGAATGCTAGCCTTATTTAACCCCATAAGTCTAGGACCAAAACCAAAAGAGATGTGATCATTCCTTAGAGTTAAAATGGGCACTTTAGTAGTAGATAACTGAAGCGTTCTCCAAGGGATGGTGAGACTCGAACTCTATTACAACTATTTAGTATGATGAGTACTGCAAAAGATAGTGAGATACCCTTGTGATAAATATGTCACACAATTGATAGACATAGGGACCTAAATGAATCTTGAAGGTTTTCTATGAGGGATATCATTTAGTGAGGTAATTGTTGGAAACCTCGATAGACTATTGGGTGACCTAATTGAAATGGTTGTCTTCACCTCATCTCATTTGATTTGTTATTGTTGACCTTTATTTATTTTCTAGTTGACATTATAAAATATAGGTTAGTTGGTAGCATCTAATAGCATCTAATACTTGTATGTGGGTTGTTTCAGTTTAATTTTCTAGACAATAGGGTCCTATTGACTTTATTTTCATACAATAGGTTTATGGTGGGGTCCTCCAAATTCACCCAAAGTCATGTGCATAGACTAAACATTAACATTGCCAAAATATTATTTTTCTGTTTTTTAATATTAATTATACTAAACCATATATGTATAGCCTTAGTTATCAAGTTCAAGTTCATATTCGAATTCGACACTTTTAAAATTTGAAAAAAAATCATCTTGTTTAAAAATTTGAAATAAAATTCGACATAAAATTTGATATATATGTATATATAAACTATGTATACACAATATTTTTTCTATATTAAGTATAAAACATATATTTTTTAATACATTATATAGCACATTAATTAAAAATAAAAATAACAATAATAAACAATACTCGTCCATTCAAATTATTTGGTTTACTAAATCAAAATAATAAAACTTGATGTCTTCTATACTCAATTTGATTTTATGTCATTTCACACTATGTAGATTACATAAAATTTTTAAATAATAATATTATTTTTATATATATAATTGTTATTTTCTTATCCTGAAACTCCAAATAAAATTTTATAAAAACATTATTATTTTTTATATATAGTTTGTATCTCCTTCTCTCGAAACTCCATTTTGAGATGTGATCTGCAATAAGAAAACCACAAATCGCAAGTACGCTTATCAAAAACCAAAACAACATATAAACATATCGTTAATCAAGTTGCACTTGTATTTCTAAGGACCAAAAATAATTCTATAGTCAATATTTCTGAGGACCAATAAAAATTTTTGCAAAGTCGTTTTTCCCTCAAATGCCTGGCTTGTTCATTGTTTTTCCTTCTCCATGCATTTCTACTTAATTTTTTCCCATGCCTAATTTAGGGTTTTTTTACAGTTTTTTCCTTCTGCAAGTATTTCCACTCAAATACTTTGTTCACGCTTTTTCCTTCTCAATGCATTTTTACTCATTTTTTTCCCACTCTCAATTTAGGGTTTGTTCGTCGAATGTATTCGTGAAGATTTTAAATTCGACGAGTTTTGAATTTTATCTTAAAAATTCAATGAATTTGATAACTAAGTGTATAGCCATCAAGTTATTACAATATTACTATGATCATGATATAATAAAGGTAAAGTGCATTTCAATAGATATAGGTAATTATCCTAATAGAGGCATCATAATGGCAACATATATTGAACTTTCTTAATGGATATCCAGGTTCAATTCATTTGAAGGATGGCCTTGGTATGCCCCCATTTTTTCAATATATATATATAACATCATAATAAATTAATTGTTAGTAAATTTAAAAGTTTACGAGTTTTTATTTATTAATTTAATAAATATAAATAAATAAAATTATTTAACCAACCAGATTCCTTGACTTTGACAGAGTAGTCAGAGGTCCAAATTTTGCCAAATAACGGTACATGTTCAAATAACTAACTTGTTGTAATACCACTATGTGATGATGATGTAATATCGGTGGAACCTATTTCAATCCATTTATAAAATATATATATATATATATATCTTTAAGGGTGAGGGACCTCAGTACAAACTCTTTCTCAAGTAATTTACATATATATTTATATAAATATATTATATTTATATATTTACATAAATATATTATATTTATATATAATTTAAATTGATTATTTAGAATTATAATTAAAATTATTTTATAAAATCATTTATATGGGATTGAAATGAGTCTCACTCATAAACACATAATATTATAACAACAATTTCATACTTATGCAAGTATAAATTTAACAAGATTTAAACTTCATGATTAAAACTATGTTTTTACATTGTTTATACGGGATTGAAATGAGTCCCACTCACAACCAAATAATATTATTACAACTTGATAGTTATGCAAGTGTCCACTTTTACAATATTTAAACTTTGATAATTTTGTCCCTATTGGGACATTGTAGTGATATGGCTTTGGGTATGATAATTAAAATTCATTGCAAGATGGATAAGCAGTAAAATATTTGATTCCTGAATCGAATATGGTGTTGGTGTACTATATGGGAAGGAGCCTATAGGAATTAGGGTGGGTCTGGACCAGCTTGGGAATGTGGATCATGGTATGGGAGGGAAATTTGTTCAAAAATTCAAAAATTTTGAAATGGAAGTGAGCAGGAAATTGGAAGAAAGTAAGAATATCTCTAGAAGCATGATTGATCCTAGAGTTGATCTACCTATTGGGAAGGTATTTTCTAGATTCAGGGTGGTTCTATAGTTAGAACTATTCGAACCCTCTTTTTTCAAAGTAGGATATCCGAAGAAGTCTTACGAGACCATGTTTGTTCTAGAAGTCCAGCTAGGGAGAGAAGAGGGGGAGATTCTGGAAATATCAACTTAGGTAAACCCTCTATTTTTTGCTTTAGAGTGTTGTCTCTTCTCTCTGCATGGAAAAACTCTTTTGAATATTTAAGAGAAGGCTTTCCACATATTGTGGAAGAACATAAGGCAGTTCTTGCTAAGGCATGTATTATAGAAACCCTTCTAGATTGTTCTTCAATAGTTAAAAAGCCTCACCCCTAAGAAGCAAATAAGGTTTTAAGTCCTATGCACAAGGAAACCATTGAGAATGCCTAAGTTCAATCCAAGGAAAATAGATATGGGTTTCATAAAAGCAACTAATGCATCCCCAAAAGTGAAGTTGAAAATAAAGGATGTTCATAAAGGAATATATGTTATTGAGAGGAAAAGTCTAATTTATCGATTCATGGGATTTTGTCCGACTATTGCTACCTTCAAGCAATGGGCTGGAGCACTAAAGGTAAGTTCTAAATTTCTACATACGCTAATGGCTACTTTATTATTTTTTTGAAAATGAATAATATAGGGAGGATATTTTTATAGGGGGACCATGGTTTTTTTGGTAGGGTAGGGCTCTTCATGAAGCCCTGGCATACCAATTTCAAAGCTGAGGAAGAGATGCCATCAACTACCCCTGTTTGGGTCCATTTATTTGGTCTTTCGATAGAATACTAGCATCCAAATATATTCGAAACAATTGGAAATTCTTTAGGAGTTTACATGATGACTTATGATTGTACCCAACACTTAGAGCATATGATTTATGCAAGGATTTATGTTTTGATTGATTTTGACAAACCACTTCCATAGAATATTACTTTACAATATAGAAAAGAAATATGAGACCAAGTAGTAGATTATTAAAATATTCTATTTAGATGCAGAATTTGTCATGAATATGGTCATCTAGGCAAGGATTTTCCACATAAGGTCCCTAATAAATATAAAGAGGATGGGTACTTGGTAGGGTTTCAAATCCCTAAGCGAAAAAACAAAAAAATAGCAACAAAAAAGAAAACGGTTATTTCTCTTAACACCTTTGAAATTCTCTCCATGGATGGGCAAGCAGATGATGAGGATGGTCAAATGGAAATAGTTATTATGGAGACACAGTTTTATGAAGAGAGGGAACATGAAGGATTGCATGATGAGAAATCATTAAAAGAGCTTACCTTGGTGTTGAGAAATAATAGTAAAGGTAAAAGAAAGTACAATGTAGAAAACCAACCCAAGTACAAAACAAAAGGGTAGGTTCAAACTACAAACAAAATGGATCCTCAAAAAGACCATACAAATTCCAATAGTAGTGTCCTGGTACCCAGTGACTAGCTTATAGTCCCAATTGAAATGAAGTAAGATACAAATAAAAGGATAAGGATGCCATAATCCTAAGGTTTATATTCAGTCTCTTTATGGCAATGTTGGAAGCTTTGGCTATTTTGCTAAGCAATTTATGATATTTTTGGTAATTTTTTAAGCTTTGGTTTTTTTCTTAGTGTTATTATATTTTGTTTGATTTGTCAATTGCTCCTTTGGCTTAGTTTTTATTGTATTTTTTTCCTGATTTTTTTTGTGGTGTTATTTATTCTTTTTGTTGTTTCTGCTTTGGTTTTGTTTTGTTATGTTTTTCTTGGGGTTTTTCTATGCGTTTTGTGTTCTATGATTTTTTGTTTCTTTTGTTGTTTTTGTTATGGTAGTGTTTGTTATGCTGTGTTGGTGCTTTTTATGTGTATTTCATGTTTTGGTGTTGTTTATTTTTGTCCTATTTTTAATTTTTAATTTTTTTTAATGTGTTTTCCTCTGTTGTGTGTGTGTTTGTTCTGTGTGGTTTGTATTTTTTTTTTTGCTAATGACTTTTCTTGTCGACACACTCAAGGAGTATGCTTTATTTGTTTTATTTTTTTTTTGTGTGTGTGTTTGTTCTATCCTCCTTGTGTGTGTCAAATGTGGTAGGCCAAGTTCGAGCCCTAGGTATTTTTGGCAAAATAGATACCCTTGCCTCCTTGGGTCTTACCCAAAAGTGGCATCCCTTATCGGATGTTTTCCACAAATAAAAAAAAATATAAGACAAATTGTTTTATATATTATAAAATTTGTATTCTCATTTTTATTTTTACTAATAATGTAATTTATAATTAAAATTAAAATTAATATCTACAAATATTTATATAAAATATAAATTATTTTTATATATTATATAATTTGTATTTTTTTCAATGATTTTACACAGGTTTTTATGAGGGGTCGTGGTCCCCTCATACTGACTAGGGTTTAAACCTTAGACCTCTCTAAGAGAGGCCAAAGCCCTTACCACTATAGTAAGCGTGCAACTATACTGAGTGGGGTTTCTTCCTTCTACGCATTTTTATGATATTTTATCTCTTGGTATTCTACTTTTTTCTCATTTTTTTGTAGCATTGAATCAAAGACATAATCATCAAGTCTTGAGATCAATCTTGCTAGGATTTGGAGATTTCCTTTGCATTTGTAATTAGTTGTGTGGAATGTTATTTTAGCAGAATTAAGGTTTTGTCATCCCTTTCTTGTACGTATAAAGTGTTGAGAGAATTAAGGCATATAACTGTATAGATTTTTTAATATTGTTTAGATCTAAGGTTTTATAGGAGCTGCTAGGCTAATTTTACATTATCTTATACTTATATGTTGTTATTCTCTTTATTCAAGAGGAAAGAAAAAGAAAAAAAATATGAATATAAAAATAGGAATAAAATATTTCATTCACGGGCTTCGACAAGGAATATGATGTGCATAGAGGCATGTTTTAGGCTAAATTATGTATATGTTTGTTGATTTCTAATTTTGGAAGAAAATATAATATTTTTTTCCCTACATTCATTAATACCAAAATATATCCTAGATTTTTGTATCTTGATTTACATACAATCCTATCCCATTGCATTCATTCACCTTTGTATTTTCATATTAAACGATTAAAAGGGCATGTAGTTTGCATTTTGGATTACACTTTCCCAAAATTGACTGCATGATCTTCTTTTTTTTGTGGAAAACATTCTAGAAGGGATGTCACTTTTGGGTAAGACCCAAGAAGGAAGGGGTATCTCTTCTGCCAAAATTGCCCAAGGCTCACACTTGGCCTACCACCTTTGACATACTCAAGGAGCAAACCTGAAACAACAAAAACCAAGAACACACGAACACAAACACACAAAAAGAATAAAAAATAAAAAATAAAAAAGCAAGCTCCTTGAGTGTGTCAAAAAGATAAAGCACAACCAAACACACACAATAATATTTAAAAAAATACAACACAAACCACACAGAAAATACAAGAACAACATAACAAAACACAAACATAACAAAAAAACAACATAACGCTACAAAGACACAACCAACATAAACATGAAAAAAAAAAACTAAAACCTAAAAAATAATGAAAAATAAAATAAAATAAAATAAACAACCAACAACAAGCAACAAAGAAAAATAAAAACATCGAAAACACTCACACACCAAAAATCAAAAACGCCAATTAACACAAACATACAAAAACACAAGCACAAAAACAACAAAAACACAAAATTGGTCATAAGGGTTTATAACAATAACCACAAAATTTTAGTCCCAACGAGATAATGCAACATTCCGGGCTAAGCTTTGGCTCTTTTTTGGGAGGTCCAAGGTTCAAACTGTGGCGTGAACGAGTGTTTGAGGGGGTGGTTGTACAATAACCACAAAAGTTTAGTCCCAGGGGACAACACAACGATTCAGAATTTGGCTCTTCTTCGGGATGTCGAAGGTTCAAACCATAGTGTGGGCGAGTGTGTGAAAGGGTGGTTGTGTTCTCAACCTTATGAGGGGTCATGGTTGGAAGAGGACTACTCAAACCTATGCGTCGGTCGTAGGGGTTTATCACAATAACCACAAAATTTTAGTCCCAAGGGGATAACGCAATGATCCGGGCTTTGGCTCTTCTTTGGGAGTTCCAAGGTTCAAATCGGAACGTGAGCAAGTGTGAGGGGTGGCTATACAATAACCATAAAATTTTAGTCCTGAATCTTCTTCAGGTCCAAAGTTCCAAGGTTCAAACTGCAGCTTGGGCGAGTGTGTGAGGGGGTGACTGTGTTAAATTCTCTATTGATAAGCATAGACCTCAGCTTTACAAGGGATCATGGTTAGGCAAGACTGCTGAACCTTATACATTGGTTCTATGATTTATTGCACTAATAAAATCTAAAAAATAAATAAATAAAAGTAAACAAATTACCAATTGCTCTAGAATATTGTGAGCGATCCTGATAATGAGAAGTTTAGGAGATCAGGATGAGTAGCCCTAAAATTCTGGAGACCGTTGGCGAGGATGTGGGGTGTGTGCAGCTGTTGGAATGTGTTGGGTTTAGAT
Organism: Wollemia nobilis; assembly: GCA_028583015.1. Lineage (NCBI taxonomy): Eukaryota > Viridiplantae > Streptophyta > Pinopsida > Araucariales > Araucariaceae > Wollemia > Wollemia nobilis. The sequence continues at coordinate 820,972 of JAQPPZ010002517.1, forward strand.
TTCAAAAGGAAGGGGAAGACATGTGAGGTGTTATGGAAATGCCGTCGGTGGATGGGATAAGTGTGGTTAGGCAGGCAATTGCTTGTCTGGAATCTCAGGCGCTCAGCACAGCAATACCATCATCAGGTTCCGTCAGTTCCATCAGTAATAAGACCGATCCTGTTGTACCCAGGAAAATTGACAGACAGGTGCGTGTATTCTTTACTGCTCCGGAAAGTATGGCTTCTAAATTGAACTTCGAAATACTGTCAGCTGCTGAACTGAAAAGAGAAGCTGAATCAAGAAAGAAAAATCTTGAAGAGTCGCAACTATTGATCCCAAAATCTTTGAGGAAAAAGCAGGCAAAAGCAACACGAAAGAGATATGAAGCTACTCTAATCCGACTCCAATTCCCAGATGGAGTGATCTTACAAGGTGTTTTCCTTACATCAGAGCCAGCGTCTGCGTTATATCAGTTTGCAAGATTTGCATTAAAAGAAGCATGCCTGGATTTCGAGCTTTTGGGACCTACAGTGCCTAAGTGTCTAGTAATCCTATGTTCTCCAGAAACAGGTGGAAAAAAAGAAAAAAACATTTAATTTTTGACAAATTTCAAACCCAACGCAACCATTTTTGAGGAACACGTGCAAAGAATGATCCGACAAGGTTATTTAAAAACTTAAAAATAAAAATTAACTTAGATTCATAATTTATATATTTCTAGTAAATACTTTTTATACATACACATATCCATTGTAGGATTAAATAAATAAATAATATTTAAGTTATTGTTATACCATTTTCAATATTATAAGAAAAAATTTCAGTTCAAATCTTATAAATAACATCTAAACTATTAAATTCAAATGTTATAAATAATATCTAAACTATTTGTGTACCACTACATTTATATAATAAAGGTAAAATTAAAAAATTATATAACTATGAATTGGATAGCTATTATAATTTAAAAGTTTAATTATTTATGAAAAGAAAGCCAAGTACAATTTACACTACGTGTATGCTTTTTCATTTGGTAAATTTTAATTAGCTCTATAGCTGAACTCCAATACCTAAGAAAAATTCAAAGAAGTTATATGAAAAGTATTAGTTTAATTAGATTATATATTTAAATGTTGTAAGGAGGAGATCAAGTTCAATCTTGTATATAAATAAATAAATAATATATATATATATATATATATATATATATATATAATTGTTAAATTCTTGTAATAACATTATGTGATCATTATGCAAGATTCGAAGATGAAATATTAATAAAATCCATGCCAATCCGATATAAAAAAATTAAACAAATTTTGGTGTAAATTTAAATCGATTAAATCCATAATTCAAGATGGAATAGGATGAAGCCCATTTCAATTTGATATAACCACTTTTTAAAAAAATGATTTATATGGTCAAAAATTTATAGATTTTTTTTTTTTAATAATACTTCTTATACACATCCACCATGGGGATTGAACCCGGGTCACATCACCATAATGCAAGTGACGTCCTTTTTGGTAGATCACACTCACAAGGATAAAATTTATAAATTTATCAAAAAAAAATATTAAAGTTTAACTTTATAATTTTTTTAAAATATTTAATAACACAAAGTTAATATTTACAAAGCATGAAAAATCAAATTTGAACCATGAATTTATTGCTATAATATTTCATTGATTTTTTTTCACCTTATTAAAACTATAGGTTTTCTCCATTATCATTCAATTTTAGTAGGGTTTTATCAAATATGTCATGTTCATTCCAATATTAATTGGGTTTTGCCAAATATATCATGTTTCAAGAGTCAATTTCATTCCAACATTAGTCATCTTATCTGCTTCTTTAGTCATCTTACCTTTTTTTCTGTAAGTTATCTTATCTGCTTTCCTATTATATTTTCTACACACATGATATAAAAATTGTTTCAATACAATCTTGAAAATTATTGTCACATACAAGATGCTCATAAACTTATAATAAAAGCCATTCAAGTTGATGGGTGGAGATTCACAGACCTTCCGAACATTGTCAAAGTCTTTGTTTCACATTATCAAGGTGTTTTTGCTTCTCAACCCCTTGATGATGCTATAAGGCAAGCTCTTGCGGATTGTACCGCTATTTTCCCCACCAAGATTTCTCTTGAGCAAAAGATATTCTGTGACATTCATATTTCTCTAGAAGATCTAAAAAATGCCTTTTCACTCATGTCCAATGATAAGGCACATGGTCTTGATGGCTCTCCATGTGAATTATACAAATAATTTTAGGATATGCTTGGTTCTTATCTCCATAAAGTGTATTTTTAAGCCCTGCAATGTGGTTAACTAGGTTCCATTATTGACAAAGTCAATGTTAAATTTATTCCTAAGTCTGGAGACCTTGAGCTCATAACTAATTAGAGGTCGATCACCCTGCTTAATGTGAGCTATAAGATTATTGCCAAATCCCTTGCACTTAATCTTAAATATCTCCTACCTTTGATTGTCAAAACTGAACAAATTGGCTTTGTTCAAGGAAGATACATTCTTGATAATATTCTTAATGTTTGGGAAGGTATGGAGTCAGCAATAAATTCTAAACAAGATGCTTTATTCATTAAGATTGACTTTGATAAATCCTATGATAATATGGAGTGGTACTTCATCTCTGCTATGCTTCAGGAATTGGGCTTTGGGCCAGTGTTTGTGAGCATTGTTCTTATGTTATTTCATTATGCTTCAACTGTTCTTACTTTGAATAATAGTCAATCTCAATCAATTTCTCTTGGTTGTTCTATAAGACAGGGGTGCCCTCTTGCTCCATCTCTTTTCATTCTTGTTGTAGAGGCTTTTGTCTATATGTTGGCCCATAAAGTGGATCAAGGATTAATTAGGGGTATTTTTCTCCCCAATTTTGACCTTTAGTTGGTCAATGGTCATTTTATTGATGATTCTTTTTAATGCTTCGAGAAGATGAACAATCACTTTCCTCGGCTATTAGTTTCTTAGAGGTGTTTTGTTTATCCTCTAGTTATTCTATTCAATGGAAAAAACCTCATGTTTTCGGTAATCTCAATCCCAGCTACTATGCTAGCTGCATCATTTCCAATGGAATTGGATTTAGCTGGGTGAGGTGTTTAAATTTCTTGGAATTCCTTTTGTTTTTCATGGTTCCTCTACTCAATTGTGGAAGTATGTTATTGATACAATGGAAATGAAGCTTTCTTAATGGACTAGTAAGAAACTTTTTCCAACAGGAAAATTTCATATTTTTTCTAAGGTTTTAGCCACTACCCATGTCTATTATTCATTTTTTTGGGTTACATCCAAATATTTTTATAAAAACCTAGATAATATTTTGAGATATTTCTTGTGGGCCAAAGACTCTGTCAAACGAGGTTTTCATCAGGTAGCCTAGGAAATTTGTTGTTTGCCCAAGAACTATGGAGGCATGGGTTTGTTTTATTAACACCAAAAAGGTTTTGCCCTTTGTTCTAAATGAATCACTTGATATTTAATTAGGGATGAATCTTGGAAAGTGTTGGTCGGGTATTGCATTTCTTCTAGTTTTCTTTAGGCTAAGAAAATTTGGAAAGGGGTGAGATTGCAATTCATTCTTACTGCCCCTATCCCAGTAAATTTAAAGGTTCTTTTGTCATTTAGAGTATTTGGAAATTTTGGGAGGCCTTCAAACCCTAGCTCAGTTGGAAAGGGAGTTTTCACAAAGTAGGTGTCTCTTTGCCTTCCTTGAATATTTGGTTGTCTCCTTTTATCACTTGGTAGGTCTCTCTGTTGGCTCTAGTGTAGTGGGTTAGAGCACAGAGGTTCTATAATCATGGTATTGCTTCCATTTTTTATTTCTTCTCCTAACATACCAAGAGTTGGATACCCTGGGAAAGTTTTCATCAAATTCATAATTTAAATCTTGGTGATAGAGATACTTATGAGGTGGTTATTGATAGTATTCTATTTTTTATTTGGTGAAAACTACATAAGCATTTTCAAAAAACATCGTGGTTAGATTGGTGTTGGCCTGGGGAGCTTCCTGTTTTGCAATATAAAGCTCATCTAGGTTACAAATGGGTTACCCTACAAGTTCCAATGGTTGATAAGCTCACTATGATATGGGACTTAGTCTCTTTTCCCTTCTTATGTAATAAGAGGTTTTAGATTGCTTAGGCTACTTATACTAAACCTAGACAGAGTTTTTTTGCTTGGAGATTCTTGCACCAAGGGTTATCTTTTGGCAATAAGCTCAAGCATCTAGGTGTTCATAATCTCATTTTCTCGGTTTGCAGACAGACAAAATATTTACTACATGATTTTTGGTTTTGTGATCAGGCTCAGTCTACTTGGAAGTGACTTCTTGAATTTTTTAGACCTTTTATGCAAGAGGATTTTTCTTGGTGCATGCTATTTTGGGTGACCCTATCGCTTTTTCCTTCAACTTGGATGTTGTTTGGAATATTTTTAGAATTGGTACCCTGTTTTATCTTTGGAAGTCCCACAATAGAGATGTTTTTTCTTAGAAAAATGTTGGGCGTGTCTTCTCTGTTGTTGATAAATATGCTATATTATTTGATTTCTAGTTACAGATTCAAGTGCAGGTTGAAAAAGTACATGTGGAGCTACAGTACTTATGTATCATCATGGATCATTAGGGGAATGCACCTTGTGCTATGAGTCGTGTGCCCCTTACCCCCCCCCCCCGTAGTGCAAATGTGGAGAATCTAGAGCTGGAGGCCCATCTTGCCCGATCTCTTGTTGGGATGTTCGGTATCCTAAGTAAGATGATGCCCCTGGTTGGGGTGAAATTGTACCAAATGCACATACTTGTATTGTAAGTGGTACTACTACTAATGTCTAGGGGGCTCTGACTTCTTCAACTATTGGATGGATTTATAACCTTATGGAGTAAAAGTTTAGGCATTCCACCTCAGAGTGATTTCTTAGCTACTTTCTTTCTAAATGCATATTTGATATTATTTTGGTGATTGTTATCTAGCTTTTTGTGGATTATTTCTAACACTCTTGTGTACTCCTAACCATGGTGGTTAATGTGTTGGTTTACGGGGTGTACTAATCTCACCCACCCTTTTTTTGTATGATTAAATATTATTTTATTAATATAATGACATTTTCATCCAAAAAAATGGTGGTATTTATTAAATTACTAACATATATAATTATTAAACTATTATAATATCATATATAATTGTGCTAGGTGAAACAATGCAACGATTCGAGCTTTGGCTCTTCCTCAGGAGGTCCAAGGTTCAAACCATGACATGGACAAGTGTGTGAGGAGGTAGGTGTATGGTAGCTATGTATTAAATTCTCTATTGATAAGCATGGTTCTTGGCTTTACAAGGGTCATGATTGAGAGGAGACTGCTCAACCCTCTATATCGATCGTAAAGGTTTCTCACACTAACAAAATAAAAAATAATAATAATAAATAATAAATAAATAATATCATATATAATTAAAAATATAATATATATTAAATGGTTTAAAACTAAAACAATAAATTTTAAAAAATAAATCATAACACAAATAGTATTTTGGCCAGGCTAAGGTTAGGTTCTAGAAGAAAAGCAAAAAAAAGGCAGGCCTTTCATTTAGGCAGCCATTTTTTTTTTTACTGCTTCAGCCTGACCTGCGAGTCTGCCCTCACTTGCCAGCCAGCATCACCCGTTGTATTTGATGTTAATTATTACTTCTTTCTTGTTCATTATTTTATTTTATTGTTATTATTTTTAGTAATAGGTTAGTGTAAGGGTTCAAATTATAGGGACTGTTTCCAATAAACCTATCAATGTCAAATCGCAGGGACTGCTCCCAACAAACTTATCTGCTTCTCTGGTCCGAGCGTGAGATAGGGACCACAAACTTATCTGCGTCTCTGGTTCGGGCATGAGATAGGGACCACCAACCGCTCAGGATTCGTACTCTACTATTGTCATCAATCTGACGTACTCAAAAGATTTGGAGCAGACTACTACCTTTGCAAAGGATTAACATCCCTAAAATTTGAACCTAGATCTTTTTTTTAACATCCCTAAAATTTAAACCTAGATCTTTTTTTTATCAGTACCAGTTAACAATCCACCTGACCTTTTTTAATTCATTATTAATTATTTATAAGCTATTACTTTCTAATTTATATGATGTTGTTTTTTATATGTTAAAACAATTTCCACTTAATGCCTATGATGTTGTTTTTTATATGTTAAAACAATTTCCACTTAATGGCTATTCTAATGGCCACTATCTCTCTGACCTGAGAATGATGTTTTTATCGTAGGTTTTTGGACTAATAAATTTTATAATTTTAATTATATAAATTATAATTTTAATATGTTTAAATTAGAAATCATGTTACCTCGGAAGTTGCATAGCTCTTAATTGATATCCTTAATATCCTTGTGGTAGATAGTAGTCCCTTTCCCGAACAAACCGCGGGGATAACGTGGAGACTATTATTCCACGCAGTGTCACGCTTCTCTGGAAAATCTTCTCCGACCAGTAAGGGAGCTCTTGAATGGGAAAACATCAAAGAAGAAAGATATATGCGTCTTACTGTTGTGCATTGGCCTCATGGTAGATAATAGTCCCCTTCCCGAAAGAAACGCGGGGATAACGTGGGTAGTATTATTCCACGCAAGGTCATGCTTCTGCGGAAAATCTTCTCCAAAAAATCTTCTCCGACCAGTAATCTCAGTTTCCTTAGGAATGCTTCAATCGTCTCCAACGCCATCCGCCTCACTGCCCAATCCGAACAACTTGTTGGCCGCGCTTTTTATTCACAACCAGTGCTCATGAAAGATGGCAATGCAACTTTCTCGTTCAGCACCACTTTCGTATTCGCCATGGTTCCTTCCAAAGATAAATTCACGAAGTGGTATGGCGTTTACCCTGAATCCACAGAAGTCTGCAGAGGGAGTTTTGGCGGGTCACTACCTTGGTTTGCTCAACATGTCAAACCTCGGAAACCCCTCGAATCATCTCTTTGCCGTGGAGTTCGACACGGGTATGGACGAGGAATTCGCAGACATCAACGACAATCACGTCGGTGTTGATCTCAACGACCTTCACTCGATAAGATCTGAGCCTGCCGGCTACCAGATTGACGATCGGTTTGAAAGATTACTTCTCAACGATGGACACAACATTCAAGCCTGGATTGATTACGATCATCTTCAACAGCAGCTCAATGTTACCATTGTTCGAGCTGGTTTGCCTCGGCCGAAGAAACCTTTGATATCTCTGAAGAACAAGACCCTCTCGAGCGTTTTTGAAGAAGAAATGTATGTCGGTTTCTCTGCAGCCACAGGAGGGATGTATCAAGATCACTACGTTCTCGCCTGGGGCTTCAGTACTAATGGATGTCTCTCATCTTCCTTCCTTCGTACAGAGCAAACCCAGCCGGCGACTCAGAGTCCCCATCATTGCAGCTGTCGTTGTTGTTCTTATCTTGCTTGGCTTTGTAGGCGGGATTGTGTGGTGGAGAAGGAATAACAACAGAGATGATGTTGAAGACTGGGAGCTGGAGTTTTGGCCCCATCGATTTAAGTACAAAGACCTGCATGTTGCAACCAAGGGGTTCCGAGACGAACAAGTCTTGGGCTCTGGAGGTTTCGGTCGGGTTTACAAAGGAATTCTTACTGTGAGCGGCCTCGAAGTTGTTGTGAAGCGTATCTTTAAAGAGTCCCATGAAAGCCTCAAGGAATTCATAGCAGAGATTTCAAGCCTCGGTCGACTCCAGCACCGTAATCTTGTGCAAATAAGAGGCTATTGCAGGCGGAAAAAACAGTTATTCATAGTTTATGACTACATGCCCAACGGAAGCCTGGATAAGATGATATTTGGGAATCCGAAGACAGTGTTGGGATGGCCTCGAAGGTATCTTCGTGAAGAATGGGAGCGAAGGGTGGTGCACTGAGACATCAAAGCCACCAATGTTTTGGTGGATGGAGAACTTTACGGAAAGTTAGGGAACTTTGGGCTTCCTCGCTTGTATGAGCATAATGGAAATCCCAAATTGTTTTGTTGGACTGGCTGAGAGAGCTCCATGCCAACGGCAAGATCGTTGCTGCCGCGGATTCAAAGCTTGGCGGTGGATATGTTGAGGATGAGATGGAGAGAGTGCTGAAATTGGAACTGGTCTGTTGCAATCCAGAACCGGAAGGAAGACTCAGCACCAGACAAGTATTTCAAATACTTGAAGGCGAAGTTTTCGTTCCGGAGATTATTCTCCTTCCTCTTCCTCAGACACCAAATGGTTGTAGCACTGATGGTACAGAATCATCGTACTGTGCTTCGTGTTCCACGTCTCTGGAAGGACGATAGATTCCGCACAGCAGCTGAAAAAATGGAGCATAGCTTCTTTTCGATTGAGCAGTTCATGTAAAGCTGTGTTTTGATATGGAGATAATGCCATATCAGAGTATCTAAATTTTTCTCTAAATTTCAGCGTCTGGTCCAGTTAGGCGAACTATGTATTTGCATATCTAAATTTTCCTCTAAATTTCAGCGTCTGGTCCAGTTAGGCAAACTATGTAATTGTTTAAACTTTGGCATCGGATGATGTCATTCGCATAGATGCTCTTATATAATCTAATGTATAAACTTAGCTTGTCGTCTTAATGATAGCACTAGTTTAGTATAGGAAAGTAATAAAAACATTACCTTGTTTAGTGAAGTTGTACGGTACATGTTAACCTATTACGTTAGGTACATTTTTAGATTAGGGTTCGAGTATTACTTTACGAAATAAGTATTATTAAAATAGTAAAATATTATGTTGTACATATATAGGATACATAAGAGAAGATCAAGAGTCACATTTTATTATATATCTCATTTAAATAAGATGTGAGTGAAGGTAAATAACATAAAGTAGAGGAATAGTAAATGATATGCTAGATTATAGAGTATGTAAGAAATATGAATTGTATTATTTTCCTTAGCCTTCATTAATAACAGTTTTATAATTATATGTAATTACAAAAGTTTCTTATAAATTTTACATGTTTAATATTACAAATTCATTTTATATTTTATAATTAATTTTCATTAACATTATATTGAAACAATTTTATTAAGTGGTTTAGTACTATAATCATTCAAGTTTTATGTCTGCGGTTATAACCTTATCTGCAATTAAAATAGCGTGTGCTGTGAGGCCCAAAGAAATAATTTATAAAATTTTAAAATTTTATACAAACCATGTTTACTTAATATAGTGCTATAATCATTCAAGTTTGATGCAATTTCTAAGCGGTTATAACCTTATAGCAACCATGTTACTTAATATAGTTTAAGTGGTTTTAACTTTAGTACCATAATCATTCTAAGTTTGATGTATTTTCTAAGCGTTTATAACCTTAAACTTTTTATCTAAAATTAAAAAAAAGCGTGTACTCGGAGCCCCAAAGAAATAGTTTTTTAAAAAAAAGCGTGTACTCGGAGCCCCAAAGAAATAGTTTTTAAAATTTTATAAAAAGAATGTTTATTTAATATAATTTATGTGGTTTAAACTTTATTCAAGTGTTGTAGGTGAGTTGGAAAGGAGAAGGCAATCTCCAAGGGAGGTTCCATGTTCGAATCTCACCCTATCAAAAAGCTGAATTGGGTACTCAAAATTTAATTGATAATGTTGGTGCGGGCAGGGCTGGGTGCAACTGGATGACTTTGACGGTGTAGAACCCTGTTCGTGGTTTCTTAGACCAAAGCGGCCCTGCAAAAAGTTTTTCCCTTTAAAAAAAATTAAACTTTACTACTATAATCATTAAGTTTGATGCAATTTCTAAGCAGTTATAATCTTAAACTTTTTATCTGAAATTAAGTACTGTGAGGTCCACTCTAATTCTACTAAGAAGGGGAGATACGATTTTAAAAAATTGCTAACCAAGCATACTGATCAGATAAGCATTCATTAACATAGTTATTGATATCTTCCGCATTTGTAAGCTTAATGATTAGTTCTCTAGGTCCGTATAAAAATTAAGATTGAATTCCGTTTACAAACAGAGAAGGATGCACTATGTAGCGAAATCTGAAACGCTGCAAATTATGCCGTGAGGCCCATTCAATGTTTCTATCAGTGCTTAATTATAACGGTCAAAATTGTTCTTTAATTCTTAAAAAATATTTGATTTTTTTAGTTTAATTTTTTCAAGTTTGAATATATAAAAATTAGTAATATTTTTTAAATGTAAAAGCCTAATTTTTAATTAATTTAAAAATATAAGTTTTTACAACCAAAAAAATGGGTGGATAGGCACACCCCAATAGGTAGTCACACTAACTCAAGTTGAGTTAGGAAGCGGTTACTCAAAACAACAAAAACAAGGTTAAACTTGTCACCAACCACAACACCAAAAATTGTGTGATTTGGAAACTTTATGAGACCGAGAAGGCCTTGTAGAAGGCACTTTGATGATCGTACATGGGGCATTACCCCAATGTTGCATAAGAGCGTGAAGATGCTCCACCTCCATATGAACTTTCTCCACTTGAACTGAAATCTAGAGCCAAAAATCATAGTAAATTGTGCACTTATTAACAATTGAAAATTTAACTAAACTATGCAGCTAAGAAAAAATAATTATGTTACGATTTTTCCAAATATGAAAGAGCACACTGATGCAAAGAATGTTCCACACTTCCAAGAAGGGTAAGGAAAACTTTGGTGGATCACCAAGAAAAGCATGATGCTACGTGAATGACCTGACCATATGAGTTCTAAAGAAGGACTCAAGCCAATCCCAATCCATTTTAGATTTCCTGCACTAACAATAAATATGAAGGGGGTCCTCTGGAGCACCACAAAAATGGTAGTTAGGATTATCTATTCCAAGGTATTTTAATCTTTGTCCAACAGGAATACCATAGGATAATAAGCTCTAGGCAAAGAAAGCCTATTTGGGTTCAATATACCCTACCCAAGCCTTTTTAAATCTTATACTCCAATGAGTTTGAGTGGAAATAAGATCTCACCACTCATTTAGTCTTTGAACCATAGGGACATTGGGAGTAAGGCAAGCATACCCTATCTTAGGTTTATAATTAAGAAGTGGGGTTTTATTAAACCATCCTTAGTCAAACCACCAAGGCTTTTGAAAATGTCTACAGATCATGGGCCAAAGGGAAAAGGAATATAATCCAAAATAGTGTCATAAGTATTCTTATCATCTGGTCATAGACCAAAAAATCTCTTGAAATCGTTCCATGGGATCCAATCCCTGGAATATCTCAAGAAAAAGTCTACCACTATTGAAATCCCTTTCCTGAAAATCATTGAGCATGAATCCATTGAATAGAAGCTAGAGGGGAACCTTAAAAAGTAATAAGAGGTTACCACCATACATTATAAGTGGAAATAGAAGCACCTTTCCAATGCTCATACCCTAGCCAACACAATCGGGGCTTAATTTTCTCCCAAGTCCGCCATATGCTCTAAATGCTGAAAGAGCCTTAAATTTTAATTGGGATAGGAGGAACCAGGAGGGATTGAAAATTCATGCCTTTCCAAGCCTTCCTGCCAACAGGTAAACCAATGGAAATGCAGTTTTGAATTAGAACTTTTCAAGCTTCAGAACCATTTAAGGCTTGAAGAATCCATTTAGAAGATAAAGCAAAACCTTATCTTTAATAATCATGTAGTCCCATACCTCTTGATTTTTTGGGAAGACGAAAAATCTCCCAGGAAACTCTATGAAAACCTTGTTTATGTAATGAGTTTGACCAAAGAAAATCCCTTAAAAGCTTTTCCAATTTTTTATAACAGGCTTGAGAAGGGACCCAACATGATGAATAATACACATGCATAGTAGCAATAATTTTGGAACACACCTAAAACTTAGCTTGGAGGGTCCAAAGAGGATTCCCTATAGCATGATGTCATCCTCCATTAAATGTTAGATCCTAAAGCGTTGCAAAAAATATCCAAGTAATCTAGTGTCTGTTTGACAAAGCATTCATCCTCATAAAATATCAAAAAAGAATCACCTGCAAAATGTCAATTTATGAGTTGAGAATATTCTCTAGGTAAAGAAATATCTCTAATATTATCTTGACTCACTTGGTTAGCAAGAAGGTATCCAAAAGCTTTAGTTACCAATATGAAAAGAGAAGTAGCCAAAGGATAGCTCTATCTAATAGATCTAAACAATCCAATTGATTCAAACTAGCAATTATTCAAATTAAGCACAAATGAAACATCAGCAAAAATCTTACTAATCAACCTCAAAAAATGTGGTCCAAAACCAAGAGCTTGAAGCATGGTAAGGATGAAGATCCATTCAATCCTATCATAGGCTTTCTCAAAATAAATATTGATGAAAAGAGTATTTTGTGGAGTGGCTCTAGCCCATTAAATGCCCTCCCAAACAATAATTAAATTATCTAGAATATATCTACTCTACACAAATCGAGTCTTCATAGGGTGGATAATAAGGGGTAACAAAGGTCTAAAGCATAAGGCCAAAGCCTTGAAAATAATTTTGTAACTCATATTGGGTAAAGTAATAGGCCTCCAGTTGGTGATCACTTTGGGATCCCCTCCTTAGAAATGAATTTAATATTGTCCTTGTTAATTATAGAACCTAAAGAGCTAGAAGTCATTTCTTCCTAACAAATATACAATAAATCTAGGCCACCATGTCCTAGTACTCCTCATAAAATTCATAAGGAAATCCATCTAATCCTGGAGATTTATCATTAGACATCATGGATAGGGCTTCAGCAAGATCATCCAATGACAAAGAGCATTCACAAGCTTCCTTTTGAAGAGTTGAAAGCTTCTCAGGGACAACTACACAACAATCTTGAATTGCAACATGTCGTTCATGAGTTAACTCCTAAGAAGCAATTTTTTTTTTATAATTCTTGATGAAAACTTTAATAATATTAGGAAGTGACATCCAATGAACCCGTACACCATGAATAGCATTTAACTGAATGGCTTGTCTCAAGGGTTTAATTTTTTGAAAAAAATCTTTTGAAACCTTATCACCAATTTCTAGCCAGTGAAGTCGAGCATGAAGCCAAGCTCCCCTTCTTCATAAAGCTCAATTTTTTTAAGCTCATGCCTAATACTTGAAACTTGGGCTTGAATAATAGAGATTAGAGGACTCACTTCTAGTCTGATATAAGCTCAAGCTAGTTCAGCTTTAAGTGTTACACTAGAGCTTTGTCTTCACTTGGAAACTTCAACTCCTAAATTCTTAAGAAGAACAATTGTTTTAGAGATAGCTTCATTCAATCAAGAAATTCTACCATGAATTCCAATTGGTCTAGGAACAAGATTCTAAATCTTATGCATATGAGCTGACATAACTTGATGTTTCAAAAAATAAGCATTCAGATAGAACTAGGACTTGAAATGATGAGGCGAAGGTGGAGAACAAGAAATGAAAAACACAATGGAAAAAAAGATAAAAAAGGGTGGTATCAGGAACAATTGAAAAAGTGTATAGAAGCCGACAAGTGATGGAAATGAAAATGAGAATGTTTAGATAGTATAGCTCCATCAAGCCACTTCAAAATACGAGCATTTCCAGCTTAAAAGTTGGACTAGGTATACCACACCAACTCAGGAAAATCTAAACGTATAAAGCAAGAATTAGGGTCACTCAACCCAAGCTTATTCTTGAAAAAAATTGTGCTTCCCACTCTCCAATATTCCAATGCATAGGGAGCAAACCAAGTTTATCAATCAATTTTCCACCATATTGAAGTCATCACACACCATACAAATAGCTTTAGCCAAGGAAAGAGCAAGCCATCACCATAAAGCATGCACTTTTGATGCATTATTAGAAGCATACACATTAATCAAACCAAAAAGGATACCACCAACTTCAAAAAGAATCTAAATTGCTTGATTTGAGGGGTCCACCTCCATGTGACAATATGAGAATGCCACCTAGGAGAAATGAAAGTGACAACTCCTCCTCCACTAGGAGTATGATGGGAACAAAAAAACTTACTTGATGGCCATAAAAAGGTGCAGGTACTACCCAAAATAAAATCAACAATTTTAACTTTTTGGAAACATAGAAAATCTAAACTGTCATCCAGGCAAGTAAAATTTTGAATATCTCTATGGATCTGATATGTTTGGACTGGGTCCATCAGTCCTCTTACATTTCAGGATAAAAAAATTATTGAATACGATCAACGTTCATTCCATCGAGAACATCTTTAGTATCTCCCAACTCTCCTAGGGAAGTGAAAAAATTGAGGAGAAATCGTTCATAAATTTCCCTAAGAAATTTGGCTTGACATATCTTTTCTCGATGTAACCCATCATGAGCTGGACTTCATGAATGATGAGACCTAGAGAATGATCCATCCTCAGGTAATGCTTGCTTAAGAATGGAAGTAACAAGATCATCGGGAGAAAAATATACTAGAGGTGGTGAAACTCCTTCTAAAGTAGGTATAGAAGAGGACCCTCCTAGTTTTGATGGAGATAGCTGCATCGGAGAAGTAGGAGCCGAAAGGGCTACCATGCATGGTGTTGAATATTGTTGCACCAAAGGGTTGGAACTAGAACCTCCCTGTAACATCGACTACTTAGGTTAACGATTTCTCATGTTTATCACTATAGTCCATTCATCTATATTATTTTTGGCTCCTTGAGCTAGAGATACTGGAACAAGGGGAGGAACAACAACATTGCATTCTTTTTACTTATCAGCCATAAGTGAATAATATTTAATTTTATGCTTTGTTAATTGACAACGATAGTAAGTATTGGGTAGATTAATGTACACAACACGCTATATAAAAACCTTGTTACCAATCTTTAGTTCAATAAACTCAGTAAGGTCCTTGGAAAGATCAAATTTGACATACACATGCATGTTAGGGTAGATATTATAGAATTTATTTGGTTATAAGTAGATCACCTTCCCAATGGTGGAAGCTATTTTGCAAGAATGACCAAAAGGTCATCGGAAGACCAAGGAACTCAGCCCAAACATACACTTCCATAGAAGCCTTATCATTGATAGAGAAATATCTAGACCACTATTGAAATACAAGCAAAGAGCTTCAAACGTACCAATAACCTCGACTAAAAATTTCTTGTACATGTTGAGCATCAACAAAGCAAAAAAGAGTTTTCTAGGGTTTGATGAGGAAAAACTACTTTTCTAGGGTTTGATGAAGAAAAACTGCTCTGCAAGGATGGCAGCAACTTCCAGAGGAGGTCTAAAAAATTGGAGGAATGTCATGATGGCATCGGGTTCGGCATAGAGAGTGCATGCTCGTGATATTTTTCATCTAAAAATTACTGGAAGGAACAAGATTTTCTAGTGCATTTCGGGAACCACTTGTTAAAGAACAATGGATGTTTGGAACGATGTGAAGTTAGGCCAGTTCTAGTGGTTCAACCAGACTCGATGGCGGAAGATGTGGAGTATCTAACCAAACATGCCATTATTGGTAAATTTTTGGGCATTCGAATTTCTCTCCCCTTTGTGGAGGCTTGGTTCAGGAAGACTTGGAATCCTAAAGGTGATGTGGAGGTGATGTTGAGTGTGAACAACTATTTTATGGTGTTTTTCTCTTGTATTGCAGATCGTAACAAAGCATTTGAAGGGGGTCCTTATTTATATAACTAGGTGGGACTCTTTCTTAAACCCTAGCATGTGGGTTTCAACCCATCAAAGGAGTGGTCATCATGGGTTCCAGTATGGGTGCGACTTCCATCACTCCGATTGAAATTCTGGAGAACTGATATCTTGCATAAGATTGCCATTCTTCTTGGGAAGTCGGTTAGACCATCACAACAAATAATGGATAAAAAGGTAATCTCTATTTCTTGTATTTGTGTTGAAATTGACTTAAATAATCCTATTCCAGATTCTATTGAAATACAATTTGGATCAACTACATGGGTTCAAAAACTTGACTATGAAGCTCTTCCATTTCATTGTCGTATTTATCGTGAATATGGCCACCTGCAAAGAAAATGCCCTATGTTTGTCTCGCCTATGGCTTCAAATCCTGGGCCCTCTCGGTCTGGACAAATTTTGGATAAAGGAAAAGCCCCGATAAAGGAAGGGGAATGGGATAAGGAAGGTTTTATTCCGGTAAAATCTTGAAACAAAGGATGAAGGGCAAACAAAGACCTTAAGGATAGCCATCTAGATGTTCTACTCAACCATTTTGAAATATTATATGATATTTATCAGTGCATGGAGATACCTGAAACGTCGCTACTTGATGCAAATATAACAAGGCCGAATCATATGTCTCTTCTTGAGGGGGAACTTAAGGAATCAGATCTAGGGGGTTTAAATGAAGAACAAAGGGCTTTGTATATGAGTATAGTGGACATGGTTGGGTCTAGCTCTATAAGGGAAACTATTTTGTAAAGTGGTACAAATTTAGTTATGCCTGTAGACACCAAAATAGCACCAATCCGATTATGTGACTACAAACACTGATCGCTTTGACAAAAACAGCCCCCAGGGCAGCCCTCAGAGGTCAAACAGTGGTCCTAACCACTTTCATAGCAATTTTGTAAGGTCAAGAAGCAATTTGGCACATTTTTGCACTTTGTCCAGTATTCGTCTCACCCAGGGACGAATACTAACTGGTATTCGTCTCACCTAGGGACAAATTCTGAAATCATCTCTGGTCAGGACAAATTCCGAGTTAAACGGGCAAAAAGAAAAATGCCGCCAAGTGGCAGCCAAGGACAGTCAATTATTGCCCCCTTCCATGCATGCGCGTGCAGGTGGGTAGGTTGGCGGTTGATGGATCGTCACAAGTGCAGTCATGGAGGCCCAAGTTAGGGAGGAGTCTCCTCCCCCTTGGGAAGGCATGGCTGCCACATGGCATCCCTGCATGCCCCTCCAAAGAGACCCCATGGGTCTATAAAATGGTGGCCTTTCCCACCTCAAAAAGGACAGATTGGAGGCGACTTTGAGCAACGAAGTGCTGTCCGATTAATCGCCTACTTGCATCCTTTTGATTCACTTTCTCACATCCACTAATATCTTTCGAATAGGAGGTTATTGGGTGGCTTTTGAAAGCGTGAATCCAACCCAAATCCAACATTTGACCATCTCAAACAACCAATTTGCCGACACCCCAATCCTAAGAGGTTTTGGGCCCATCCCTAGTGGATTGGCATCGAAATCAAGTGCCAATAGTGGGAGGCCCACTTGGGCACCCCCGCATTTTCAAAGTTTCATTTTAAAGCATTTCTAGATCATTAGCTTACAGTGCATTTCATGTTATTTTGTTTAGTTAGCTCATTGCTTCAATTTCGTAACATTCTTATCATATTGTGTCATGCTTTGTCTCTTGGGTTTCTTTCTAACTTATAGATAGCGATGTTTGAATTCCAAGGATAGAGGCCAAATTGGGGAAATCCGACCATCTGGGTCGTCCCAAAATGGCCCCAATAACATAACCCCTTTGTTTGCAGGTGATTTGGAGGTCCCGAGGTTCGACATTGGAGCGGTGGCAACTCGGTGCTTTAACACACTAGAATTTGTCTCACCTAGGGACGAATAACAGTAGAATTTGTCCTGCCCAGGGACAAATTTCAGTCAAGAGCAGATTGGCCGATTGTTTCGATGGCAGTGGCCCTCTGGTGATGTACTCTGTCTGTTGTCAAGTTTTTAGGTCATTTAGGCTTACTTTATTTACTGTTTCAGATAGTTGTTCGTATGCATCTTTTACCAATTTCAAAGCATGAATTCTCTTTCTTCTCACAGGTTCTACTAACACTTTGTTTGTCTCTTTGATTGTAGGAGGAACAGCAAGAAGTGAGGATTTACCAACAACAGCAGCGGCAACACTTTGGCCCGCCCATTTTGCATGTGGGCATGTGGAAGGAGAACACTTACCAAGATTGTAACCGGATCCGTTTAACGCTCCTAGCCCCTAAAAATGGAGGAGGCAATTTTGTAACCATGTTGGATAAGTTTAATAAAAGGGCTATGACTTCTCTTTAAAGCTTTGTAACTCGTTTCAGTCTATTTGCCTCTTTCATTTTAATGCATTTCTTGTTTTAGGGCTTAGGCGCTGTTTCAATTCGAATGCATCTAAGTAGTTGTTCTTTCTGAAAAGCTTCTAGAATCTCGTGCTTTCAATGCCATCTCCTAATCAAGCACTGATGCAGTCATCCTTGGACTCCAAAACTCCTACGGTGTTGGGATTGCAGCAAAAAATAATTAAAAAAAAAAATTCAGATAAGAATATGAAGGTTGGTAGGAAGAAGGACCAGGATAAAATTAAGTTAATGGGGGAGACTTTGGTGGAGTCAGGATTTGTGAGAACATTGGACTCCCATTTTTATAACCCCAAAAAATGATTATCCTATCATGGAATGTAAGGGGGTTGAATGGCATCCCCAGACAAAAAGTTGTTTGTGATTTGGTTTGTGTGCATTCTACGGATGTGGTTTTTATTCAGGAGACTAAATTGACTATTGATAGTATGTTCAATATTGCTCCCAAGTTGTGGATAAGGGGGAAATGCCAGTGTATTGGTGTATGTGGATATGCTGGTGGTGTCGCTTATTTATGGGATCTAGTTAAGATATCCCCTCTTACTTGGATTTCTAGCAGATGGTCTATTTCAATGGTTGGGCATGATAATGAATCTGGTGAAATCATCCTACTTACAAATGTGTATGCTCCTGTTGATTACAATGGTAAAGTGAATTTGTGGAAGCACATTTGCATTGTGAGAAGTTTGGTTCCCCTGTACCCATGGATTTTGTCTAGAGACTTCAACTCTATCACTTGTCTAGAGGAGAAACGTGGTGGAGTGGACCGTCTCGAGAATTTTTCTTCTGTCTTTAGTGCTCATATCTAGACCCTAAACTTGGTTGACATCAAGCCAGATAATGGGATCTTTACTTGGAACAATAGAAGATGTGGGGAAGCTTCCATATTAGAGAGACTGGATAGGTTTTTGATATCTAGTTATTGGATGGGTAATAACAAAGGTGCTAGTTCTATGATTTTGGAGGGTAGGGGATATGATCATTGGCCTATCAAACTCTTTGCTTTGGAGTTAGGGCTAAAAAAGAATCCCTCCTTTAAATTTCAAATTATGTGGCTTCGTGATCCTAAGCTTCATGATTTCATGCGTGGATGGTGGACCACTGTCAAACCTCCTCATGGCACAGCTATGTATTCCTTTATGAAGTGACTACAATTTGTAAAACATAAATTGAAGAGATGGAATAGACTAAATTTTGGGAACCTTTCCTTGGCTAAGCTAGCAGCTCTTAGGAGGATGGAAGAATCTTTAAGGAATATTAGAGATCAGGGATTCACAAAGGAGCTTCTTGTTGAGGAATCTAATGCTGCAAAAGACCTTGCTGAATGGGAACTGAGGGAAGAATTTTTTTGGAAACAAAAAACTCGAGTAGATTGGCTTTAGGAAGGGGATAGGAACACAACCTTATTTTATAACTCAGTTAAGGCTCACCGTAATGGTAACGTGATTACCTCTCTTGTGAATTCTCACGGTGCCCTGCTCTCTTCTTTCAGGGATATTTCAGAAGAGACTAAGAAGTATATTCCTCTCTCTTCAAGGAGGACTCCCTATTAGATGATGGAATGAAAATATTATTCTAAACTGTATTCCAGTGATTATTTCTAGAGAGATGAATGAGCACTTTATGGGTCCAATTTTCCTTGAGGAGTTGGAAAATGTATTCAATATGAAAAAAGTAAAAGCCCCAGGCCCAAATGGATTCTCAATTGAGTTTTATCAAGAGTTTTGGTATTTAATCAATTTTAATCTTTTTAAGGTGGTCCATGAGTCCCAAAAGAATAAACAGATGCTAAGGGCCCTAAATGCTACCTTTGTGGTGCTTATACCCAAAAAAAAGGGAGCAAATTCCTTGGATATGTTTAGGTCTATTGCTCTCTGCAATGTTGCGTATAAGATAATCACAAAAATTATTGTTGAGAGGCTGAAGATATGGTTGAGCAAAATCATATCTGAGGAGCAAGGAGGGTTTGTTGCTAGCAGACAAATCTTGGATGGGGTTGTTATTGCTACAGAAGCTATTCACTCAATGGAAACTTCTAAGGATAAAACTATGTTCATTAAGTTGGACATGGGAAAATCCTATGATCGGGTATGATGGTCCTTTTTTTAGAAATTTATTGCTGCTTTTGGATTTGAGGAGGAATGGATTAGATGGGTGATGAGCTGTATTTCTTCTTCCTCATTATTTGTTCTTGTTAATAATGAGCCATTAGAGCTGTTTGAGGCCTCAATGGGATTGAGGCAAGGAGATCCTTTATCTCCTTATTTTTTTTATCATTATGGCAGAAGGGTTGGGAATATTGCTCAATTCTCAAGTCATGTAGGGTCTCATTCAGGGGTGGAAGTGGGATAGTAGTTTGCCACGTCTTTCCCACCTTCAATTTGTTGATGATACTACTTTGTTGGGATTTGCCACTATCAGGGAAGCTGGCAATATTAGATAGTCTCTTGACATATATCTTGGTGCTTCTAGACAATTGATTAATGAGGACAAGTCTTCTATTTTCTTCTTCAATATCCCTCCTCTTATTCAATCCAGGATTGCTCGCATTCTAAGATTCCAGGTTGGGACTCCCCCCTTAATTTATCTTGGTATTCCAATTTCATCTCACCCTCTACCTAGATCTTCTTGGAAATCTATGCTTGATAAGTTTAGAATGAAGGTGAATCATTGGACTTTCATATGGCTATCCACTGTAGTTAGAGTGTTGCTTTTAAAATCTGTTGTTCAAGCTTTACCCATTTATAGATATTTTGTACAAATTGCTCCCTCTCACTTAATCAAGGACATGGATGCTTTGTCAAGATAGTTTTTATGGTATGGAAAACTTGATCAATATAAATGAAGTTTGGTTAGGTGGGATTCTATATGTAGGCCAGTGCAAGAGGGAGGCCTTGGGCTATGATAGACAACTCTTTTTGGGTATGCTTTGGCTGCAAAACTTTATTGGAGATGGTGTACCTGTTAAGATTAGATTTGGGCTAAAATATTATCTTGTAAATACTTGAGAGGTATTTCTGAGGCTGAAATCCCTAGAGTCAGCTTGTTTGGGAAAGGTTCAGTTATTTGGGACACTCTACAAAGAGGAGCTAATTTAATGAAGCAGGGTTTGTTCTGGATTTGCAATCAGGGATCAAATGCTATTTTTTGGGAGGATTCTTGGGATGGCCACCCTTCTATATCGAATCAATATCCTAGGTTACGTTCCCTAAGCATTTTTATCTTGAAAGCAGGCTAGTATCGTGTGGAGGACTTTAAAAAAATCTAGTCTTTTGGAAATATGAAGATGTACAGGTGGAAAGATCCGCAAGAATGGCCCTAGGGGGACTGGCCAAGGATAGAGATGTGCTTGTTCTTATTCTTATGGGGAGGCCTTGTTCTTCATTGAGGGGTAAATATATTCTGTCTTGGAACCCTGATCCTAAGGGAACCTACTCGGTAGCCTATGGTTATCAGTTTCTTGATAAACAAAAGTATGGGAGTCTTCCTGTCACTTGGTGGAAAAAGGTGTGGAACAAATTTTCCTGGCCAAAATGTAACTTCTTTCTCTAGTTGGTAGCTCGTAATAAATGCCTTACTTGGGATAATGTGAGGAAGAGGGGATTTTAGGGTCCCTCTTTTTGTGTCCTTTGTAGTAAGAATGAGGATGACTCTTCTCATTTATTTTTCCAATGCTCCTTTGCCAGAGACATTTCGCACCGTTGGTGGAGCACCTGGAACCATCCATTTTTTCATGTGTTGTCCCTGGTGGAGTTTTGGATTAGTCTAGGAAGACCTTTGACCAAGGCCCCCTTCCTTCGGGTGGCTTGGAATTTGGGCCCTTATTGCATCATCTGGTAAATTTGGCTCAAATAGAATCGATGCATATTTTAGGGCAGTTTTTTGGTTGTTCAATAGATCTGGCAAAGGATCCTGTATATGGTTCATGAAACCATCCATAGAAAATGTGATGTGGACCCTCTTTTGGATTCTAGGGAGGAGAAGGTACAACAAGCCCTTGGTCTCTTTGGGGATGGTGTGAACTCTTCTATCCCTAGTAGGGTTCCTTAGCTCAGTAAGAAGGTTAGGAGAGATGGTTGGTGGAGGCCACCCCGTAGAGGAGTTTTAAAAATTAATACTGATGGATCGTCCAGGGGTAAACCTAGACATGTTGGCATTGGCGGTGTTGGGAGAGATTCTATTAGTGGTGTCAATTTTTTCTTTTCCATTTATAAAGGTTTTCACTCCAACAATTTTATGGAAGCTCTTGCAATTCTTGAGGCCTTGTGAAGGTGGTTTTCTCTTGGTTAGCATAGGATTATCTACGAATTTGAATCTCAAATTGTGGTTAATATTTTAAACAGTAAAAGGGTGGAGGAATTTAATTGTTAGTTGGCCTATGTAATCGTTCATATTCTTAGAATGAGTGAAGAGTTTGAATTTATATCCTTTGTGCACATTCCAAGGGAATGGAATGTGGTTGTTGATTACCTGGCCAAAAGGGCTTCTGAGCTACTGGATCCTTGGAGTATTGATAATTGGGAGAGTCTCCCATCTAGGGACTCTCAATGCCTGTGGGAGTTGATCCACAAGGATGTACAGACTTAATGTGGTTTATTCTTGTTGTATTTCCAGGTGTCATTCTAGTCTAGTGGTTTTAGCCTGTTTGGCTGTTAATTTGAGTCCTGGTTGGAAGCTCAGTTGTACTCTGTAATCCAAAATTTTTATCAATAAATTTTTACCCCTTTATTTAAAAAAAAACAAAGTGAAAAAGAAAAATCCTTTTGACAATTTTTGGATATCCTCTATCTTAATGCTATAAGGTTGTCAATACTACTAAATTCAATATTGGATCAGAAATATCATTCGGGATACGACCCAGGAAATAACCTATCAAGGTATGTTCTTCTAGCCACTTGCATGCATTATCAAACTCAGTAACAAGAATTTAAACAACATGATTGACATTGTTACCTCATGGAAAACGTTTGGTATGAACTTGTGGGGTCTCTTCCCTAGCACCATTCCTCGCTTCGACAACTTCAGCATATGTTGAAGCTACCATCTGAGCAGTAACCATTAAAATGACTAAGGCAGATTCCCAGTTCGTAGAGTTTTCTCACACTAACCTAAAATTGCTAATTTTTCAAAAATTAATAAATTCACTTTTATACAACTATAATTTTATCATTTCTTGTTAATATGCACCATCCACACACATAATCTTATATATAATGTACAACACAATACCATTTACATTTACAAAATTGTAATATAATATGTTTATATTTCATATTAAATTACATATCATATTTAAAATTAAAACTTAAATTTATTTTTAAAATAAATAAAAGTATATGTATTAAAATAATTTTTAAAATTTTAAAACTTATATAAATAATATAAAATGATTTATTTTATACACTTTAATACTTTTAAACTGTTTACTCTTTAAAACAATTATTTTTTATTAACATTATATAAGGAGTAATTTTTCTTAATAATAACAATTTTTTTTAGATTTACATCAAGATATAAAAATAAGTTAATTTTGTGATATTCAACAAAAAATTATAATTTTGTTAGAATTCACAATATTTTCTAAAAATGAACAAAAGAATTTCATCCACTCAAATCTTATATGGAAAGCAAAAAATAAAAATAAAAATAGAGAAATGGATGGCACCCGTAGGTATCATAAATAATCAATATATCTATAGATAAAATTACACAACACTAAAATAAATAAATGAAGAGTGGGAAGGGGTATTTAATCCAATATCAAAATCCCAATTACATAATAAAGTTTAACCTAAGAGGGCTTTAGGTCAATTACAAGTTATAAAGAGAGTTTAACCATAACAAAGTTAACTATGACACATAAATATTACATAACAAAATATTAGAATCAGTTAATACATTATAAAAAGAAATATCCTTAGGCTTATCCAATATATTATATAATGTTGACCTTATCAATGAAACAAATTACAATTCCAAAACCCCCTGATAATTTGAACTGATGGACCAAGGAGCAAAGGTATTAGTGATAATAATATGACCATACTATAATGGATGCTCTCATGGGTCTTCGTATTTTGGGGTAGACTCATCTTGATCCCTTCATAATTTAATATTTGCTACTATTAAAATATTTCTTGCACAAGAGTTCCCTTAGGCTATTAAGTAGTCACTATTTCCACTATTGGATACTCCCACACACATCTTAAAAGTGCTTTTCCTAGGACTTCAAATGAATAAGAAAAGTCAAGATCACCACCTCCTTTAAAATAATATCCTTTAATATTCCATTATCACATAAGGTATGTCTTGAAGGCACAATGTTTCCTCATACGGCATACATAATTTATTTTGAAGACTTTCTCTTGTCCTTGGGCCACCTTATTTTAGTCACCTAAATAGGATGTACATGAACTCTTTTAAAAGAAAATTTGTAACAAGTTTTCAAGAGTACCTATACAAGAAATTAAAGAAGATAAATATCATGAAGGATTAAATATCCATAAATAAGTTGAATCAATTGCCCAAAGGGGGAAGAGGTGTTAACTAAAGGACATCTAAATTATTTTTCTACAAGCCTTCAAAAGACTTAAAATCTATTATAATTGTCACAAATCTAACTATATCTCCACAAACAATTAGGCCAAATATTTTGATTGCATAGAAAATGCAAATCTCCCCTTTTCAAGTAGGGTAATAACACTTGAAGACTACTACACACAATTCAATCCCAAGTATTAGAAAATTTCAATAAACCGATGTCCCCCATGCATATAGCTCAAAAAAATGTGTGATTTGAAAAAAATATCAAAATATTTTTTTATGCATAAGTTATGGCTTATGAAAGTTTTGGCCAACTAGTCCTTATAAGTAAAAATTAAAGAATCAAATCTTAGAAAAAGGTACTCAATCATAGTCCACAATGTGTTGTTTGCTCATTCACTAGTGATGACCACTCTTCTTTTGTCACTTGGGATCCATTAGTGAATTAAAACTTTGACACCTTCATTTTCTTGATTGCTTGGAGGTAAATTAATAGGTAAAAAAGTTTTATGCTACATGTGGAAGTGTCATATTAGTTTCCATGTCAACTAGAAAATCATAGTCTCCAAAAAAATACCTAACAAAGTATGTTGTATGAGGTTTAAACTCAAATATCTTGTAGCCTAAGCATCTTGGTCTAGCCAAGGTGGTAGTATGACCTTTGAGATACCTACAATGTTCTCTCATAGAAGCTACATTTTTATTCCTTAGTGCTTAAAAAATATTTACAAAAGATGTTATTAGGAGGATTTATATGTAAATCAATCCAACTCCTAAAGCCTTAATAGAATCCATATATCCAACGTACTAGTATCCCGAGTGATGTCCAAAGGAAATACACCTCTATAGATAGCTTTTCCTATATATAAAACTAAAAGGTAAAAAACAAAACTAGTCAATTTCACACCCACATTTTATTTTTCAATGCTTAACAAGTCATCTTGTTGACCAACGCACCATATGCTCAGTTGAGAAGAAAACCCACAAAAATTTAAGTTTTCCAATCTAATTCTACAAATAAAAAAGGGGCTACATCAACATTATTTTGACCTTGAGATCAACTAAAATATAATGCTCAAAATATATTTGTCTAACGATCTTGTCACCCATCATAAAAATGATAAAAAATGCACCATTTCTATTGAATATGATGATGAATAGAAAGTGAGTGCCAATATTTTGGTATGAAATTTAAATTCAAATTCAAATTGTTTTGGTGTAATTTCTACTCTTTTTATCTAAAGAGGATGTAACTACTGTTCTACAATATAAAAGGAGAAAAATATTTGTTCAAAATCAATCAGTGACAATGAAGTAGGATTTGGAAAATGCAACATAGCTCCAAATTTTTTTGAAAAACCAATGACAAAAGTTACAAATAAATTTACCTTAAAAATTGGAGGATGAATCGAAGGCTCCAAGTTGACTTCTTGTATGACCAGGTGATGTCACTCCATACCTGATCTAATACCATGTTGAAATTTATAATATTTTCTAAAAATAAATAGAAGCAATGCTTCCACTCAAATATTATACAAAAAACAATAAGAAGTATGAAAAAGAGAGAGATATGGAGGGCACCTATAGGCACCATAAATAATCACTATATCCATATATAAAAAAATACAACTGTTTGATAAATAATTGAGGAGTGGGAGGGGTATTTATACCAATACAAAAACTATATTTACATAGTAAAATTTAACCTAAGTTGAGATAATAAAAGGGCTTAAGGTTAATTACAAGTTATAAAAATGGTTTAACCACAACAAGATTAACCATGATTCATATGACTTACATAATAAAATAGTATAGTTAATTAACACATTGTATAATGAAATGCCCTTATACCTATCTAATACATCATTCAATGTCATTCTTGACCATGAATTAAATTACAATTTCAACACTCCCCATAATCTAAAATAAGAGGCCAAGGATATGAGACATTAGTAACAATAATAGCACCACCCCTTAATAGATTCTCTAGTAGACCTCCATATTTTGAGGTAGACTCGTTTAGATCCCCCATCATCTAAAATATACTACTACATAATATTTCTTGCACAAGAGTCCCCTTAGGTTGGATTGTAATCACCATGCCACTACTAAACACTTTCACACACATGCCAAACACTTCCTTTAGAACTTCAAATGAAGAAGAGAAGTGAAGATCACCATCTCTTTTAAAGATAATCTATTTCAATCTTTCATTATCACTTAAGGTATGTCTTTAAGGCACAACATTTCCTCTTAAAATATACATCATTTGTTTTAAAACTTCCTCTTGCCCTTGGGCCACCTAATTTTAGTCATCTAAAGAGCTTTGCATAAACTTCAATAAAAACAAGTTGTAACAGACTTCTAAGAGCACCTTTAGAATAAATGGAAGAAGAAAGAGATCATAAAGGATTAGTTATCCATGAATAATATGAGTCAATCACATATTTTTCTTCCTTATTTTTTGCTTCTTAAAAAAATCATCTAATATTTCTTGCTTATTTATTTTATTTACTTTTTATTATTAGATTTTTACTTATTACATTATGAAATTGTTAGGTGGATTGGTAGTTGCTTGTCTGGTCAAGCACTTACCAAGAAGACATCCAGGTTCAAACCTTGGAGGTAGCTTGTTTGTAAACGTAGTAGTGTGATTTGAATCCTCTTTAATACACACCAAACCAAAAATGATGGTACAAATCTTGAGCGACCGGTCAACAATAACAAGGTAAAATAAGTTTAATGGGAGTAGCCCTATAATTTGAACCCTGCACCCCTATACTTATCAATTACTTGTAACCAACTCTCCTATAAATTAAAAATAATAATAATAATAATAAATAAATATAATATCAAATATAAATGTTGTCTATCCACGTACAAGATTTCAAGATAAATAAGAGAGAAAATAAAACATGATAAATCTTCAAGATAATAAGTAACACTAAACAATACCAACTATTTATATTTTATATTGTTCCTCGTAGAATAAATTGACCTAAAATATAAAAGTATATTTTTTTATTTAAAAATTTATAGAGTTTATTTTTCTAAGGTCGTCAAAAGTGCTTCGTAGAAGCGAAGGCGTGTAGTGTTATGTGCTAGTATCGACTACGTAAAGAAGATTGGCTTTTTCAAGCGAATATCATCAAACTTATCTTTTCACCTTCTCTATAACCTTATAATTTGCAAATAAGAATTCCATCCAATCAATTCTTAAACAAAGTAAAGAATCTAACCATTTATTTGCAAACTTTGCTTTTACAGTTGCTCTTGAAGTTACTCCGGAATATTGTGAGCGATTCAGATAATGAGAAATTTAGGAGATCAGAATGAGTAACCCTAAAATTCTGGAGACCGTTGGCGAGGATGGGATAAATGTGGTTAGGCAGCCAATTGCTTTTCTGGAGTCTGAGGTGCTCAGCACAGCAGTACCATCATCAGGTTCCGCCAGTAATAAGACCGATCCTGTTGCACCCAGGAAAATTGACAGACAGGTGCGTGTATTCTTTGCTGCTCTGGAAAGTATGGCTTCTAAATTGAACTTCTAGATTCCTTCTATGAACTGTCAGCTACTGAACTGAAAAGAGAAGCTGAAACAAGAAAGAAAAAAATTGAAGAATCGCAACTATTGATCCCAAAATCTTTCAGGAAAGGTAGGCAAAAGCAACACGAAAGAGATATGAAGCTACTCTAATCCGAATCCAATTCCCGGATGGAGTGATCTTAGGTGTTTTCCTTCGATCAGAGCCAGCGTCTGCGTTATATCAGTTTGCAAGATCTGCATTAAAAGAAGCATGCGTGGATTTCGAGCTTTTGGGACCAGCAGTGCCTAAGAGTAATGTAATCCCATGTTCTGCAAAAACAGGTGAAAAAGAAGAATAAATCATTTAATTTTTGACAAATTTCCAACCCAGCGCAACCATTTTTTTTAGGAACACGTGCAAAGAATGATGCGACAAGACTATTTAAAACACTTTAAATTAAAAATTATCTTCTATTCATAATTTATATTTCACCTTAATTGTGAAATTTTTATAACATTTCAAACTTTCTATTTTTATAACATTTCAAACTTTTAAAAATATATAGATGAAGTTATTGTTATTTAAGTTTAAATCTTATCAAATTATACATAAATAATATTCAAACTACTATTATACCACTACATTACTACATTACTATAATATAGGTGAAACCTTATTAATTTATTTATATATAAATAATCAAGAATTAAAAATTTCAATAACCTAATTAAACTATGAATTGGATGGCTATTATAGTTTAAAAGTTTAATTACAAGATTGATTATTTATGATAAGAAAACCAACTACAATTTACAAGACTTATATGCTCTTGCTAACTCTATGGTTGAACTCTAATATATAAGGAAAATTCACAAAAGTTATATAAAAAACTTTTAGTTTAATTAAATTATATTTTTAAATTTTGTAAGGAGGAGATCAAGTTCAGTGGTGTCAAAGGATATATATAATTGTTAAATTGTTGTAATAATATTATGTGGTCATTGTGAACGATGATATATTAATAAAATCCATACCAATCCATATAAAAAACTTAAACAAATTTTGATGTAAATTTGAATTGATTAAATTCCTAATTAAAGATGGAATAAATAGAATCTATGCCAATCTGATATAAAAGACTTAAACAAAGTTTGGTGTAAATTTAAATCCAAATCTGATATAAAGATGTAAACAATGTTTGGTGTAAATTTAAATAGTTTAAATTAATAATTAAAAATGGAATAGGGCAAAAGCCTATTTCAATTTCATATAAATGTTTTATATGGTTAAAATTTTATAGACTTATAAAGAAAATATTAAAGTTTAATTTTATCATTTTATTTTTTTTTAACATTTTATTACAACAAGTTAACATTTACAAAGCATACAAGGAATGAAAAAATTAAATCTCAGCAGTGATTTTGTTGTTATAATATTTTATTGAATTCTTGTCACCCTATTAAAACTATAGGTCTTCTCTATTGCTATTCAGGTTCAGTAGGGTTTTGTCAAATATATCATGTTTTAGGAGTAAAATTCACTCCAATATTAGTTGGGTTTTGCTAAATATGTTATTTTCCAAACAAGTTCACTCTAACATTAATCATCTTATTTGTTTCCTTGTTATATTTTTGCACACATATGATATAATTCTATCTTGGTAAATTGTGTTAATAAAATCTTGAAAATAGTTATCACATACAAGATGTTGATAAAAATACAATTGTTAGGAGGTGATCTCACTAGACATATTTTTTGTCAGCAAAATCTAGGCATCATACGTCTAGGCTGCTGCTAGATGAACAATTTTAGAAAGCTTTCTTTGGGAGACGAAACAAACTGTTTTTCAGAGGCTTCCTTTGGGAGAGGAAACAAACATTTTTTGGTGTCTTCAATTTCTTATCTATAAAAGGGGAATGATATCTTGCATGTATGATTGTTGTGAATGTAAAATATTTTCTAAAATCAATAAAAGATATAAGTTGCCACTACCTCATGGTTTTTCCTGCACATTGCAGGTTTCTATGTAAAATCTATGTGTTACTGTTTTGTTCTTTGTTATTGTGTTTTCTACTTCCAGGTAAAATCTTAAGTTTTTTACTAACATTTGGTATTAGAGCCTAAGGTTCTGTGCGAGTGGGAGCTGAAATAATGATAGGAGGTGTAACCAAGTTTGATATTGAGAAATTTTATGGCAAGAACTTTGCTCTATGGAAGATGAAGGTGGAGGATTTGCTAGTTCAAAATGACCAAGTTGTAGCCTTGAAAGGGATCGCGAGTAAAGCAAGCACCATGAAAGATGAGGAGTGGACAATGATAGATAGGAAAGTAGTTTCTACAATCTATCTTTGCCTAGCAGGCTCTGTCTTATTCAATGTAGTTGAAGAGAAGACCGTGGAAGCCCTTTGACAAAAGCTTAAAAATTTGTATGAGATAAAATCAATAAAAAATAAGGATAGAGGAAAGTTCATCTATGGTAGATCATTTGAATGAGTTTAATACTCTTATTAGTAAATTAGTTTCAGTTAATGTGAATATGGAGGATGAGGATAGAGCTATCACCCTACTTTGTTTCATCTTGGATAATTGGGATCATATAGTGATGACCATTAGTAATGCATAATCATGAACTCCAAAATTTTATGATGTGGTAGTCACTTTATTGGTATAAGAGTTGAGGCAAAAAATATCTCTAGAACCCTCAACCAATGAAGCCCTATTTTTGAGAGACTAATATTTTGAGAGGAGTAAACAAGGTAGATCATAGTTCAGATCTAAGTCTAAAGGACGTAAGGTAAAAGGGAAGTGTTGGCATTGTGGAAAGCTAGGGCACTCAAAGAAGGACTGTTGGTAATTAAAAATGAAAATAATGGTGAAAATAAAGTTCAACAATCACCTGAGGCTAGTACTGTAGATTCAAGAGAGATGCCAATATGTGAAGCTTTATGTATTAGTAACAATAGATCTATTGTATATACCTAGGTTTTTGACTCGGGTGCATTTTTCCACACGTCTCCCCATAGAGACTAGTTTGACAAATATCAACCATACTATGGTGGGATGGTCTACTTGGATGATGATCACCCTTTAGAAATTATGGGAAGAGGGGACACAAGGATCAAGTTGGATGATGGTAGTGAAAGGATTTTATGTGATGTACGACATGTTCTTGATTTACGAAATAATTTTCTCTTAATCAAGATGATGTATAAGCTATGGTATTCTATCACTTTCAGTAACAACTACTGCAAAATTAACAGAGGAGCTCTTGTAGTAGCAAAAGGAGAATATTATGGAATCCTATATAATTTATGCAGTGATACGATGACAAAACATACAATAGCAACAACTTCTATTTAGGATGGCGTAATGCTATGACATCAATGCCTAGGCCATATGAGTGAAAAATATCTAAAATTTTGCATGACAGAGGTATGATTTTTGGAATTAAGTCTTACAATTTAGACTTATGTGAAAACTATTTTTTTGGAAAAAAAAAAAGGATTTGGTTTACTACAAGCCCTAGTAAGAGTTCTAATTTTCTATAACTTATACATTCAAATATATTTGGACCAATCCCCACTCAGTATTTAAATGGTGCTATATATTTTTTGACTTTTTAGATGATTATTCTAGGAGAGTGTGGGTTTATTTTCTAAAGAATAAGTAGGAAGCTTTGTAAAAATTTAAAGAGTTCAAAGCATAAGTAGAGAAAATTTTGGGTAAGCCTAATTTATGTTTCAGTTTAGATAATGGGGATGAATATTGCTCCAAGAAATTTGATAAATTTTGTATGCATGAAGGTATTAAGCTCTAGAATACTATACCATATACTCCACAAAAATATGGTGTGGCTAAGTGGATGAATCACACAATCATGGAATGTGGAAGAAGAATGCTCAGCACAACCATGTTGGATAAAAAGTTATGGACAAAGGTTGTTAATATAGTTGTTTACCTTATTAATTGGTCACCTACAAGTGCTTTGGATGGACAAATTTTGAAGGTGGTTTGGTTTTGTAAGCCAGTTGATTACTCTCATTTGCGTACCTTTGGTTGTGATGCATTTGCCCATGTACCTAAAGAAAAAAGGTCCAAAATTGGCCCAAATTCAAGCAAATGTGTTCTTCTCAACTATGGAGATACAGTGAAGGGGTACAAACTGTGTGACCTACTACCCACAATGTAATTATTAGTTGGGATGTTATTGTTGATGAAATATCTATGCAAATGAAGGAGGTACAACAAACTCCTAATGTTCTACCAGTTGAAATAAATATGATCAAATACGAATATGAAAATCAATATGCTAAATTTTTTGATCAACACGCAGAACAAGTAGAGCAGTCACAACAGTCATAAGACCAAGAGCCACAATTAATAGATCATTGGGTTAGAAGATCTACATGTCCACAAAAGTATCCAAAAAGGTATTCTCCCATTTATTAATTATCTTTTGTTTTGTTAAATAATGATGGTGAGCCTAGTTCATATCAGGAAGCTAGAGAGTTTGAGAATGCAAAAAAATAGAGGAAAGCCATGGAGGAGGAAATCAAGGTACTTCACAAGAATAAAAAATGGGAACTTAAGGATCTCCCACATGAAAGAAATGCTTTTGGAAACAAGTGGTTGTACAAAATAAATAAAAACATTGATGGGTTGTTGGAACAATATAAATCTCACTTGGTGGCAAAAAGCTATGTGTAAAAGTTAGGTATAGACATTAATGAAATTTTCTCTCCAATTGTGAAGATGATTGTTGTTAGAGTTTTACTTGTACTTGTAGAAGCACAAGATTTAGAACTAGAGTAGCTTGATGTAATGATTGTTTTCCTATATGGTGATATCAAGGAGGAGATATATATGATAAGCTTAACAGCTATGAAGAAAGAGGTAAAGAGCATTTGGTTTGCAAACTAAATAAATATTTGTATGGGTTGAAACAGGCGCCAAGAATGTGGTATAGAAAATTTGGCACCTTCATGAAGAGCCAAGGTTTCAGTAGGAGTGAAGTTGACCATTGTGCATACTATAAGTGGTTTGATGATGGTAATTTTATTATTTTATTGTTGTATGTTGATGATATACTGGTTGCAGGCCCCAGCATGAAGAAAGTCATTAATCGTAAGGCTCAAATGGCTAGTTTATTTGAAATGAAGGATTTAGGAGCAACAAACCAAATTTTAGGGATGAAGATACACATGGATATAAAAGGAAGAAAGGTATGGTTAAGTCAAAAGTCATATATAGGAAATATTTTGTAGTGTTTTAATATGTAGAATGCAAAACTAGTTAGTACCCCACTTCTTTCACACTAAAAATTGTTTTTCAATTAGTATCCTAGAACAAAATCAGAGAAGACAAGCATGCTTCATGTACTCTATTCATCAGTAGTAGGAAGCCTCATGTATGCCATGGTGAGTAGCAGATCAAATATTACCCAAGTAGTGGGAGTACTTAGTGGGTACATGGCAAATCTTGGTAAGTAGCATTGCAATGTAGTGAAGTAGATACTTAGATATTTAAGAGGTAATTTAGATGCTGCTATTTACTATGGATCAAATAATTTACAAGTTATAGGTTTTGTGGATTTTGATTATGGTGGAGATAGAGATGGGAGAAAGTCCACTACATGATATACTTTCACTTTTGTTGGTGGAGTTGTGAGTTGAAATTCTAAGTTACAGTCTGTGGTGGTTTTATCAACCACTAAAGCAGAATATATTGTAGTGACTCAGACCATCAAAGAGACAATTTGCCTAGAGTGACTATTGGGTGACTTAAAGATAATGTAGGAGAAAATTACATTGCATTATGATAACCAAAGGGCTATTCAACTAGTGAAGAACCCAACATTCCATGATCACACAAAACACATTGATGTCAAGTACCATTTTATAAGAAATGTGGTGGAAGAAGGTAGGATCCTATTGCAAAAAATTGATACTAAAGTGAATCCTATAGATATGCTTACAAATTCAATCAAGATAAAGAAGTTTGAGTGGTGCAAACTTCTCTGGGCTTGCTGAAGATGTAACAAGGGCAGCATTGAGCAATTGGCATTGGATGAAAAATATTGGTAAAAGAATTCATGTATACTGACTTTAAGTGGGAGAATGTTAGGAGGTGAAATCACTATCCAAATTTTTTGCCAACAAAATCTAGGCAACATACATCTAGGTTGCTTCTAGAAGCATAGGTTGTTGTTAGACATCTAGATAGCAAACGTCTAGGCAATAAATATCTAGGATGCAGAATGTTCCAAACATGACGAGTAGCCGCCAGACATGTAGCTGCAAAAGACGAACAATTTTTAGAGACTTTATTTGGAAGAGGAAACAAACCTTTTTTGGGAGTCTTCCTTAGAGAGAGGAAACAAATAGTTTTCAAAGACTTCCATTTCTTATCTATAAAAGGGGAATGACATCTTGCATGTATGGTTGTTGTGAACGTAAAATATTTGCTAAAATTAATAAAAGATAGAAGTTTTCATTGTCTCGTGGTTTTTCCTATATATTGTAGGTTTCTATGTAAAATATATGTGTTACTATTTATTTTTTTGATAAATAAACATTTTATATATAGGGGTTTTTTAAAGGGACCCAAAACCTTCTTACAAAAAGAACCAAGGAAGATAACATACCAAAAACTCTGTCAGACTAGACCAGGGATGGACATTACAACAGGCAACGAGATTCAAGATCCTAAATAAAACATTCCAATTCACCTGTATCGGGGATAGGGCAAACCCCACTAGGACAAAATAGGGAAACAGACCTGAAAACCTTGCCACCAAGCCAAAAAAACTAGAAAAATAACCAGTAGTGAAACCTCTGCATGGAGAGGAACCCTTGCCACTAGAATACTACCACCCCCACCGCCCTAGGGAGGGAAGCCCCCCTGGGCCGATACTAGGATGGCTAGTCATCACCATCAGACCCATCCTTGAGCCTACATCAGATTGCCTTAAAGATGCATGCCAAGGTCGACATCGCGTTGGCATCGACATGAGGGAATTGATCACCATGTCTAGAAGAATGTGAAGGGGGAAGGTCCCCAGTTCATCTTCAGATTCTAATATGATCTTGATGGTGTCATTTGGTTCAATTTTTATCTTCTTGAACTGACTGAATGATCTTCTCCTATTGGGGGCATCGGGGCCACTAGGGGCCTGGGTACCTAGGGCCGAGGTAGGGGAATGACCACTAGGGGTTTTGTTGTTGCCAGGGGCTTGAGCCGATGTCCACCTCTTTGGAATGGGCCTACACTTCTTGGGATGGGAGATATATCAGCTTTTTTGGGGCTATCCTCCTTAGCTTTAGGCTTAGAGTTGGAAGAGGCTAGAGACCTAGAGGGGGGATTGGAGGAGAGAGGAGGGATACAATGGGCAGAGGGCTGGTTGGCGAGGGTATGCTGATAAAGGAAAACCATGAGACCTTGATGAGAGGGGTAGGTGTGGGTTTTCTAGGTCTTCTTGACCGATATGGTGAGAGAGTAAAGTAGGTAGCGGGGGGTGCATAGGAGGATGGCCTCGCACAGGTGGTTAACGAAACTAAGGTGGAAGCTGTAGAGCTTCTGTTTAGGATTATCGCAAGTCACAAACTACATGATGGGCATGAGGGCCTCATTATAGGGTTTAGGCATGTGCTTTCTATAAAGGGTTGTCTTGTTCCAGCTGTGCTTCGATAAATGGGAGAGATCTTCTTCCCAGTTGTGTCTATCATGGCAGATGTATTTCCCCTTATTTTCATGATTAAGCCCAGTAACATCGAATAGGAGCTCCTTGGTCACTTTGAAGTGAACTCATTTCACTACCACCTCGCCTCCATTCCAGGTGTCGAGGAACGCTTGCGTAATTTCATCATTTGAACCCATAAACTTGTGGAGGAACGGGGTGAGGGACCTAGCGTCCATGAAAATTTTGGCAGAGTCAAAGAGGATGAGAGAGGAGGGCTCAATGTAGGGGGATTTGGACATAGACATGGTGTGGATAAAGACCAGAAGCGATGGGGAGAGGTAGGGGAAACTAGAGATCACCATAGAGTACGCTAGCAGGAAGTGGAGGGTGAATAAGAGACAGGAGAGGGAGAGGTCATATGTGGTAGGGGGGAATAAATAGTTGAAGGGAGAGCTAAAGGGGCACAAAAATACCGCATGTATAGGGACTCAGCAATGAAGGATATGAGCGACATGCACAAAAGGTGGCGATGATAGGAAAAAATATGGTGGGCATGGCGAGTCATATATCATGAAGGATGAGGAGGCATGATGGGATTGGGCCAAGTGGGCGGCTTACCTATGGGACCAACCTTGGGAAGAAAGGGTGTATAAAAGAGAAGGGCACTGAGATCGACATGCTGAGGTGGTAATAGGTCAGACTTGGTGGGGTCTGGAAGTACAGTGTAAAAGCAGTGGGATCTGAGAGCGTCTGCCTTTGTGCTAAGGTGGCTACTACAGAAAGGCCCAGTGGAAATGACACCCTTGGGAAGCCTCGAAATCAAGTCAATTTTCTTCAAAAAATTAGCATCGACTTTGGAGCTCCATGTCAGTGTGGCTCTACAATCGAGCAAGCTAAACCTTTGTACTATCATCATGGTTTAGAAACCGATCTTGGGCCACTGCATCCTAAAGAGCATCGAGAAAGTCATCTTGCCAAATACAAAGATCTGCTGACATCACTACTGAGTTGGCCATCAGGTCTGTGAGCTTGTTACCTTCTCGATAGACATGGCAGATGGACACCTAGGGTAATACCTGGATGATGGCACGGGCTTCTTGGACAATGTTGAAAATGTGCCACAACTCTCCTTTATTGGTCATGGTGTTCATGATGTTAAGGAAGTCACCCTCGATGATCACCCTCCCAGGGGACTCTTGGAGAAATATGAGCCCACGTAGGAGAGCCAAAGCTTCCACAAAATTGTTGGTTTGGATGCCTAGGGGCTTCGTGTAGGCAAGTATCAAAAGGCCTAAGTGGCTCTAGATGACATCACCCGTACCTGATAGGCTAGGATTCCCTTTAGATGCCCCATAAAAGTTTAATTTGACACACTCGGGAGGGAGGCTGACCAACTAGCTGAGGCTCTTGGGGGGTAAGGGGGTGGGGCAGGAGCGTCTACACTTTGACAACGAGAGGGTAGAGCAGGGGGAGGGAGCGAGAATTCTCAAACTCAAAGGTGAGCACTTTGATAACCACCTTCCGGGGGTCCCGAGGCAGGGAGGAAAAATCTCTACCGTTGCACTCAAGCCAGAGCTACAAAAGCAGGTGAGGGAGATAGAATGTCTAGAGGGAGCGGAGGTTGGGATGGGAAAAGGGATTGGGCCATTGGATGAGGTGGTCAGGGATGGATCCGGGAGGGGCCCACTGGATGGAGAAATGAGCAAGGAGATTCCCAAGAGTCTTAGAGGAGAAAGGGCATTTTAAGAAGAGGTGAGAAACTGACTCCCAGTATTTGCATCATAGATATCATCTGTTCGGGATTAGGAAACCCCTATTCACTAGGTTGTCGATGGTGAGGATCTTATTTTGGATGGTAGTCTAGATGAAGAGGTTGATCTTGGGGATCATTTTTTTGGCCTACACTTGCTTGACAGGAAAGTGGTCTTCCTGGGGGTCCCTTAGGAGGCCATAACCAAATTTTATTGATAAAGATCCACTACAGGTGCCTTGCCAGACACACCTATCCTCATTCACACCTAAGGGGATGATGGTCGTACGAAGCAAGTTTCAGAGACTACCAGCTTTATGGGGAAACCAGGGGACTTCAATGGGTGTCCAGCTTTCTCTACCATGACCCCTGATGATGTAATCTACCACATTGGGGCCTCTGGAAACCTCCAAGTGTTATATCAAACCCAGGAGGTCAGGATCTAAGCTCAGGGCCTCATCCTGAATCCATCTGTCATTCCAAAATTTAATGTTGGTGCCATCATCCAGGATCCACCTGATCCCTTTTTGAATGAGGTCCTTGGTGAGGATTAGGGATTTCTAGATGGTAGATCCATCTTGGATCTAGTGGTGACTAAGGAAGGGGTGGTTCTGGAGGAATTTCCTTTTAACTATGGTCATCCATTCGATCAGGAATTTGAAAAAACCTTCCAGGTATGCTTGGCCAAAAGGTCCTTGTTCATCAGGGATACTAGGCGGAGCTTGATTCCACCCTCATTTATGGGGTGGTAGACTAGGGGCCAAGCGACCAGCGGGATCCTCTTCTTCTCTTCATTGTCGTACCATAGGAAACGCTTTTGGATCTATTCAATGTGAGCACTTACCGAGGTCGGAATCCTAAAAATGAACATGAAATAAACTAGGATGCTTTGGAGGCAGGCGGTAGTGAAAGTTTCTTTGCCTGCCTAGGAGAGGAGATGACCTTTCCAAGAGGTCAATTTTTCTAAATTCTTTCAACCAGGGAGCTCCACAGGCCCTTGTAGGGGAAGCCCATGAATAGGGGGAGCCTTAGCTAGGTGGTGGGGAGGGTGTCAGGGGAGCATCCCAGAATTTGGGCTATCATTGCCTGCCTGGTCGGAGGAGTGTAGATGAAGTAAGTTTTTCTCTTTTGGAGGTTGATTTTTTTCCCTGCTACTTCTTCATATAGGTGGAGGATTTGGTTGATGAATTTTTCTTGGGATATCAAAGCAGAAGTGACGATGATGGTGTCATCCACAGACTGGTGGTGGGACATCGAGGCTAGCCCTAACATAGGTTTGATGCCAAAAATGAGTTTGCTATTGGTTGCACTCAAGAAGGTGCGGCCCGGGGCCTCTTTCAGGATGATGAAGAGGATGGGGGATAGGGGGTTGCCCTACTGGAGCCCTCTGGCATTGGGGAAGAAGTCGACTGGGGAACCATTGACCAAGATAAAGAACCAAGGGGATGACATGCAGTGGATGATGAGATCAACCCAGGTGGGATGGAAGCTAAATTTAAGGAGGACCTTGGTGAGGAACTCCCAGTTGACTCAATCAAAGGCTTTTTTCATGTCAAGCTTGAGGAGAAAGGCTAGTATTTTGGCCAGGGTGGCAGAGTGGAGGATCTTGTGAATTAGGATTATCCTATCTATGATCACTCTCCCTTTGAAAGAGCTTCCCTGGGAAGTGGCAATGATCATGGGGAGGATGTATTTGAGCCTATTTATAAGGGATTTGGTGAGGATATTGTAATGGACATTGCACATACTGATGGGGCAAAATTTGGGTAGGGATTTGGTCATCGAGGACTTGGGGATCAAAGTGATAAAAGTGGAATTGATACCTCTAGGGATGGATCTGGCGTTCTGGAGGTCACAAATGGTAGCACACACCTCTTGGCCTACCAGGTCCTAGAAGGTCTAGAAGAAGCGGGGGAGAAGCCATCCGGGCCTGGGGCAACGTCTGCCTTCATGGAGAAAAGAGTCGCTCTGATCTCCTTATCCGTGAGAGGGATGAGAAGCACCTCATGGGCTTGTGAAGAGATGAAAGGTGGATGTGATCAAGGAGGGTTGTAGCTGCATGGGGGGTAGGGTAGGGCTCGGTACCAAGGAGATCCTCATAGAAATTGGTCACCTCTAGTCTAATTTCTTCCTCATCCCTCATTGTCTTGTCATCACTGTAGATGAGCTCAAGGATTCTTTTGGTACTCTAGTTTTTGAGGGTGGATGTGTGGAAGAATTTGGTGTTGGCATCTCCCTCTTTGAGCCAGAGGGCTCCCAAATTTTACCTCCAAAAGGTCTCCTCACGGGCTAAGGTATTATGGTATTCATCTAGGGTCCTTAGCTTCTCTTCCCTTAAACCAGGGTCCACCATTCCCTCTTGGACTTTGTCCTGTAGGTATTTCAGCTTTTTCTTCAAGATCTCCTTGCTTTCGAAGATGTTCTCGAACACCTCTCTATTCCAGACCTTAAGGTTATCCTTCAATGCCTTTAATTTTTGGTAGAGTTGACTAGCAGGGAACCCCAAGGTTGGGAGGCTCCACCATCTGCCCACCTGTTCTTTGAAGTTGGGGTGGTGGAACCACATAGACTCAAATCGAAAGGGGCATTTGTGGGGAGGGTGCCTACCAGCTTCAAAGAGAAGGGGGTTGTGATCCGACACTATTCTGGGAAGGGCCAGAAGGGTGGCATTGCCAAATAGGGGAATGGCCTCCCTAGATAGGAAGACCCTGTCTATATTGACCTAGAAGAGGTTGGCCCCTGCTCGTTTATTGCTCCAGGTGAACTTGGCACCCTTTAGGTCCACGCCCATGAGTTCATTGTCATCAGTGAATTTGCCAAAATTCTTCATGCTTCTGGAGTTTAGGACTGATCCCCTACATTTGTCAGAGGGGAAGAGGGGGTTGTTGAAGTCACCTTCCAGGATCCAGGGGAGGGGGGTTGAAAGCTTCTCTCATGAGGTTGACCTCACCCCATAGGGAGGCTTTGTCGACCGGGCTATTGGGAGCGTAGATGTTGGATAGGATTCAGGTTTTCCTAGACTCCAGACTGTGGAACATGATGTTGATTATTCTGGGGGAGGACGATATCAATCTGCCTTCGACCGTGCCTGGGTACCATAGGGACATAAGCCCCCCTGTAGATCCGAGGGCCGAGGTGGAGAGGGATTCACCATTGTGCCAGATTTCCTTGGTAACCTTGGAGAAGGAAGATTTGTCCAATTTAGTTTCTTGTAGGATTAGAATCGTAGGTTTATGATCCCTGTGTAACTGGTCCAGGGCACGTCTCATTGGGATTCCATTGAGCCCTCTTACATTCCAGGTGATGATCTTCATTTGACACGTTTGGGGGTCGCTTGCCTTCCTTCCCCTGTTGGGCGGGAGGTTTGGGTCTACCAATTTCATCTTATGGGAAGCTGAGGGCAGGGTCATCTAAAGGCCACTAGCGATCTCATCCTCTACACGCTTGTTGTGCTATTCGTCGAGCGTGGACTGGCCTCTTTTTTCCTTGCTACCAAAATTCGTTGCAAAAATTTTGTTACAGGTCTGCTTAGGGTTGAACCCTTCGAGGGTGAACTAGGAGAAGGTTAGGCTGCCATCATCATCACCCTCTGATGCCTCAGAGCCAAATTTAGAGTAGGTCTGGGAGGGGAAGGATAGGTTTAGGGGGGAGGGTATCAGTATAAGATGGAGGGTCAATAGGGAGGGGAGGCGTAGGGAGCTCCAAGAGGCTTGTTGAGGGAGACTTCAGAGCTAGGGTGACCCCAATGCAAGGGTGGCAGGGGAGGGCCTCGGTAGATAAGGTCCCTTGGGATAGATGAGGATCTGGAGGGCATGCAGGTTGTTGGGGAATATGCTCAGGACATCGCAAAGACATAGAAGAGACCTCTTGGATAGGGTCGGAGGTGGTGCATAATTGGTGTTGCTCATCCGTCAGGGAGGGGTCCACCTTCTGCTTTCCTTTGTCTACTGGGTTGGCCATATTTCCATGTCACTCCTGGGATCGATGGCCATGGGGGGTCATCTACCTTGGGGGATTGTGAGAAGGGCCCCTATCATGATACGGTACCTTCGAGGGAGGATCCTCAAAAACTAGAGCTTCGAGCTTTTTGGATAGGGGGCACTGATTAGGGAGGTGCTCCTGTGAGTTGTAGAGGGTGCAAAAGGCTGGCTTGTTTTCACAAACAAGGGTTTGGCACCAAAAGTAGGGCCCAGACAAGATGGTAACCGAGTAAGGGAGCTCTGATTCCATATTTGCAGCAATGCATATCCTGGTGTGGACCATGTCGGATCCCACCTTAGTGGCCGATTCGAAATCCACAAGATCCCTTACGGCATAGGTGATGAGTCTGAGCACACCCTCCTACCAAATATGGAAGGGGAGATCAAGAAGTCTGACCTAGATCTGGGTAACGTTGATGCTCTGTGTAATGGGGTTAAAATCGGTGGGCTAGCACCTGAGGAAGAGGCTTCTACGTCCTAGGAACTAGGGCCCATCCATGAGTATCTTACTGGTGTCCTCCTTATTGTTTAGCTTGATGAGGAAGAACCCCTTAGACAGGGCAATGATCTGCATGTTGCCTAAGATTTTCCACTTGGAAAAAT
The DNA here is from genome assembly GCA_028583015.1 of Wollemia nobilis. NCBI lineage: Eukaryota > Viridiplantae > Streptophyta > Pinopsida > Araucariales > Araucariaceae > Wollemia > Wollemia nobilis. The sequence goes on from JAQPPZ010002517.1 coordinate 863,067, forward strand.
CCCACTATCGTATGGTTTCCATGTCTGGGTGACGCCCGATAAATTTCCCTACAAGGGAAAAGGAGGAGGCTGAAACGAAGGAAGATAACACTTCATCCTTGATCGAGATGTGGGTCCCTGCTAGAGATAGTCCTACAGACAGGGCTTGGGGGTGGCTGGACTCGCCCACCAAGGCTTGAACAAATGAGGGTTTGTTGGACCCCTCTATGGTTTTGTCGGGGGGCTTCTTAACCGAAGGGGGCCCCTAGGGACGCCTACGATCCCATCAGATCTTGGGTCCTCAAATGGACGGGGCTCTGCGCTATACCCCACCTGGCCCGTGTTCGACCCCGAGCCAGCAATTGCTCTAGTGAAAGCACGAGATTTCGGAAGATTTGAAAGAAAAACTATTGTGATGCATTCAAAATCAAACAAACGCTTAAGTCCTAAAATGTGAAATGCATGAAATGAAAGAGACGAATTGAACTGAGATAAAAGAAAGTACAGAAAGCATAGCCCTTTTTATTTAACTCTCTTAATATCGGTTACAAAGACGCCTCCTCCCTTTTCAGGGGCTAGGAGCGTTAAATGAGTTTTGGTTACAATCATGACTTAGTATTCCTCCTTTCGCGTGCCCACATTTGAAATGGGTGGGCCAAAGTGTTGCCGTCACTTGTGTTGATGAATCCTTGATCCTTGCTGCTCCTCCTGCATTCAAAGAAACAACAAGTCGTTAGTAGCACCTATGACAAAAGATAAAGCATTTGATCTTAAAAACCAATGGAGGATGCATGCATAAGATTAGCTAAACCGATGAATAAAATGACTCCAAATAACCTGCAAATTTGAAAGAGACCAGAGAACATTACCAGAGGGCCACTGCCATCAAAACAATCAGAAATTGGCTATCAATTCGAATTCGTCCCTGGGCGGGACGAATTCGACTGTAATTCGTCCCCGGGTAGGACGAATTCACCTGCGACAAAGCGCCGAAGTGATCCTGCCCAAATGTCGCGTCTCGGGATCTCCAAAAGACCTGCAAACATAGGGGTTAGCTAATTGGGGGCATTTTGGGACGACCCAGATGGTCGGATTTCCCCAATTTGACCTCCATCAATGGGAATTTGACGTCGCTACCTGCAAGTTAGTGGGGACAACAAAAGCGACAAAACATGATAAGATTTGATCAAAACATTATGAAATCGAAATTATAAACTATCTAAACAACATAAAATGGAATGGAAGATAAACAAGTGACAAAAGAACAAATTAAAATGAAACTAAGAAAGTGCGGGGCGCCCGAGCGGGCCGCCCACCGTTAGAACTTGATTTTGGCACCAATCCACTTGGGATGGGCCCAAAATCTCTTGTAATGGGTTGTCGGCGAATTGGTAGATCAATGTGGTCAAATGTCGGGTTTTGGGTCCGGATTCACACTTCCAATAGCCACCCAATAACCTCTCTTGCGAAAGAGATCAAGGATGTGGAAGAGGTGAATCAAAAGGGTAAAATGTGGTATTCAATTTGGCAACACTTCGTTGCTTGAAAATGCCTCCAACTTGTCTCCTTTTGGGTGGGAAAGTCCACCATTTTATAGACCCAGGGGGTCTCTTTGGAGGGGCATGCATGAGTGCCATGTGGCAGTCATGCCTTCCCATGAGGGAGGAAAGTCCTCCATGACTTGGGCTTCCATGACTGCCCTTGTGATAGTCCTCTAACGTCCAATCTGCCCACCTACACGCGCATGCAAGGCAGGAGGCATTAATTGACTGTCCTCGGCTGCCACTTGGCACCATTTTTCTTTTTGCCCGTTGAACCTGGAATTCGTCCCGACCCAGAGCGAATTCAGAATTCGTCCCTGGGTAGGACGGATCCCAATTTGAATTCGTCCTCGGGGTGGGACGGATATCGAGCAAAGTGCCTGAATGTGCCAAATTGCCTTTTGACCTTCCAAAATTGCTACAAAAGTGGTTAGGACCACTGTTTAACCTCTGAGGGCTGCCCTGGGGGCTGTGTGTGTCAAAGCGATCAGTGTTTGTAGTCACATAATCGGATTGGTGTTGTTTTGGTGTCTACAGATGCCCCTTTTTGGGATGCACTGTGCATGGCGCAAGGTGCCGAGCAAAAATAGATAACCAAAGCACTAATGATTAGGGTTTCTTGGTAACCTAACCAACTTTTGATGCCCCAAGTATGGAAAGGGCATGCATTCTTGAATCCTTGCTTCCGACGAGCTAAGGAATTTGATTTCAAGTATTAACCTATTTTGGTGAGGTGTGACTTGAGCTTGGACATTGATCGATCATGAATAGGCAAAGGGCGCAACCTTTTGTCCACGGGGGAACCTTGTGTTCATGCTTTGGGAATGCCAAGTGTTTGATCAATTTGTGATTATTGCTTGTTTGCTGCCCCAAGCAGGAGCGTGATTGTCTTTGTCAATGATTCTTTGAATGCATGCCATTGCCTTGATTGGGTGTGTGCTTGTTGATTGGTGACTAAGTGTGACTACCCCCTCAAGCGACGAATCGATGAGGGAATGACCTTCGTGAGAAAAGCGACGAGTCGCTTGACCCAAGATGACTTGTGCAAGGGTGCCCTTCGATGGTTTATCGTTAAGCATGTGCAGTTTCCTGACATTTAGACCTATTTTTGGTGGGTGTTAACCCTTTTGGTGATGCCCTTTGGGGATGAAATTCTCGAAGATCTTCCCATGGAGCGGTCCGACTATGGTAGCCTTCTTAGGGAGTAGGATAATGACAATTTGTGACCCCGACATCGATTTTGTAAGCCAAGTAAGTGCAAGAGCACTTCGTTCGAAATGGTTATTACTTGTTTTTGGGTGGGTTTTGACCCTTTTGGCGATGCCATTTGGGGATGAAATTCTCAAAGATCCATCTTCCCGTGGAGCGGTCCAGCTATGGTAGCCTTCTTAGGGAATAGGATAGTGACAATTTGAGCCCCGACATCAATTTTCTATGCCAAGAGGTTAAGTGCAAGAGCACTTGTGTCCGGCAATGCTTATTGTTGTGTGTTTGTGTTGCATTTTTTTTTTTTTTTTTGTTGTTTTGTTGTTTTGATTTTTTTTTTGTGACACCATTTGGGGATTAAATTGTCAAAAATCCATCCTCCCGTGGAGCGGTCCAGCTATGGTAGCCTTCTTCGGGAGTAGGGTAGTGACAATGTAAACCCCGACATCAGTTTTCTATGCCATTGAATGTCAGGCGCAAAGGTGCCTTTGTTCGACACTTTTATTGCTATTGTTTGTGGATATTTGCTATTTTTGTTGTTTTGATTTTCTTGCTTTGTGTATATGTCATAATTTCATGTTATGCACAATGATTGATGTTGATGGATGCATGCTACTTTATATTGATGTATGCATATGGTATGATAAATGCGAATGTTGTTGATTTATATGATAGGTAATGGAATGGATGAAATGATTTGTTGATAACCTTGCATTGGCACCATAGACTATACAGGACTTATGGCTTTGTGTACTGGGTGATTGCTGTGGTAAATGCTTTTGTGTATATATGTTGCTCTTTTTTTTTTTTTTGATGGTGATATAGGGATGGATTGTATGCAAAGATTTGCGTAGAATGTAGCTAAGGTTTTCTGAGACTCAGATGGTTTAACTAACTAGCCAATATTGTATTGTTGTCTTACAAGATGTTTGAACAAGGTATGAATCATGCTTGTTTTTGACCAAGTTATTTCACATCCCTGTGTGTGCAATTGAGTTCATTTATGTGGTATTGGTCAGGATACCGCCAGTGCCAGATAGGCTATCAACCAAACCTGTACTGAGGATCACCTAATTAGCTCCACTAACTCCTTTATTGTATTTAGTCAGATTAATCTGTGGTGCTATCTAGGATACCATAAGCTAGCTCATCCACATGCAAACATTGATCTGCACACAAGTTAATGTGATAGATATATCATCATGCGGGAGGTTTACCACCGTGACCGATAGGCTATCAACCAAACCGGTACTGAGGCTTGCCTCATGACCTGTCGAAATGCTGAGAGTTCCAGGGATTCAAGTTCGACTCCCTTCTTTTCTTCAATTGTATTGGGATACTTGCTCCTTTATAGTGATAAAATCATTGTTTATTTTTATTTTATATATTTTTCTTTTGAGCAAGGGATTTGGATATCGAGTGATGAGAATCACTATTGTATGTGCTTTTTGATGTATGCACCGTGGGATGTCAAATTTTTGGAGTTTTGACTTTTGCAAAATTTTGATGTTTTGCAACTATTGAGAACTTTGGGATTCTTGGGGAATTGGGTAGGGAAGATGCTTGTCCTTTTGCCAACTCTCAGCATTCTTTGGGTCATTCGCATAGGGGGATGAGCAAGATAACCGTTTCGCTTATGGTGACCTGGATTGCTTTGCAGGTGTCATCTTTCGTTCACACAACTTGGGAATTTTTTATGTGTTTTAATTTGTGTTGGGATGCTACGTAACAAGGTGTGATCCAAGTAGAACTCTACCTTCGTAAAATCTGCCTGACTTGGTACAATACATGGCTAGAAAGCAAAATTATGACTGAAAGACGAAAACTCTTGATACATTATAAGACCACTGACTCTAGTGTGGTAAAAAGCAGTAAATGGCGTATTTTTGTTGTTTTTTTTTTGTCTTATAAAATGGAAAAATGTGGAACAAGATGGACTAGCAGAGCAATTACAGCCTATGGTGCCTTTGACCTGTACGACCACAAATATGCAATGTATGGATGCGATGCTTAATGCAGCTATATATTTTTGTATTTTTGATGGAATGATTTTTGTGAATATGAAGATGAGATGTGAGAAGAGCTTTTATTGATGAATTTGAGCATGCCTAGAAATGAGATGCAATTTTTTGTTGTTTTTGATGATTTTTGGATTTTGAATTTCTTTATTTTTGACCAAGCGATTGTGGGAATCCTTGGAGCATTTTTGGGGTTGACCAAGCGATTATATGAATCCTTGGAGCATTTTTGGGATTGACCAAGCGATTATAGGAATCCTTGGAGCATTTTTGGGATTGACCAAGCGATTATAGGAATCCTTGGAGCATTTTTGGGATTGACCAAGCGATTATATGAATCCTTGGAGCATTTTTGGGATTGACCAAGCGATTATATGAATCCTTGGAGCATTTTTGGGATATGGCTCTCTTAGATATGGAATGGGCACAAATGACTGATGTTCAAGGGTTCTGTTTCCTTGATTCCGTCAAGAGAGGCTAGCCGGTATGTCCCGGGTCCTATTTTGCTATCAATGACATATGGACCTAACCAATTTGTCATGAACTTGTCCCTTAGGTGGGACGACAAACTAGAGTTCTGTTGGTTTTCCTTCAAAACCAAATCACCAACCCGAAAGTCCCTCAGGTGAACTTTCATGTTGTAAGCTTTCTTAAGTCGCTCTTGATAGATACGTAAATGCTCGAGAGCATTAACGCGTCGTTCATCAAGCAACGTAAGCTGGTCTAACCGGGCCTGCCATGCAGCGTCATCATCGATGAACTCTTGCATTGATATGCGCAGGGAAGGAATTTCCAACTCTAGAGGCATGACTGCCTCGGAGCCATACACGAGCAAAAACGGAGTGGCCCTAGTGGGCGTCCGAATGCTAGTGCGATAAGCCCATAGGGCAAGTGGGATTTGGATGTGCCAATCCTTATGATTGTCTATGAATATCTTTTTAAGGATGGCAACTAGCATTTTGTTTGACGCTTCTGCTTGCCCATTCGCCTACGGATAATAGGGTGTCAAAAAATTGTGCTGAATTTTGTACTTTGTGGTCAAAGCATGCACGTATTTGTTCTTGAATGGTGTCCCATTATCCGAGACTATTTTGGATGGAATACCAAAATGACATATGATGTTATGCAAAATGAACTCCACAATGCGGGGTCCTGTCGTAGAGGTAAGCGGAACCGCTTCCACCCACTTGGTAAAATACTCTATGGCCGTTATGATAAACGTGTGATGGCCCGACGACGTAGGGGAGATCTTTCCAATTAGATCGAAGCCCCACTACAAAAATGGCCAAGCGAATTGGACTGTCTGCAAGGCCTGGGAAGGTACATGCATCAAATTGGCATGGTGTTGACACTTCACGCACTTCCTGACATATGCGCAACAATCTCGCTCTAAAGATGGCCAATAATAGCCCATGCGAAGAATGCGCTTTGCGATGGCCATACCACTGAAGTGGCCACCACATGTACCATCATGCGCTTGGGCGACTGCCCAAGTGGACTCTTGTTGGTCCAAGCAATGAAGGAGGATTCCTTCATAGCTACGACGATACAAAATGTCTCCTATCAAGACATACTTAGCCGCTTTCTGCTTGAATGCTCATTTTGCGGCATGTGTCAATCCAAGCGGGAGATTACCTAACTTGAGGTAGTCTCTAATGGGTAAATACCAGTCCTGTTGATCGGAAACCTCGATGGTATGAACAGCCAATCCCTCTTGAAGTTCATCCCTAGCAAACGCTGAGCGGGATAGAACTTGTAAGAATAGCATTGTGTTGCTATTAATGGGAGTAGGGGAGAACAAGGACCCCAAATTGGCATGTTTTAGATGATCGTGGATTCGAGAGAACTTATCCGAGGATGGTTCAATCTGGATCATGTGGATTCCTGGCGTCAAGTTAGAGCTTGCACGCTCCATCACGGATTGCGATAGGGTTTTGACTTGAATGGTTGTCATATCACCGAAAAGGTCTTGTGGGATTAGTGACCCCAAGGAGGCCATTGTGTCCGCAAAATGATTCGATGACCGAGGGAGTGCCTCGATGTCGTACCACTCAAGTTTTGCCAAGAATTTGTCCACAAGGGCTTTATAAGCCTACAAAACTGGGCATTTGCATTGGAATACCCCTTTGACTTGATTGACAATTAACAGTGAATCACCAAAGATGTTCAGTCATTTGATGTTCATGGTGATTGTTGTCTCGAAGACCTATGAGCAAGGCTTCATACTCTGCATTATTGTTGGTGCATGGGAAATTTAATTTAAATGACAGGGGCATTGGAGCGCCCTACGGTGTGAAGAATACTATTCCCGTGCCACCACCTTGCTCACATTTAGAACCATCAAAAAATAGGGTTATGTCAGCCTGTGACTCAGGCTCATCAGAATCTGGCGATTCTGAGACATGGAAGACCCCATCATCGGGTAGTTCTATGACTAGAGGCTGATCATCTTCAAGAGGAGCCTCTGCTAGTTGATCGGCTATGACCTGTCCTTTGATAGATTTTTGTTCGATAAACTCTATGTCAAATTCCGTCAACAACATGATCCATTTTGCCGTGCGACTACTATGATAAGTATGACTCATCATGTATCGCAATGGATTCTCCTTAGACACAACATACGTAGTGTTGCTCAGCATGTAGTGGCATAGCTTTTTGGTAGCAAACACCACTGCCAAGCAGAGTTTCTCGACGTATGCATAGTTAAGTTCATAACTGACCAAGGTGTGGCTAAGATAGTAAGTAGCCTGTTCTTTGTGAAGTTCATTCTTCTGGGCCAGCATGGCACCCAGTGCCACCTCAGTAGCTGAGATGTATAAGTAGAATGACACTCCTGGTCTAGGTGGTGCCAATACTGGCGGCAAAGCCAAGTATTGTTTGATGTCATCAAAGGCTGACTGGCACTCGTCATCCCAGTGAAATGTAACCCCCTTGTGCAATAATTTGTTCATGGGTCGACACTTGTCAGATAACTATGCTATGAAGCGTTTGATTGACGCGACCTTTCCTTGCAGACTTCTGAGCTGCTTAATGGTAGTTGGGGGAACCATTTCAAGGATTGCCTTGACTTTCTTTGGGTCCACCTCGATACCTCGCTTTGAGACTATGAAACCCAAGAGTTTTCCAGATGTGACGCCAAATACGCACTTCTTGGGATTCAGCTCGACTTTATGCTCCATGAGGCGATCGAGGATCTTGCTTAAGTCATCGAGATGATTTGGGCACAAAAGAGACTTGGCCAACAAATCATCCATGTAATCTTCCAAAGTTTTATGCATGTAATCATGGAAGATGTACGTCATGGCACGTTGGTAGGTGGCACCAGCATTTTTAAGGCCAAAAGGCATGACCTTATAACAAAATGTCCCCCAAGGCGTTGTGAACGCCATTTTTAGTTGGTCCTCGGGATTGATACGAATCTGATTGTATCCCGAGAAACCATCCATGAGGGATAGCATTTCGTGACCTGCTGTAGCATCTACCAATGCGTCGATGCTTGGCAAGGGGAAATCATCCTTAGGACTCGCTTTGTTTAGATCTCAAAAATTAGTGCATATGCGAATCCTCCCATCGGGATTTTTGACGGGCACCATGTTGGACAACCATGGCGGATAATCCATGCAGATGACAAACTATGCATCCAATAGCTTTTGCAATTCATCTTTGACCATCAAGGCCACTGTTGGGTGCATCTTACGTAGTTTTTGCTTAACTGGCTTGATTGTCGGATCAAGCATTAGATTATGCGTGACTAGCTACGGATCTAGCCCCGACATGTCTCTGTATGACCATGCAAAAACCTCCTTCTTCTCTTTGAGAAGGGCAATGTAGTCGGCTTGCTCTTCAGGGGATAAGCTTACCCCCAGCTTGATAATCTAGTGGATTCATTGGATCTAAGTCGATGTCTACGTCAGTCGTCTCCTCGATCGACATGTGGGATCCGTCCTCCAACTGATGTGGAGTCGGGATCAAATGGATATCATTAGCTGAGTTTAAATCTGCGTTGGGAACCTCGGGTTCCTCTTCAACCTGAAAGATATCCTGAGTTGTCCCTGGGGTAAAATGAGGCATTTTACCAAAAGGCCAGTACTCTGATGGGGATGGAGGTGAATTGACATGATCCCAGTCGATGGCATCTATGTCTAGATGCAATGACCATGCTGGATCGACCGGATTGCGGATGGGTGCGGTCAAATCAATGGAGATCATGTGGATGAAATGAATTTGGTCTCCATTACCATGGGTGTGATGACTCAAACATTCTGGATGTTCCCTATGTTCTGGATCTGGCTCTAGAGGGACAGGCATGAACGGATCGGCCCTATGTGCTGATAGGAGGACAGGGTCTTCCCTCGACACTGATGTCATTATAGGGTCTCGGGGTGGATGGTGCTCATCGTAAACTTGGAGCCATGGATCCAACACTTGGTCCCACCCTTGTTGGGTCTACGTACCACTCATGCCCTGGCAGTATGCCCATTTGTGCAAATAAGTCATTAATCCCCAAGGGATGCCGTTGTTGCATTTGTTGCCTTTGTTGCATTTGTCGCATGTGGTTGAGATAGGCCATCTCAGTCTCATCTTCCGAATCACTGTCGGAGATCCAAAAATGTTCATTTTCTTCAACAACTGCTTGCGACATTAAGGGCTCACCTTGTTCTAGCAAATTAATCTGGTCCCATTGTGGTTGTTCCACACTCGGTGGGGGGACCTGATTCTCTTGACACAACACTCGGCTCAATTGGAACCTCTAAAGGGAATAGTTTCAAAAATATCTCTTGCCAGTTATTCATGGGAATCTCCTGTGAGTGATCACTATTGGATTCGAAGGGAACATATGACACTGGTTCATATTCTGATTCATCCTCCGAAGATCCTTCTAGACACTATTTATGCTCTCCTTGAAAGTGAGTTCCCGAACTTTCACCTCTCTCTAGCAAAGGAGAAGGGTTATTGATGTTACCAAGGGTGGTTGTTGACCATGGGAGGTAATCTCCCAATGTATATGTTGTGTTTGGGTTGGCATAAGGATCTGATGCCAATCCACCCTTGTTGCCTATTCCTAGGCCTTGCATGTTTTCCACCAAGATGTCTAAGGGCAGGGGGTGGTTGAACCCTACTCCCGACTTGTCATAAGGCATTTGGTATCTTGGCTGGCAAAGGACACGCACTCCTTGCTCATACCTGCCTAGCCCGTATCCATGCCAATTGCATTGGCCAAGATATCTCAGAGCAAAGTCTGGGTTAGACAGATAGTTGACATTTTCTACAAAAGGCTCTTCGTCCTCGTCCTTTTGCATGCATGGTTCAGCACCATGGTCAAGGCCCCCATACACAAAATTGGTCTAGTTTGGTGGGTAGCCTAAAGGAACAACTATCCCGATGGGGAGGCGAGGTCTCCCCATGTCTTGCACTGACTCTAGCATGGGCGTTGCTACAACATTCTGCACTAGATACTCCCCCAGGCCCGTATTGGCCATTTCAATAATAATTGTTGGTGATTGAGAGGGAGGGAATGGAAGCCCTTCCGGAGTCCATTCCATGTTGGGTGGACTAGGAGCCTCAGCTTCCATTGTGCTAGGTATCTCTTCTATTGAGATGGTTGATATTGTTGGCAGCACCTCTTCTAGGGGTTGAGCCTCTTCCAAGATTTGTTTCCCTTTGTCCTTCTGTTTAGCCATGACAGGTGGCATTGGTAGTGAAGGAGCGGACGATGAAGATGCACCTGGCTGGGGTTTTGATGGATTAGTCACCAGTGGTGCTCATGGCATCGGACCTTGTCTAGATGGATTTAACTAGAAATCCAAGTGCATCGATGGGAGGGTCGATTGCGGCATCAATTGCACCGCATTGCAATATTTGAAGGGTTCTAAGTCCGTCGGGACTACATGTACTTCTCCTTCAAATGCATACTTCAAACACTCGGTGAGCTATCGAAGGGACACACTTCATGTCCCTAATCCATGGCCGCCCTAGCAATATGTTGTACGCCATCTCGCCTTCCAAAATATGGCACAATGTAGGTATCATCTTTTGTCCTACCTGAATGGGTAGAACAATTGTGCCAACTGTCGAGCATATCGCATCATTGAATGCTCGCAGTGTGTAAGTGGAAGCGGTGATATGAGAGGCTGGCAGCTTCAGATGTTTCAATGCTGCTGTAGTAATGATGTTACTAGACGAGCCAGTGTCTACCAACACTCTCTTATACGGGATCCCGTTGACCCGTGCGATAACGTGTAGGGGTGGATCTGCCATGTCATCAGATACTGATTTTAACTTCATCTTCTCGAAAGGTGATGACCGGCTCCGTACATCGTTTTACATGTCCCATAAAGTTATTGAAGGAATTCGCTTCATGGGGCTGCAACTCGATGGCTTTCAAAATCTCCATGAGAGCTTCCCGATGGGGCGTTGATTGCTGTATAAGCTCATATATGGAGAGCCTAGCCGACGTGGTCCGCAAACTCTACGTGAGTTTGGTCCGTATCGTGACCTCGGGTCTAGGCAGAGGCAACTACACAAGGTGTTGTTGAGGTTGCGACATTGTTGGAACTTCTCTTGTGGCTGCCTCGAGGGCAACTCCTGGGTATTTCTTGTTCCTGGTCACTATGTTGATCATTCCCACATACCCTTGCATGGGGAAATTATGTCGCACCTCATTGACCTGAAGGGGTTTTGCTTGTGCCTCATGGGCAGGCAAGGGATCCTTGAAGACCCCCATCTGTTGGTTATTTGGTGCTATGGGGTTGTCCACTGCCAATGTTTTATTATCAATCAAGTCTTGTATCAATCCCTTGAATTTCCAAGCATGTGTTCAGGTCATGTCCCCTTCGCCTGTGGAACCTACAATATAAATCCTCTCTCGTATCCCTTAGGCTTGGGAGCGTTAGGATCTATGGTTTGGATCTCTTGGAAGGGTGATTAAATTTTCCACTGACAAGCGGTCAAATAGGGAGTCCCTAGACTCCGTATAAGGGGTGAATTGTCGCCTAGGGCGACGCTGCTGATTTTGCTCCTATTTTTTATTTTCTCTTTCATAATTATTAGGAGGCACTGCCTGATAATTAGCCTTTTGAGGCTGTATTTCTTGTGCAGGCTTAGGGACATTTATCGCAACTTGATTAACCGCAGCGGGTTTTGGTTGCGTAGTCCCTGTCTTTGTGTTTTTGTTCCACTCTTTCTTTTTAGGTTTGGCAATTTTGCCATCCTATATTTTGATCTCTTCGATAACTCTGGCTTGCGCCAGAGCTTCTTCTAAGGTGGCGTATTGCTGTAGCTGCAATAGCCTAGAGATTGATCTCAGACAACTTCATGAAAACATTTGTGTGAGGTCGGACATAGGGGGAAGGTAGGGTAGCTTAGAAAGCAGAGCCCTCCATCGATTCCCGTAAGCCGCCATTGTCTCTTCCTCATATTGCCTGAGGCTGGCCAGGTCACTCAGTGATGCCTTCTTCTTGGTGTTGAAGGCGAAGCATTCAAGGAACGCATCCACTAATTGATCCAAGTTATTGATGCTGTGCTTCGGAAACTAGGTGAACCAATCCGAGGCAGGGCCTGTGAATGTGGTTATGAATGTCCTTAGCAACAGTGCATCATTATCCTAAATGCCAAAGCATTGGCTCAGGAATCTTGTCACATGCTCTTGAGCATCCTCTTCACCCTTAAAGATTGCCAACTGAGGCAACTTGAAATGTTCGGGGTAAGGAGGTGTGGGCACTGACGGATGCACCGGATGACTACGGAGTTGACGTAACATGGGCTTTTGGTGCCCAAAAGCTTTGGTCTCCATAGACTCCAAACGCTCTAACAGCACTTTGTATGCATCGAAAGATTTAATCTCTTCCTCTTTTGTTTGCTCCCATTGTGAGTTATGGGAGACTGGAGGCCTATGGAGGGGTGGCCGGATAGCACCCCCTCCACCTTGATAGGGCGTTTCAGCCCGCTCTACTTCTGGTTCATACTCCTCGTAAACTTCCTGAGGAGTCTCTAGGCGAGACCTATGACCCTGAGTGGGTCCCCGCGGAGGGTACCCATCATTGTTTCAGGGAGTGGCCTCCCTCTTAGGTCTATGGGGTCTCGGAGGCAAAGCTTGACGAGGTCGCGGAGACCTATCCTGCACCAAGGGATTATGCCTCTCAAATGGTTCTGCTTTTTGGGTGCGAGGGGTTGGAACCCTCTCAGGTAAGTTATAAAGCAGCTCGTCTGCTTCATGCTGAATGCGCTCTTTGTTAAGGCGGTATAAGTGCTCTAACTACTGATGATCTTGCTCAAGCCGCATGATCTGGGCTTGGCGGGCGGCATGTCTGGCGACTGCCAGGTCAATTTGGTCTGCCATCTTGGGCTTAGGAGGCTTGAATGTTTCTCCTATGTATTTGCCTCGGTCTTGATGATCCAAGATTTCAATGGGTCGCTTCCCTCTGTCGAGGTTGGCGGCATTTACCTGAGGCTCGGCCTCGATGTGTGACCATGGTATCTAGCAGGTGTGGAAGCGCAAGGCTCCCATGTCGTATATTGCTCTCGAGGAATTTGATGGTCTTCCTCGTACTCCCTTTCATGGGTGTGAAGGGGGCGGGCGGAGTTAGCTCGCCCTGTGTGGAGAGCCCTGCGCTATGGGTTTTGTCTTTCAATTCTAACAATGATGGGAGGCAAAGGAGAGATGCCATAGTCACGTTGTCTCTCCTCATGGGCACTGTGCCTCTCTAGCACTTCGTTGCGTGGTGGCCACTCATATCTAGCCTCTAAAGGTGGTCTTCTATTTACGTTGAGTGCCACATGTAAAGCTTCTTCTCGAAAGGGGCTGTGTTGAATGGGCGTGTCCCCCAAGGGGTGTCCCTATAATTCCACCTTGACATGGAATGATGTGGACTCTCTTGTGGTCCAGACCGCCAAGGCGGTATGGCCAAGTCCTTAGGGCTAAAGCGAAGGTGACTTGTGCCCGCTCTTTGTACACTTTCCATAGCTTTTGCCCTTGATTGGGCTTGGCTACGGGTGCACACCATTGTGGTGCTCTTCTACAAGCTAAGCAGATTTTTATCTTTTTGTTTATGATTTTTTTGATTTTTTTTTTGTTACACTAAGCAGAAATGAACACACACATACACAAACGGTGATTATCTCTTTTAAAGATTAATGGTGTGTCCTAGACTGGTTTTAGTGCATTTTGATGATTTTTTTTTGTTTTTGAAAGTTTTGAAGAACGTTTAAATGCGTAATGAAGGCTCATATGACTCCCATAAATGGTCGCCCCTTCAATATACCATTGCTCGGCCGATATACCAACCTCTCTATATACCCGCCCTTACGAGAGGGAAACTATAGGTACGTGAGAGCAGATGGTACGTGGTACGTAGGCGGTACGGAAGGGGGATTGTCCTATTAATGACACCTACCATAGAAGACTTATCCTCGTGCATTGGGAATCACCCCAACGACACTCGGTCAGCTTTCGTCAGGGATTTACGCCGAGCAAAAGTGACAATCGGGGTAAATGGATGCAAAAATCAAGCCAAGGTGGTGATGAACCCACCGTTGGTCTTGATCAAGGGCTGGGGTCTTACGACCAACTCCTTGGTTTAAAAATGCCACGTGATGTGTGTGTGGTTCTTTTTATTAAAAATTGAAACAGGCAGAAGCAACTACTTTCCTTAAGAAGGCAAAATTGACAGAAAACAGAAACAAAAAAAGCAAAAATGACAGGAACAGTTTAGGACCCTTACCTTTTCTCTGCCTAGACTTGTTGTTTCTGATCCTCGGCCCTAAAAATGCACAGACCAAAATTCGTCCCTGTGTGAGACGAATTACAGAATAGAATTCGTCCCTATCTGAGATGAATTAGAATTCGTCTCAGGGTCAGACGAATTATAGTAAGGTATTCGCCACAGGCAAAGATGAATAACAGTCAGAGTTCGAAGAAATGGTACCTATGAGCACAAAAACACAAATTTTTGATCAGTTTCTTGATCTCAAAAACCAGGGGACAGAGTCCCACCGTGATCGCCACTGAAAGCACGAGATTCCAGAAGAAAGAAATACTAATGCGATGCATTCAAAACCAAACAAACGCTTAAGTCCTAAAATGTGAAATGCATGAAATGGGAAAGAGATGAATTGAACTGAGATCAAAGAAAGTACAGAAAGCATAGCCCTTTTATTTAACTCTTGTAATCTCGGTTACAAAGATGCCTCCTCCATTTTCGGGGGCTAGGAGCGTTAAACTTGGGTTTTGGTTACAATCATGGACTTAGTGATCTCTCCTTCCGCGTGCCCACATTTGAAATGGGCGGGCCAAAGTGTTGCCGCCGCTGGTGTTGATGAATCCTTGATCCTTGCTGCTCCTCCTGCATTCAAAGAAACAACAAAATTGTTAGTAGCACCTATGACAAAAGATGAAGCATTTGATCTTAAAAACCAATGGAGGATGCATGCATAAGATTAGCTAAACCAGTGAATAAAATGACTCCAAGTAACCTACAAATTTGATAGAGACCAGAGAACATTACCAGAGGGCCACTGCCATCAAAACAATCGGAAACTCCGATCAATTCAAGTAATTCATCCCCGAGCAGGACGAATTCGACTGTAATTCGTCCCCGGGTAGGACGAATTCGCCTGCGACAAAATGCTGAAGTGATCCTGCCCAAATGTTGCATCTCGGGATCTCCAAAAGACCTACAAACATAGGGGTTAGCTAATTGGGGGCATTTTGGGACGACCCAGATGGTCGGATTTCCCCAATTTGACCTCCATCAACGGGAATTTGACGTCGCTACCTGCAAGTTAGTGGGGACAACAAAAGCGACAAAACATGATAATATTTGATCAAAGCATTATGAAATTGAAATTATAAACTATCTAAATAGCATAAAATGGAATGGAAGATAAACAAGTGACAAAAGAACAACTTAAAATGAAACTAAGAAATGCGGGGTGCCCAGGCGGGCCGCCCACCGTTAGGACTTGATTTCGGCACCAATCCACTTGGGATGGGCCCAAAATCTCTTGTAATGGGTTGTCGGCGAATTGGTAGATCAATGTGGTCAAATGTCGGGTTTTGGGTCCGGATTCACACTTCCAATAGCCACCCAATAACCTCTCTTGCGAAAGAGATCAAGGATGTGGAAGAGGTGAATCAAAAAGGGTAAAATGTGGTATTCAATTTGGCAGCACTTCGTTGCTTGAAAATGCCTCCAACTTGTCTCTTTTGGGTGAGAAATTCCACCATTTTATAGACCCAGGGGGTCTCTTTGGAGGGGCATGCATAAGTGCCATGTGGAATTCATGCCTTCCCATGAGGGAGGAGAGTCCTCCATGACTTGGGCTTCCATGACCGCCCTTGTGACAATCCTCTAATGTCCAATCCACCCACCTACACGCTGCAAAGGGCGAGGCATTAATTGACTGTCCTCGGCTGCCACTTGGCACCATTTTTCTTTTTTCCCGTTGAACCTGGAATTCGTCCCGACCTAAAGCGAATTCAGAATTCATCCCCGGGTGGGACGGATCCCAATTTGAATTCGTCCCTGGGTGGGACGGATACTGAGCAAAGTGCCTGAATGTGCCAAATTGCCTTTTGACCTTCCAAAATTGCTACAAAAGTGGTTAGGACCACTGTTTAACCTCTGAGGGCTGCCCCGGGGGCTATGTGTGTCAAAGCGATCAGTGTTTGTAGTCACATAATCGGATTGGTGCTATTTTGGTGTCTACATCTAGATCCCATAGAAGAGGTCCTTGGTGCTCCAGATCCTGCTGCAATCCCTGCTGCTCGAGATCCCATTGCAATCCCTGTTGCAACCTCTGTTCCCACACCTGCTCCCGCTCTTGCTCTCGCCATCTCCATCCTCTGTGTTACGATTTTTACTTGTAAGTAAAATCTTAATTTTTTTACTAACAACAATAACAAAAATTTTGATAACATTTATAAAATTACTAACGTATATAATTACTAAACTATTATAATACCATATATATATATATATATATATATATATATAATTGTTTAAAACTAAAATAATAAAGTTTAAAAAATAAATCAAAACACAAATAATGGATTTAGTTGTACTTTGACCGGGCTAAGGATAGGTTTAAGATGAAGAAAAGCAAAAATTAAGGCAGGCCTAACTTAACTTCATTTAGGCAGCGATGGATTTTTTTTACTTCTTCAGCCTCACCCCTGCCGTGAGAGTCTGGCTCAACTAGCTCAGTTTTCTTAGGAGTGCTTCAATCGTCTCCAACGCCATCCGCGTCACTGCCCAATCCGAACAACTTGTTGGCCGCGCTTTTTATTCACAACCAGTTCTCATGAAAGATGGCAATACAACTTTGTCGTTCAGCACCACTTTCGTATTCGCCATGGTTTCTTCCAAAGGTAAAATTTCACGAAATGGTATGGCGGGTCACTACCTTGGTTTGCTCAACGTGTCAAACCTTGTAAATCCCTCGAATCATCTCTTTTCCATGGAGTTCGACACGGTTATGGATGAGGACATGGCAGGCATCGACGACAATCACGTCGGCGTTGATCTCGACGACCTTCGCTCGATAAGATCTGAGTCTGTCGGCTATTGGATTGACGATTACTTCTCAACAATGGGCAGAACATTCAAGCCTGGATTGATTACGATCATCTTGAACAATAGCTCAATGTTACCGTAGTTCGAGCTGGTTTGCCTCAGTCGAAGAAACCTTTGATATCTCTGAAGATCAAGATCCTCTCGACCGTTTTTGAAGAAGAAATGTATGTCGGTTTCTCTGCAGCCACAGGAGGGATGTATCAAGATCACTACATTCTCGCCTGGAGCTTCAGTACAAATGGAGCCGCACCAGCCCTAAATGTCTCTCATCTTCCTTCCTTCGTACAGAGCAAACCCAGCAGGCGACTTAGAGTCCTCCCCATCATTGCAGCTGTCATTGCTATTCTCATTTTGCTTGGCTTTGTAGGCGGGATTGTATGGTGGAGAAGGAATAACAAGAGAGATGATGTTGAAGACTGGGAGCTGGAGTTTTGGCCCCACCGATTCAAGTACAAAGACCTGCTTGTTGCAACAAAGGAATAAGTGTTGGGCTCTGGAGGTTTCGGTCGGGTTTACAACGGAATTCTTACTGTGAGCGGCCTCGAAGTTGCTATGAAGTGTATCTTTAAAGAGTCCCACGAAGGCCTCAAGGAATTCATAGCAGATATTTCAAGCCTCGGTCGACTCCAGCACCGTAATCTTGTGCAAATAAGAGGCTATTGTAGGCGGAAAAAAATAGTTACTCATAGTTTATGACTACATGTCCAATGGAAGCCTGGATAAGATGATATTTGGGAATCCGAAGACAGTGTTGGGATGGCCTCGAAGGTATGGAATTCTTAAGGACGTGGCTTCAGGATTACTGTATCTTCATGAAGAATGGGAGCCAAGGGTGGTGCACAGAGATATCAAAGCAAGCAATGTTTTTTTGGACGGAGAACTTAACGGAAAGTTAGGGGGACTTTGGGCTTGCTCGCTTGTATGAGCTTAATGAAAATCTGCACACGACTCGTGTGGTGGGAACGCTTGGCTACATCACCCCAGAAATTATACACACAGGGAAGGCCACCCCCAGCACAGATGTGTTCAGCTTCGGTGTGTTGATGTTGGAGGTTGCATGTGGAAAGCGGCCCGTTGATCCCTCTCTAGATGCTGCCAAAATGGTTTTGATGGATTGGCTGAGAGAGCTCCATGCAAACGGCAAGCTCATCACTATCGCGGATCCAAAGCTTGGCGGTGGATATGTTGAAGATGAGATGGAGAGAGTGCTGAAATTGGGACTGCTCTCTGATAAGTTTGGAGCCTGAAAATTAATTAATTTTTTCAGTGACGGGAAAGAAATGTTTTCTGGTTGTCAGTTTCGTCTAATTTTAGGGAATTGCTAATTTGGCAGATTTTGATTTTCCTAGATTGTAATAGACTGCAGTTAGAAATAAATTGGGGGCACAAATAGTGGATTTAGATTGGGATTGAAGATCTCAATTGGTATTATATATGTTCTTAGAATTTGCAAGAATTGCATTGTAGAAAAACAGTGGAGAGACTTTGTGTGTGAGGTTCCATTGTATTCCATTGAGGAAGGTTGCAGTTGGTTTTGTTGCAGGAGGATCCCATTGGAGAATAATACAAAGAGGACTGGATATTCAATAGTGGATATAGCCTACATATTGGATGAATCGCTTACATGCTTGTGTTCTCTCTATTTTGTGTGATTGTTTTATTGTTGGTGATTGTTTTATTAAGTTTTGCAATTAGTATTAATTTTATTTGCTCTAAGGAACCTAACAACTAGTATTAGAGCTTATTGTTAGGTACTCAAAAATAGGGAAAATTAGTTTCAAGTGGGAGCAATGGCAGAATATTCAATGTTTCGGGTAGACAAGTTTAATGGGTAGAACTTTGCATTATGGAAAATGCAAATTGAAGATTATTTATTACTGAAAGATCTATATCTTCCTTTGGGTGGAAAAGCAAAGTAATCATCCAATGTAAAAGATGAGGCTTGGGATCTTCTAGAAAAAAAGGCTTTGGGGATAATATGCTTATGATTGGGAAGCCATGTGGCTTTCAACATCTCAAAGGAGAAAACAACAAAATATGTAATGGATGCCCTTACCAGGTTGTATGAAAAACCTTCTGCATCTAACAAAGTTTTCTTGATGAAAAAATTATTCAATATGAAAATGAATGAAGGTGAGTCCATGCAGGACCATCATAATAATTTTAATGAGGTAGCAAATAAATTATGCTCTGTTAAAATTGAATTTGATGATGAGGTCAAAACTCTGCTTATTTTATGCCATTTGATGGATAGTTGAAACAATCTAGTTATGGTAGTTAGTAATTTTGTATTTGGTTCTAATAAACTGATATTTGATGATGTTGTTGGAGTAATTCTAAGTGAGGATATGCAAATAAAATCTTCAAGTGAAGCAACTTCATCAACTGCATTAATAGTGGAGAACAAAGGAAGATAAAAGGAGAGGGGCAGAAGTCCAAGCAAAGGAAGATCAAAGTCAAGAGCAAATAGCAAAGTGGAGTGTTGGTATTGTAAGAAAAAAGGGCACTTAAAAAGGGACTATTGGGAAAGGAAGAATGCTAGAGAAGGGAATGGAGAAAATTTAGGTAATCAAGAAGTAAACATAGCAAGTGATATTACTCAAGATGCTTTGATTATGTCACTAGATAAAAATGATGATTACTGGGTTTTGGATTCTGGAGCCTCCTTCCACGCAACACCTCACTATGAGTATTTTATTGATTATGTTCAAGGTAATTTTGGATAGGTAAATCTAGGAGATGATCATACCTGCAGTATAGTTAGCCTAGGTAAAATAAGATTAAAATGCCAAATGGGAACTACTGGGTTTTGAATGATGTTAGACATATTCTAGAATTAAGGATGAATTTAATTTCAGCCAACAAGCTTGATAAAGAGGGGTACATCATCACTTTTAGAAATCAATCTTGGAAAGTTTCCAAGGGTTCATTGATAGCAGCCAGAGGTAAAATGTTGGGTACATTATATTTGATTACAAATGTTTCTAATTTTGAACTGATTTTGGTGGCTACAGAAGAAATTACAGAGTTGTGGCATCAGAGATTGGGCCACATGAGTGAAAAATCAATGAAGGTACTTCACTCAAGAAAGTTATTCCCAAAGCTGAAAGAGGTTGATTTAGGATTTTGTGAGAACTATGTCTACGGTAAGCGAAAAAGGGTGAGATTTTTGAAAACCAAAAAGGAGAAGAAAAGGGAGAAGTTGGAGTTGGTGCACAGTGATGTGTGGGGACTAGCCCAGGTAACATCTCTAAATGATTGTAATTATTATGTCATCTTAATTGATGATGCTACTCGTAAGACATGGATTTATTGCTTAAGGAAGAAATTTGGTGTGTTTGACACCTTTCAAAATGGAAGTCATTAGTTGAAAATGAAACTAGAAATAAGGTAAAGTGCTTGAAATCAGATAATGATGGTGAGTACTGTTCAAATGATTTTGACAATTATTGCTATTTAAATGGAATAATAAAGATTAAGGTTACACTCAAAAAACCTTAAGAGAATGGGGTGTTTGAGAGAATTAATAGGACAATCCTTGAGCGTGCAAGGTGCCTTAGATTGCATGCAGGTTTACCATTGTTTCTTTGGGCATATTGTATTGACATTACTGTTTACTTGATAAATAGGGGGTCATCAAGTGCATTGGATTATGGAATTCTAGAGGAGCTATGGAATGGTAAAACCTATAATTATTCTTTATTGAGATTTTTTGGTTGTGAGCTTTTTCCCACATAGATAAATAATATAGAAATAAATTATATGCCAAGTCTCAGAAGTATTACTTCATTGGATATGGAGTGGATATATTGGGCTACTGGTTATGGGATAACATAAACCGAATAATTGTAAGAAATAGATATGTGGTGTTTAATGAAATATGTTTGTACAAAGACAAGAATTTGTAGGTCAAAGAAGAAGAAAAATCAAAAGTTATTGAGCTTGATGTGGATACCAATGTACCTACATTGCAAGGATATGCCCAAGAACAAGAGCCACAAACTCCATCACAAGATGATCAACAACATCAACAAAAAGCACCTCCATCTCCTATATGTGTTGTTAGAAAATATATCAGGACAAGTAGGGTACCTCAATGGTTTTATAATTATGTTATGTCTACAAGGGTAAGTAAGTTACCAGACCGATATTTTACTACACTTCATTATGTGTTATATACTGATGTTGGTGAGCCATAGTGCTTG
This sequence comes from Wollemia nobilis, assembly GCA_028583015.1. NCBI lineage: Eukaryota > Viridiplantae > Streptophyta > Pinopsida > Araucariales > Araucariaceae > Wollemia > Wollemia nobilis. Next base: position 884,588 of record JAQPPZ010002517.1, read on the forward strand.
GATGAAGCTTTATAGATGAGTACCAACAAGAAGTGGGAGCTGGCAATGAATGAGGAAATGGAGTCTCTTCTTCACAACCAAATATGGGAGTTGGTTGAGCTACCTATAGGAAAAAGGATACTATACAACAAATGGGTGTACAAGATCAAGGAAGAGCCAGGTGGAAATAAGAGGTATAAGGCTAGACTCATAGTAAAATATTTTGAATAAAATAAGGGTATTGATTATGATGATATTTTCTCATCGGTTATTAATATGACGTCTATAAGGACAATATTAAATTTAGTTGCTATTGAAAATTTGCATTTGGAGTAACATGATGTAAAAATAGCTTTCCTTCATGGTGACTTGGAGGAGGAAATTTACATGCAACAATCAGAAGAATATGAGGTAAAGGGTAAGAGAAATCTTGTTTGTAAATTGAAGAAGAGTCTATATGACCTCAAGCAGGCACCAAGGTAGTGGTACAAGAATTTTTATAATTTCATGGTTGAAAATGATTTTAGTAGATGTCAATCAGATCATTGTATTTATTTCAGGAATAATAGTGATGGTAATTTCATTATTTTAATATTGTATGTAGATGACATGCTTTTTGCAGGGTCTAACATGTAGGACATTAATATCCTGAAAAAATAAATTGGCAAACACATTTGCCATGAAGGATTTGGGAGCTGCAAGACAAATTCTTGGAATGAGAATAGTAAGAGATAGGAAAAACAATCTTCTAAAACTATCACAAGAAGACTATGTTGATAAGGTGTTGCAGATATTTAGCATGGCTAATGCAAAACCAGTAAGTACACCATTGGCAAGGCATTTTAAGCTAAGCAAGGATTTGTGTCCAAGAACATAGGATGAAAAAAATTATATGGCAAGGGTTCCCTATGCGTCTATAGTGGGAAGCTTTATGTATGCAATGGTCTGCACAAGACCAGACATAGCCCAAGTGGGTGTTATCAGTAGGTTCATGAATAATCTAGGAAAGGGGTATTGGCAAACCATCAAGTGGATATTCAGGTATCTAAGGGGTACTTCTAAATTTTGTTTAAATTTTGGTGGTACTGACTTGAAGTTGTAAGGTTTTGTAGACTTTGACATGGCAGGAGATATTGATGGAGGAAGGAGCACAACCAATTATATTTTCACTGTAGGTGGTGGAGCGGTGAGTTGGATTTCAAAACTCCAACCAGTAGTGGCTCTTTCAACAACAAAATCTAAGTATGTTGTTCTGACAGACGCAATCAAGGAGATAATATGGTTGCAAAGGCTTTTGGAAGAGTTGGAGAGAAAGCAAGATGATAATAGACTGTGGAGTGATAGCCAGAGTGCTATCCACCTAGCAAAGAACTATGTCTTCCATCCAGAACCAAACACATTTAGCTGAAATACCACTTCATTTGTTCAATATTGGAAGATAGATATCTAAAGCTTGATAAGATTCATACTTTCGAGAATCCTGCATACATGTTCACTAAAGTTGTCCCAAGGGAGAAGTTGAGCATTGGCTCATCTTTGATTGGTCTTATTTTTTAGATCAATGGTTTTAATATCCAGTCTTAGGTTGCAGGGTTGTTATAGCATTTCAGCCTCCAAGTGGGATATTGATAAGTTTGGAGCCTAAAAATTAACTAATTGTTCTAGTGATGAGAAATGAATATTTTCTCATTGTCAGTTTCATCTAATTTTAGGGAATTGCTAATTTGGAAGATTCTATTTTTCCTAGACTGTAATAGATTGTAGTTAGGAACAAATTGGGGGTACAAATAGTGGATCTATATTGGGATTGAATATCTCAATTGGTATTTTATATGTTTTGGGAAATTGCAAGAATTGCATTGTAGAAAAATAGTGGAGAGACTTTGTGTGTGAGGTTCCATTGTATTCCATTGAGGAAGGTTGCAACTAGTTTTGTTGTAGAAGGATCCCATTGGAGAATAATACAAAGAGGACTGGATATTCAATAGTGGATGTAGCCCACATATTGGGTGAACCACTTACATGCTTGTGTTCTCTCTATTTTGTGTGACTATTTTATTGTTGGTGATTGTTTTATTTAATTCTGCAATCAGTATTAATTTTATTTTCTCTAAGGAACCTAACACTTTGTTGCAATCCTCAATCGAAAGAAAGACTCAGCACCAGACAAGTACTTCAAATAATTGAAGGTGAAGTTTTTGTTTCGAAGATTATTCCCCTTCCTCTTTCTCAAAAACCAAATGCTTGTAGCACTGATGGTATAGAATCATCGTATTATGCTTCATGTTCCACATATCTAGAAGGACGATAGGTTCTGCAAAGCAGCTAAAAAATGGAGCATAGCTTCTTTTTGATTGATCAGTTCTTGTAAAGTTTTGTTCTGATACGGAGATAATTCCATATCAAAAAATCTAAAATTTCCTCTATATTTTAGCGTCTAGTCCAGCTAGGCAAACTATGTATTTTTTAAAATTTTGGCATCGAATTATGTCATTTGCATAGATGCTCTCACCCTCGTATAATCTCATATATAAACTTAGCTTGTTGTTTGTATGATAGCGCTAGTTTACTATATGAAAGAAATAAAAACATTACCTTGTTTGGGGAAGTTTTGTACTTGGCAAGTTTGTAGTAACACTGAAGGAAATATTTTTAATAGGAACAATGTTTACTTAATATACTTTAAGTGGTTTAAACTTTGTACTATATCATTCAAGTTTGATGTATTTCCTAGGAGATTATAAACTTAAAATTTATATCTAAAGTACAAAAAGCGTATACTATGAGGCCCTCTTTAATTCTACTAAGAAGGGGATATATAATTTTTTAAAAATTCCTAACCAAGCATACTGATCAGATAAGTATTCATTTACACTGATATTGATAGCTCAAGATTTTATAAACTTAATGATTAGTTATCTAGGTCTGTATAAACATGAAGATTTAATTTTGTATACAACAGAGAAGGAAACTCAGGCATTTATAAAGTTAATGATTAGTTATCTAGGCCTGTATAAACATTAAGGTTCAATTCCGTATACAACAGAGAAGGATGCACTAAGTAGTGAAATCTGAAATGCTACAAATTATGTCATGAGACCCATTCAATGTTTCTATTGATGCTTGATTAAAATGGTTTAAATTATTCCTTAATTTTAAATAAAAATTTAAATTTCCCCTTTTTAAAAATAGGACAATATTACTTGAGGACTATTACATACAATTCAAAAACTGATGTCACCAAATACATAGAGTTCAAAAAATTATGTGATTAAAAAAATATATATCAAAATGCTTTTTTATGCAAAAGTTATGGCATATGAAAGTTTTTTCAACTAGTCCTTAGAAAATCATAAATTAAAGACTCAAACCTTAGAAAAAGTTAATAGTACACCATGTGTTGTATGCTCATTCGTTAGTGATGACCGTTTATTTTTTGTCTCTTGGGATCCATTAGTGCATTGAAAATTTGACACCTTCCTTTTCTTGATTGGTTGGAGATAAATAAATAGGAAAAAAAAGGTTTATATCACATGTGGGAGTGTCATATTAGTTGCCATGTTAGTTAGACAATCATAGTCTCCAAAAATGCCTAAAAAAGTATGTTGCATAAGGTCTTAACTCAAATATCTTGTAGCCTAAGCATCTTCGTCTAGCCAAGGTGGTAGTATGACCTTTGAGATACCTACAATGTTCTCTCATAGAAGCTACATTGTTATTCATTTGTGCTTCAAAAACATTTGTAAAATATGTCAATAGGAGGATTTAGATATAGGTCAAGCCACCTCTTAAAGCCTTAATAGAATCCACATGGTCAAAATACTAGTAGCCTGAGTGATGTCCAATGGGAATGTAACAATCCAAGCCTACCCACTTGGTTGTACCTATCAAAACTAGTTAGGTAATATTTTGGTATACTTTTTTTTTTAGTTTACCATTACCCTCGTTAAATGCTATCATGTTCATAGCATTATGTTCCACCTATTAAAAGCAATATCATATTATTGTTAGTTAGTACAGGTATACCAAACCACTTTTGAGTTTAAGTGTTGTTGCAAATAACCACTCAAGTGGACGAGATTAGCCAAATCCCGTAAAGGTGCCATTTGTGAATTTGACATATCTCATTTTCATCCTCTTGTTCTGGCATGAGGGTCAAACCACGATAAGGGTTGTACTTTAGGGCCCATAACACCTAAAGGGTGGATGGTTTTTTTCCCCATCCTTAACATAACAAACCTTGACTATCTAGTTGTCATGTTCAATATAATTTATGTAAGGAATTAGCGTACATATACCTTGAGACTAATTCATTATCCTCTACCTGGAGCTAGTTAGCACCATGTCAATACCCTAACCTTGTCTTCATCACACATATCCACTCTAACTCACATCCATTTATCCCATACCAAATGACGTGGCTCTCTAGAAAAGTTGAGTAGACATAGGACTTATCATAGTACTATTTGAGTAGCAACCATGAGAAGGTATCCCATACCACATTTTCAATATCCAACCCTACTGAGTCATATATTATGACTAATTCTATTATATTATGGTTTCTCTTTAAAATTATTGTATGCATACCCGCACCTCAATGACACTATCATTGTGTGCATACCCACACCTCAATGATAGTGGGTGTAATAGTTGGTCATCCCTTTTTTTGATAAATTTTGTTATCATCTCTTTTCTGATGACTTTTGTGTTGGTTTAATTTGCTTACTTCCAATCTAGTTTATGGTTTAATTATTCAATAATAGGAGTTTGAATTTTTGACATAACCCAATACTCGGTTTACTCCAAGCCTAATCAAGTAAATAGAAGTCACTATATTAACATAAGATAATAATAAATAAATTCTTTTATTTCAATTCTATACTCAAGTTGACTAATTACCATAGTATTAGTCCTTATTTAAGAGTAGATGATATTCATTACTTAAGATTCGGATAATAATACAAAAGTATTTAAATTACATTACTCCATTAATAAATATAATTTATATTACTCAAGAAGGATTTGCACATCAGAACTAAATCATTTATCAAACCATAACTTCTATGGTTTCTACTCAAGAAATATCAAGCACAATATTTTAGCTTACTTTTCTTTTCTAACTTTCCTATTTAAGATTTAAAAGGAAAGTTACCATCCGAGAAGAATTAGATGTTACTCTTTAACATGATTTGTAAAGATACGGACATCAGGTTTGAACAGTTTTAGACTCCTCCCAAGTCTTTGAAGGCTGAACATATCTCTTGGAATACGTTCTCACTAACACCTTAAAGCTCTCACGGAATTACCCTATGAACTTAAATAGTTTTAGTGCTTTAATGTCACGAGATTGACGTCAAACCCACCAACATCTAGTGGTCCAAGCTAATTATAAATTTTCCATCTTCAAAGGAACTAACTAATTTAGTTTTTTTATGCACTAAAGGGGTTTGATAGTAAGAGTTGATTTTATCTCCCAGAGGTAAAATCATAGATTCGAGTTTTTAAACAACAACAGTTGTTGAATGCAACATGTATGTGCTACTTACTATGATAGACCAAACTATCATTACATTATTGGCATAAATATCAAAGTATGTTCTACTTCATCATTTCATTCTATTTTTCCAAACAAAATAATAAATTATAAACCACATTGACATCCCTAAATGTGATAGGATAACATGTCTCAAACATATTGTTTTATCAAGCTATTTGACTTATGTCACCCATCAACTTTAGCAAGAAATAGTTCTAAATTAAATAACTTACTTCTGAGCTATCACTTTCATTTAACACATTAAATCTCCATATTTGTGTTAATAAGTAAATCCGGTTCATACTTAAGATTTTCCAAAGTAATGAAAATTCCTTTCATATAAAAACATAATAAGGGTTCTATTTTCCCTTTCCAAAGTAGACAATACCATATTTCTTTAAGAATATCAAAAGATAATATACAACACTCATTAACTCTGGATTAAGCTTCCTACTAAAACATTACTTCTAAATTATGTCTATTACAAAGAATCCCGAATAAAATAATATCTTAGCTTCTCACTTGCCAGTATACAATACAGTTATAAGATATTTTAGAAGATATTTCATTTCATAAATCAAACTATGCAATCTCAACATCCGTATATAACCAGCCGTGCTATTTTATTATGGAGGTAAAACTCATAATTCCTCCACATTGAATCTCTTATGAAGCTATTTCTAGTTTTTATCCAGCTGTCACATATAATCTTGGGAGTGGAAATATCTCCTCCTAAACGTAGCTATTTTGGGTATTTGGAATTGTTGGGTTCAAATGTAGCCCCTATATGAATGCACTCTACTCATACATACTATATTAAGCCAAATTTAAACATTAATTCAATAATTCACAATTTATTACAACCAAGCAACCAGTTTTACAAGCAACCTCTTGTCAATTCTTACACCTTGGCTAATTATTGAAAAAGATAAATAAATATCAGGCTCCACCTTGATAATATTTCATTATATAACATTATAAAAGATAGAACAATCTTCCAGTAAAACAATATTTACGCTTTCAACAATAGAAATTATAGAATGTCAATAGTACCTTTCATTCTCTTCATATTTCATTCTTCACATGAAATATCAATTTCTTTTCTATATTCTTTATCTCTTTTTATCTACAGCAAGCACTTCAACCAATAAATCATTTTAGCAGAGATATTCATAGAGAAAGAATAATAAGATATTCAATTCTTTTGCCAATACAAATCATTCAAATATTGATCATTGAATTAAATCATTCAAGTACAAGGTCTCAATTTCAGTGTAAAGCAAAATTATGAAACCATTTCAGTTTTTCTTTTTAAATCACGCATGGTTTTAAAATTCACTCACAACAATAAACATTCTCAAAGCAACACAAGAATCTGACTTGATTCACTAAGTCACCCAAGCTAGCTCCTCAAGCTTCTTTCCCATGCAATCCTTTCCAATGTTTTCTTCTTCTCCTCCCTTCTTCATTTCTCCTTTATTTTTTTAAAACTTCCAAGATTTTGTGTTTTTACCTCCCTTCTCAGATGTCGAGGATACCACCCACTATCTCCTCCATTCCATTATCTTCGCTAATTAAAGTTTGGAATGTTTGTTAAAAACCATCATGGGTGATAATGCTATTTACACCATTCTTGTGGACGTCGCCACCAAGATGCACATAACTGGTATTTATAGAATATAATGCTTTTAATTATTTACACCAATGTCTATTGTCCACCTTGGTTTATGATATATTTTAACACCCACATCCACATTTCTTATGCATTTATCAAAGCAATAAAACAACACCAAATAGTTCATGAATAATAAAATATGTTTTTATTGCATATAAACTACTTAGTAAAAGTGGCTCCCATCATAATCACCACATAAAATTTATGAAAGCATCATTTCATTATATGTTAATCAACAACAACCAACATTCATAACCTTTCAGCTAGAAAAATAATTTCAACAATCAAAATATTCATGCAATCCTACATGAAATGCAAATACGAGTCTTCAATGTACCTCGAGTTGAATCATCACTTCCTAACTCATCTTATCCTTTGAGCAATAATTCTCTCCAATGCACATACCCATTCCTGCACATGCAAAGGCATCAACAATACCATGCTCTAAAGGATAAAAGTAGGTTTAATTCATTGATTAACTCATAATCAAAGATTGTGTGGGGTGGGTCGTTACAGGGAATGCACCTATATAGATAGCTTTTACTATCTATAAAACCAAAAGGTAAAAAACATAGCCAATCAATTTCACATCCACAATTTATTTTTCAATGTCTAACAAGTCATCTTGTTGACCAATGTACCATATGCTCAGTTGAGAAGAAAACCCATAAAAATTTAAGTTTTCTTGTCTAATTCTAAAAATAAAAAAGGGGTTACATCAACATTTTTTTGATCTTGAGACCAACTAAGAGATAATGCTCAAAATATATTTGTCTAACCATCTTGTCACCCACCCTAAACATGGTCAAAATTGCACCATATATATTGAATAGGACGATGAACGACATGTAGTGTTAGGGTACCTACGAATAGATATTCTGAGATATATTATTATATTGTATAAGGGTTGGCATTGGCCACACATAACCCAAGGTTGATTGTATTATAATATTATATTATATTATATTATATTATAATATTATATTAGCAGTAGGCTCCCCAAAGTATAATTAGAACATGGTTATATAAAGAAAAGATATTTGTCATTGTAATCATCATGGAGATCAATCATATGTAATTATCTTTTTCCACAATGTGGCTTATGGTACTTTACCTTCCTTAAGTGGCATCTTTCATCTTGGGAGATCTTGTGGAGTTATTCCTTCCTTAAGGATAATTATTGGTGTTGCCCTACCTTAAGGGTATTATCTATCTTTGTCTCAATTATGGATTATTATTATGGATGTTATTTGTGGATGAATGATTTGATATTTCTACATATTTGAAATTTGGCATCGGATGATGTCATTCACATAGATTCTCTCGCTCTCTTATAATCTAATGTATAAACTTAGCTTTCGTTTGTATGATAGCACTAGTTTACTGTATGAAAGTAATAAAAATATTACCTTGTTTGGTGAAGTTTTGTACTTGGTAAGCTTGCAGTAGCACTGAAGGAAATAGTTTTTTAAATTTTATAGAAACAATGTTTACTTAATATGGTTTAAGTGGTTTAAAATTTAGTACTATAATCATTCAATTTTGATACATTTCTTAAGAGATTATAACCTTAAACTTTATTTTTGAAATACAAAAAACGTGTAATGCGAGACCCACTTTAATTCTACTAAGAAGGGTATATACAATTTAAAAAAAAATCCTAACCAAGCATACTGATCATATAAGCATTCATTAAAATCGTTATCGATAGCTCGAGAATTTTTAAACTTAATGATTAGTTATCTAGTTTTGTATAAATATTAAGATTCAATTTTGTATACAATAGAGAAGGATGCACTAAGTAGCAAAATCTGAAATGTTGCAAATTATTTTGTGAGGCCCATACAATATTTCTATTGGTGCTTGATTATAATGGTTAAAATTATTCCTTAATTCCTAAAAAAGGTAAATTTATCCTTTAAATAGAGAAATAGCACTTGAGGACTATTACACACATTTCAATTCCAAGCATTAGAGCATGTCCATAAACCGATGTCATCAATACATAGAGTTCAAAAAATTATGTGATTTGAAATAAAAGATCAAAATTCTTGTGTATGCAAAAGTTATGGCCTATGAAAAATTTGTCCAACTAGTCCTTAGAAAAGTAGAAATTAAAGACTCAAACCTTAGAAAAAGGTAATAGCCCACCATGTGTTGTATGCTCATTCACTAGTGACAACCACTCTTCTTTTGTCACTTGGGATCCATTTTGACACCTTCCTTTTCTTTATTGGTTGGAGATAAATAAATAGGTAAAAAAAAGGTTTATGTTTCATGTGAGAGTGTCATATTAGTTGTCATGTCAACTAGACAATCATAGTCTCCAAAAATACCTAAAAAAGTATGTTGCATGAGGTTCAAACTCAAATATCTTGTAGCCTAAGCATATTGGTCTAGACAAGGTGGTTGTATGACCTTTGAGATACCCATAATATCCTATCATAGAAGCTACATTTTTATTCCTTAGTGCTTCAATAATATTTACAAAATATGTCAATAGAAGAATTCAGATGTAGGTCAAGCCACCTCCTAAAGACTTAATAGAATCCATATAGCCAATCTACTAGTAGCTTGGGTGATTTCCAATGGATATACACCTCTATAGATAGCTTTTCCTATCTATAACACCAAAAGGTAAAAAACATAACCAATCAATTTCACACCCACAACCAAATTTTTAATGCCTAATAAGTCATCTTGTTGACCAATGCACCATATGCTCACTTCAGAAGCAAACCCATAAAAAAATTTGTTTTCCAGTCTAATTCTATAAATAGAAAAAGGGCTACATCAACATTGTTTTGACCTTGAGACCAACTAAAAGAGAATCCTCAAAACATATTTGTCTAACCATCTTGTCACCCACCCTAAACATGAGCAAAAGTGCACCATTTCTATAGAATAGAATGTTGAACTACTTATAGAAAGTGAGCACCAATGTTTTGGCATGAAATTTAAATTCAAATTCAAATTTTTTTATGCAATTTCTACGTTTTTTTTCTTTTCTTTCTTCTTTTATTATTATTTATTCTATTTTTTAACTTTTCTTTTTATTTTTTATTTTTTTTAAACTAGTTATATGGAATTGAAATAGGCTCCACGTGAATTATATCTTAACCATATACTAGTATCACACCAACTTGATTATTATTCATGTATTTTTTTTTTTTTTTTGATAAAATTCAAACTTAAATCTTCTCTTTTAGAATAAAAAAAAGTAATTGGTTGAAGCTTTAAAAAAAAAAAAAAATATATATATATATATATATATATATATATCGCTTAATAAATGTTAATATTTATCGTAAGATTTAAAAATTAATCAAGTGTGTGAAACTCTTCACCCTACCAATAATGGACCCTTTTCCCTCTTCTTTATCCTCTTTGTTTTCTTGCATGTTTTATTGTTTATCCTCATTGTTTTCTTACATGTTTTATTGTTTATGACATTCCTCTTCATTTCCCTCCTCTTCTTTTATATTTTTTCTCTTCTAACATTTCTTCTTTATTTATTTGCTTCTTAGACAAAATCATCTAATATTTTTTTTTCATCCTTTTCTTGTTAAGTTTTTCATTATTTTACATTATTAAATTTATTAAATTTATATATTATAATAAAAATGATATATATTTTTTAAATAAATATGATGTCGAATATAAATGTTGTCCATCAATGTACAAGCTGCTTTCGAGATAAATAAGAGACAAAAGAAAACATAATAAATCTTCAAGTATAAATTGACCTATAAAATGCATTATTTTCAATTTAAAATAAATACTAACTTCTTATAGAAAAGAGAATATCATGAAACTTAGCTTTTCATCTTCTCGACAACCTTATAAATTGTAAATAAGAATTCCATTCAATCAATTCTTAAACGAAATAAGACCGATCATGTTGCACCCAGGAAAATTGACAGACAGGTGCGTGTATTCTTTGCTGCCCCGAAAAGTATGGCTTCTAATATTGAACTTCCAGATTCCTTCTATGAACTGTCAGATTCCAGATTAATCCCATGTTCTGCAAAAACAGGTGAAAAATAAGGAGAAATCATTTAAATTTTGACAAACTTCAAACGCAGTGCAACCATTTTTGAGAGCACAAAATGTACGTGCAAAGAATGACCCGACAAGACTATTTAAAAAACATTTAAATAAAAATTATATTGTATTTATAAATTATGTGTTCCACCTTCTAAAGTTTAAATGGTTAAATTTGCCTAAATTTTTGAACGTTTTCCAAAAAAAAAAAAATTAAGTTTAAATTTTATCAAAGCTAAATAAATAATATTTAAATTATTATTATCAAAGGTACGTAAATAATATCTAAATTATTATTATACCATTACATTAGGAATGAAACCTTATTTATTTATATATATATAAATCAAGAATTAAAAACTTTGATAACTTAAATAAATTATGAATTAGATGGCTATTATATTTTAAAAACTCAATTAACAAGATTGATTAGTTATGATAAGAATGACAACTACAATTTATAAGATGCTCTTTCATTTGATAAATTTTAATTAACTCTATGGTTGACCTCTAATATCTAAGGAACCAGAAGTTATATAAAAAAGTTTTAGTTTACTTAGATTACATTTTTAAATTTTGTAAGAAAGAGATCAAGTTCAATCTTGTTAAAGAATATATAATTGTTAAATTATTGTAACACCATTATGTAGTCAACTTTCAACTTGAAATATGAAATATTAATAGAATCCATGTCAATTCCATATAAACAACTTAAACAAAGTTTGGTGTAAATTTAAATGGATTGAATTCAATATTAAAGATGGAATAGAACAAGCTTATTTCAAATTCATATAACTAATTTAAAAAATGTTTTATATGGTTAAATTTATAGACTTATTGAGAAAAGATTAAAGTTTTATTTTATAATTTTTTATTTTTAAATGTTGTATTATACAAATAGTTCCAAAAGCATACAAGGAATGGAAAAATCAAAATTGAGGCAGCAGATATGATTTTATTGCTATAATATTTGATTAAGTTCTTGTAACCCTATTAAAATTGTAGGTCTTCTCCATTATCATTTAGGTTCGGGTAAGTTTTTCCAAATATATCATGTTCCATGAATCAATTTCACTCCATCATTAACCATCTTATTTACTTCCATGTTATATTTTTTTGCAAGCATAATGTAATCTTATCTTAGAAAATTATTTCAATAGAATCTGTATAGCATAATGTAATTCTATCTTAGAGAATTATTTCAATAAAATCTTGATAATGTTTGTCACATACATACAAGATGTTGATCAACTTACAATGAACAAATTTAATGACATTTATAAAATTACTAGCCCATATAATTACTAAACTATTATAATATCATATATAATTAAAAATGCAATATAAATTAAATTGTTTAAAACTAATATAATAAATTTTTAAAAATAAATCAAAACATTCAGTTGTACTTTGACCGGGCAAAGGTTAGGTTTAAGAAGAAAATCAAAAGTCAAGGCAGGCCTAACTTAACTTCATTTAGGCAGCCTTTTTTTACTGCTTTAGCCTCACGCCTGCCCTCCGAGTCTGCCCTCAGTTGCCAGTCAGCGGTGATCTGTTACCGGTCACCGGTCACCGCACCGTGTATTTGACGCTAATTGTTGGTTATTAGTACATGTATGTGCCACCGATCACCGCACCGTGTATTTGACTCTAATTGTTAGTTATTAGTTCATGTAGGTGCCTTCCTCTTTTGTTCTTACAAGCTATTTATTTTTAATAAATTTCATTCTGCTTTATTACTTATATTTTTCTATTCCTTAATCACCACCATCAAAAACGGCCCACACCAGTTGAGTTGAAGCCTCAAGATACCAGTTGAGTTGAAGCCTCGAGATACGTTGATACGTTTATGTTTGTTTATTTTTATAGTAAATGACTTTTTTATGATAGGTTTTTGGACTGTGTTTACTCTTATGAATTTTTAAATTTTAATTATATAAACTACAAATTTAATATGTTTAAATTAGAAATCTTGTTACCTCGGAAGTTGCATGGCTCTTAATTAATATCCTTGAGGTATATTCTCGAAACAACAGCGGGGATAACGTGGGTACTATTATTCCACACAAGGTCATGCTTCTGCCGAAAATCTTCTCCAAAACAATCTTCTTCAAAAAAATCTTCTCTGATCAGTAAGAGAAGGTCATGCTAATGCTGAAAATCTTCTCCAAAAAACTTCTCCGACCAGTAAGAGAAGGTCATGCTTATGCAGAAAATCTTCTCCAAAAAAGCTTCTCCGACCAGTAAGAGAGCTCTTGAATGGGCAAACATCAAAGAAGAAAGATATATACGTCTTACTGTTGTGAATTGGCAATTTGGCAGATGCATCGTAGGTCTCTAATGGCCATGGAAATCAAATCGAGTTCCAAAATGTTTGTCGCCCTCGTTGCCTTTCTCGCCTTCTGGCCGTCGACCAGCACACAAGCTCAGTTTGGCAAAAGTTTTATCTTCACCCAATTCATTGGCTCAACTAATCTCACTTTCCTTAGGAATGCTTCAACCGTTTCCAACGCCATCCGCCTCACTGCCCAATCCGAACAACTTGTTGGCCGCACTTTTTATTCACAACCAGTGCTCATGAAAGATGGCAATGCAACTTTCTCGTTCAGCACCACTTTCGTATTTGTTTGAACTTTGGCATCGGATGATGTCATTCGCATAGATGCTCTTGTATAAACTTACCTTGTCCTATGTCCTATGTATGATAGTACTAGTTTACTATATGAAAGTAATAAAAACAGTGAAGTTTTGTAAAGGAAATGTTGAATATATTAGATTAGTTGGTATATGCTAGTGTATCATCTTAGTTATATTTTAAAATTAGTAGTGTATTTTATATTAAAGTTTGAGTATTTTTTTTTATATAATGTAATAAATGTATAAATATTGTTAGAATATGCAAAGTATTTGATTATGTAAATGTATATGTTTTTCATGTGTACATGAATCCATAGAATAGAAAGATGAAGATTCATAGATAAGTGGAATGTCAAGAGACACATTTTATTATATATAGGCCTTTGATAGATAACATGTAAGTGAAGGTATATAGCATAAGGTAGAGGAATAGTAGATGATATGCTCGATACAATGTAGAGGATGTAAGAAATATAAAGACTATGAGATCTTCATTTTATATCATTGTACTATTTTCTTGAACCATAGTTACAAAAAATTCTTATAAATTTTGCATACTTAATATATTACCATTATCATATATTTAATATTAAATTCTCATTTTATATCTTAAATAATTTTTTATTAAATATCGAGAAAATAATTATTAAAATTTTATAGAAATAATGTTTAAGTTGTTTAAACTTTAGTACTGTAATCATTCAAGTTTGTGTAAAGAACCGAACATAATTTCCATTGATGTGAGTGGAATAAATATTACAATCATACTCCCTGCTAAAGTAACGGATAAAATTGATCGTATTTGTAAAACGTTCCTTTGGGTTGAATCAGATTTAAAATGCAAGTACCACTTGATCACTTAGGATCAGATTTGCAAGAGGAAAAAGGATAGGGGTCTTAATTTGAAAGGAGCAACACTTATGAATAGAGCCCTAGTTGGTAAATCAAGGTGGTTGGTTGCTTCAAACACCGAGAGACCTTGGTGTTCTATCCTTAAAGTGAAATATGAATTTAATTCTTTCTTGTCAGACGATCTCTCCTCGAGAGGCTCTATTTTTTAGAGAAGCTTAACGAATATCAAGGACTTTGTGAAGGCCAAAAGCAGGTGGATCATTGGTGATGGGAGAAACGTCAAGTTTTGGGAAGACCATTGGTTGAGGGAAGAGCCATTATTGGATGACCTAAATCTCAAGGCTCTTGCTTTGAAAGCGATGGAGGAAGGCAAAATTTGGGTTTCCCAATATATGCCTATTATCAATGGTAGGCATTCATGGAATTCTCATCCCTATTGGGTGTCCAACTAGAATGATTCGGTGAGTTGGCAGAGATTTTTAGTGGAACTTAACAGGTATGTGATCAGACAAGACGATTCCAGAGACCGTTTGATTTGGAGTGGGGAAGCTGAAGATGACTTTACTGTAAAATCAGCTTATTCCTTCCTTCTCTCGAAATATGAGGCTCATTTTCCAGTGAATCTTATTTGGATTAAAAGACTAATCCCAAAGATCAATATTTATTTCTGGTTGGCGGCTCAAAATAAAATACTTTCTTTGGAAAATATTTGAAAGAGGAGTCGCATTATGGTGAACAGATGCTATCTGTGCAAATTGAAATGAGAATCCATGCATTATCTGCTCCTCAGCTGCCCGTTCACATGGCAGGTATTTATGTTTATTTTTAATTGGTTTAACATTTATTGGGTGTTTCTAGGTACGTTGATAGACAACATCCTTCAATGATGTTCACCATTCCTGTCGCAACGGCTATCTTGGTTGTGGAAAATTATGCTTCCCCATGTGTGGTGGGGGGTGTGGAAAAAATGGAATGCCCATGCTTTTAATGACATTGAGACCGATGCTATCAGGGTGGGTACTAAGATCATTAATAGAGCATTGGAGAATGTCTTGGCTACCTTTGTGGGTAAACGATCCAATGCACCCTCCTCTTTCGATGAAGTTGATTTGGAATTTAAATTGGGTTGGAGCCCTCTTCCTCGGTCCCCTCCTGAACTTGATCCTAGAGCAGGAATTAAGTGGGCCCATTCGGCTCCCAATTGGCTAAAACTCAACTTTGATGAGGCCTCAAATGGTAACCCCTACAAGGCTGGAGTAGGCGGTATTGTGCGAAATGAGAATGGTGATATCCTCATAGCATTTGTTGAACCCCTTGATTGCCAATATTCACACTTTGTGGAGCCTCGTGCAGCTTATATGGGAGTGAAATTGGTAGCGGATGTTAACTATCATAATGTAGAAATCAAAGGCAACTCTTTGAACATAATCAAGATGATCAAAGGGGAGTGTACACCTAGCTAGAACATTCTCAATCTTATTGCCAAAGCTAGGAGATTGCTTTATGCTTTTTAACAGGTGAACGTTCACCATGTGTTTCATGAAGGGAATGCACTGGCCGATATGCTGGCCAACCGTGGTGTCCATTGTGCTACTTTTTCGATGTGGAAAAATGATGTCCCAAATTATGTAGTCTCCATTGATAGGAAAGAGGCTCATGATGATTTGTTTTTGTAAGGAGAAGTCGGACATCCCTTTGGCTCTCGTTGGAAGGGGTGTTTGGTCTCGCTTTACCCTTTGACCAAAGTTTGTTAGATATTTTTTACCTTTAAAGTGTTGTGCTTTTCTAAGTTCTCTCCGGAATCATTATGGTTATTAGGAATTAAACTCTCTCGATTATTCCTAATAGGCATAATATTTTAGAGATTTTTATTATGGTTGAGAGTTTTACTATATGTATAAGGTTGTGGGGACCCTTTCAAAACCCTCTCTTTAAATTAATACAAAAAAAAAATATTACAATCTAGCCTGAGAATAGCTCACAATCTACGGAACTACCAAGGTGATTATTAGCATCGGTTACAACATTGTTATAACAATAACAACAAATGCCTATAATTTAATAACTAACTAAGCTACACTAACATCCCCCCTTTATTACATTATTTTTCAATACATAGAGAGTTGCGAAATAATTCAAATTTTACACATGCAAGTGCCTTAGTGAAAATATCTGCAACTTGAGCATCGTTGGGAATGTACTAAAGCTAAATTTAGTGCCTTGGAACTTCATCTCGAATGAAGTGACATTGTGTGTCAATGTGCTTGGTTTTCTCATGATGCACTAGATCCTTAACAAGGTTCAAAACGCCTTGGTTGTCGCAGAACAAGTGTATTGGAGATTTGGATGGATGAACCATACTTGTCAAAATGCAATGCAACCATATCACTTCACACACAACTTCACGTGCGATACGATACTCTGCCTCTGTAGATGAGATAGCAACCACCTATTGCTTCTTACTGTGCCAAGATACAAGACCAGATCCAAGATAAAATATATATCCTAAAGTTGACTTACGATCATCATATGACCCAACATAGTCAGAGTCCGTGTATCCTTGCAAGAAGAATTTGTTATTCTTCTTGTATTCTAGGCCATATTCCATTGTGCCATGGACATAGTGAAGAACATATTTTGTTGCTTTCCAGTAAGTAGTCTTAGGTTCCTGCATGAACCTCAAAATATAGTTGACAAAAAATACACTATATGTCATAGTATTAGTCAGATATATGAGACTCCTAATCAGCTATCGATAGAGAGTACCATCTACTTGAGGTGAATCATCATATCACGATAATTGAAGTCTTGATTCCACCAGAGTTGTCATGGGCTTGCAATCAGTCATGCGATATTTTTCTAACAATGTCTTGGCATATTTTTTTTGAGGCACTTTGATGTAGTACTCCTTCTGGCTCACTTCCATACCAAGACAATAATGGATAAGCCTAAGATCTATCATCTCAAAATATTTACACAAGTCTATTTTGATAGGAGAGATCATAGTTTTTGAACTCCCTGTAATGAGCAGATCATCCACATAGAGTACAAGCAAAACTATCTCAAAACCTTATTTCTTGAAATAGAGGTTTGCATCTGACGGACATCTCTTAAATCCATGTTGTAGGATGTGATTATCCATTTTTATATACCAATATCGAGGAGCTTGTTTTAACCCATATAATGATTTGAAAAATTTTCACACTTTTTTCTCTTGGCCTTCCACTTCAAATCCTTCAGGTTGTGTCATGTAGAATTTATCTTGGAGATCACCATTTAGAAAAGCACTCTTGACATCCATCTAGTGAACTTTCAACCCATACTGTGTTGCCATAACACAAAGAACTTGAATGGTGGTCATCCAAGCAGTAGGTGCAAAATTTTCCACATAGTCAATGCCTTCCTTTTATGCATAGCCCTTTGCAACAAGATGGGTTTTATGCTTATAAATTGTCCCATTTTTCTTGTACTTGACTTTGTACACCCATTTACAGCTAATGGGCTTCTTTCCATGTGGAAGATCGACAAGCTCCCAAGTTTTGTTATTTTTCAAAGACTTATACTCAGCATTCATAGCAGCCTTCCATTATGGCTCACTAAGGGCATCTTGTACAGAAGCAGGTTCATGTTCATTCATTGAATATATAAACACCATGTCATCATCTATATTCATATCCTCTATTTTTATCTCTAGATCTATAGAAAGTTCCTCAAAATATTGATAAAGATCATCAACCTCAGTAGTCTTTGTTGTTGCGCTTTCCTGTCAAGCCATACTATGAGTATGATGTCTATCCAAAGTCAAATCTAGTGAAGTTGATAACTTTGAGTCTCTGATTGTATTTGTATACCATTTTGGATTCTTCTTCTGTGGTGATGAAGAATATGACGAAGTAGAAGGACCTCCAGTATTTGGTGATGAAGGGGACTTATCAACTTTAGATTCCACAAGATATAGGTATACATAAGATGTGCTTTGTGATGTGAAAGCCTCATCAAAAACATCTCTACTGACATGAATCTTCTTGGTCAAAGTATCAATCAAATGATAACCCTTAGAGTACTCATCATTGCCATAAAGAATACACTTCAATGTCTTCTCATCTAGCTTCTTCATTTTCTCTTTCGGTATGTGAATAAAAGCTTTACATCAAAAAATGCAAATATGAGATATGCAGGGTTTTTGAACACTCCATGCTTCTTGTGGAGTCATTCCTTTTAGGGCCTTTGTGGGTGCCCTATTCAACAGATATGCTGCAGTGGTAAAAGCTTCTACCCAATATTGTTGCCCAAGACTAGCTTTTGTGAGCATACAACGAACCATTTCCATGATAGAATGATTTCTCCTCTCAGCAACTCCATTTTGCTGAGCAATGTAAGCAGTAGTTAATTGTATCATGATTCCATGTGCAATCAAGACTACATAAAACTCTTTAATATAAACTCCTCACATTGATATGAGTGGAAGGTCTTTATGGAAGTCCCTGACTCCTTGTCAACAGATTTTTTGAATTGCTGGAAGAAACTAAAGGCTTCATATTCTAGATTAAGAAAGAACACCCACATATTTTTGTGAGTAATCATCCACAAACAACTGAAAATACCTCTTCCCCCACAACTCATTGGTGTGAAAGGACCACACATATCGGTGTAAATCAACTCCAGAGGTTTATTTGCTCTTGTAGAGCTTTTATCAAAAGGTACTCTATGTTGCTTTCCTCCCAAGCAGTCATAGCACACTGGCAATGTGGAAGAAAGGAAAGGAAGACCCTTTATCATCTCATACTTGCTTAGCTCAAGTAAGTATCTAGAACTAAGATGTCCATATCTCTTGTACCATAGGGAAGTTGCCTCCTTGGTAGATACTATCATGGCAACATGGGGAGTAGAGATAGCATCTACGGCAAATAACCCATACTTATATGAAGTTGTTGCAATATTCTTACCCCTCTTGGTAATAGAACAATACTTCTTACCATTCTCAACATGAAAATTCACAACCATATCTTTATCCAGAATTTGAGTGACTGACAACAAATTGTTCGCCAATCCTGGAACATAGAGGACTTTGTCAATATGACACTTGCCATCAGGAAGAGTGAGTACAAATTACCCTTCTTATTATAACCCTTTCTATTGGAGTAGAGGGATGTATTAGAAGAATCATCTCTTTGAAGTTGGTGTGCTTCCTATTCTTGAAGCAAATTGACCAACTCAACAAAGGTAACTTTTCTCTATGACACCTGAAGTGAGGTGATCAACACCCTGTAAGAATCAGGTAAAGCTCTGATACCATGTAAATAACTGAACATAATTCCCATTTATGTGAGTGGAATAAATATTACAATCTATCTTGAGAATAGCCCGTAATCTATAAAATTACCAAGGTGATTATTAGTAGTTGTTACAACATTGTTATAACAATAACAACAAATGCCTATAATGTAATAACTAACTAAGCTACGCTAACAGTTTGATGCAATTTCTAAATGTTTATAACATTAAACATTTTATCTAAAATTTAAAAAGTGTGTACTGTGAGGCCCACTCTAATTCTAGTGTATACAAGTTTTAAAAATTGCTAACCAAGCATACTGTGAAGCCCACTCTAATTCTAGGATATACAATTTTAAAAAATTGCTAACCAAGCATACTGATCAGATAAGCATTCATTAACACCGTTATTGATAGCTCAGGAATTTATAAACTTAATGATTTGTTATCTAGGCCCGTATAAAAATGAAGGTTCAATTCTGTATACAAACAAAGAAGGATGCACTAAGTAGAGAAAAAATTATGCAGTGAGGCCCATTCAATGTTTGTATTGGTGCTTCGTTATAATGATCAAAATTGTTACTTAATTCTTAAAAATATTTATTTGTTAGTTTAATTTTTTAAGTTTGAATATATAAATAACAAAAAATTTACTTTTATACAACTATAATTTTATCATTTCTTGTTGAGAGTCACCATCCACATACATAATATTAGATATTATGTACAACACAATACCATGTACATTTTAAAAATTATAATATCATATATTTATCTTTCATATTAAATTAAATATCATATTTAAAATTTAAAATTAATATTTATTTTAAAAATAAATCAAGTATATGTATTAAAATATTTTTTGAATTATATAAATGATATAAAATGATTTATTTTATACTTTAATAAATTTATTTACTTTTAAACTATTTACTCTTTGAAATAATTATCTTGTATTAAAAATATATGAGTAATTATTCTTAATAATATTTTTTTTTTAGATTTACATCAGAAACAAAAATAAGTTAATTATTTGATATTAAACAAAAAATAATAATAGTTTTGTTGGAAATCCCAATATTTTCTAAAAAGTAACAAAAGAATTACATCCACTCAAATATTATATAGAAAGTAATAAAAATGTTTAAAAAGAGAGAAATGGAGGGTACCCGTAGGTATCATAAATAATCAGTATATCCATAGATAAAATTACACAACCCTTCGATAAAGAAATGAAGAGTGATAAGGGGTATTTAAACCAATATCAAAACACCAATTGCTTAATAAAGTTTAACCTAAGAGGACTTTAGGTTAATTACAAGTTATAAAGATGGTTTAACCATAACAAGCTTAACTATGACATGTAAGGATTATATAATAAAATATTACAGTCAATTAATACATTATAAAATGAAATTCACTTAGGCTTATTTAATAGATCATATAATGTTGACCTTATCAATGAAAAAAAATTAAAATTTCAACACCCCCTCATTATTTGAACTGACGAGCCAAGGAGCGGAGGCATTAGTGATAATAATATGACCATGCCATAATGGATGCTCTAGTGGGCCTTTGCATTTTGAGGTAGACTCATCTTGATCCCTTCATCATTTAAAATTTACTACTATTAAAATATTTCTTGCACAAGAGTCTCCTTAGGCTAGAAAATAGTCATTATTTCCACTATTTGACACTCCCACACATATCTTAAAAACATTTTTCCTAGGACTTCAAATGAATAAGAGAAGTCAATATTACCACCTCCTTTAAATATAATCTCATTTAATCCTCAATTATCACATAAGGTATATCTTGAAGGTATAATTTTGTCTAGTACAACACACATCATCCATTTTGAAGACTTCCTCTTGCCCTTGGGCAACCTGATTTTAGTCGCCTAAATAGGATTACATGAACCCTTTTAAAATAAAAGTTGTAACAAGTTTTCAAGAGTACCTATACAATAAATATAAGAAGATAAAGGTCATGAAGGATTAAATATCCATAAATAAGTTGAATCAATTACCCAAATGAGGAAGAGGGGTTAACTAAAGCACATCTAAATCCTTTTCCTACAAGCCTCCAAAAGACATAAAATATATTATGATTGTCACAAATCTAACTATATCTCAACAAAAATTAGGTCAAATATTCTGATTGCATAGAAAATATAAATATCCCCTTTTCAAATAGGGCAATAACACTTGAAGACTACTGCACATAATTCAATACCAAGCATTAGAACATGTCAATAAATCGATGTCACCCATTCATAGAGTCTAAAATATTGTGTTATTTAAAAAAAAGGATCAAAATGCTTTTGTATGCATAATTTATGGCTTATGAAAGTTTTTCCCAACTAGTCCTTAAAAAAGTAGAAATTAAAGACTCAAACCATAAAAAAGGTACTGAATCATATTCCACAATGTGTTGTCTCCTCATTAACTAATGATGATCACTCTTCTTTTGTCACTTGGGATCCATTAGTGCATTGAAAATTTGACACTTTCCTTTTCTTTATTGGTTGGAGGTACATAAATAAATAAATAAAAAGGTTTATGTCACATGTGGGAGTGTCATATTATTTGCTATGTCATATACACAATCATAGTCTCCAAAAATGCCTAACAAAGTATGTTGTATGAGGTTTGAACTCAAATAAATTATAGCCTAAGCATCTTGGTCTAGCCAAAGTGGTCATATGACCTTTGAGATACTTACAATGTTCTCTCATAGAAGATAAATTGTTATTCCTTAGTGCTTCAAAAATATTTGTAAAATATGTCAATAGGAGGATTCAGTCTATAGTGATGTCCAATGGGAATGCACCTCTATAGATAGTTTTTCCTATCTATAAAAGCATAAAGTAAAAATATAACCAATCAATTTCACACCCACAATTTATTTTTCAATACATCAAAAGTCATCTTGTTGACTAATACAGCATATACTTAGTGACAATAAAACCCATAAAATTTTAAGTTTTCCAATCTAATTCTACAAATAAAAAAGGGGCTACATCAACATTATTTTTACCTTGAGACCAACTAAAAGATAATGCTCAAAATATATATGTCTAACCATCTTGTCACCCACCCTAAAAATGATCAAAAGTGCACCATTTCTATTTAATATGATGATGAATGATATATAGAAAGTAAGTGCCAATGTTTTGGCATAAAATTTAAATTCAAATTCAAGTTTTTTTGGTGTAATTTTTACTCTTTATCTAAAGAGAATGTAACTAATTTTCTACAATATAAAATAATAATAATGCTTGTTCAATATCAATAAGTAACAAAGAAGTAGTATTTGGAGAAGGCAACATATCTCAAAAAAATTTGAAAACCCAATGACCAAAGTTACAAATAAATTTACCATAAAAATTGGAGGATGGATCGAAGGCTCCAAGTTGACTTATTGTATGACCAGGTGATGTCACTCCATACCTAATTTGATACCATGTTGGAATTCATAATATTTTCTAGAAATAAATAGAAACAACCGATCCACTCAAATATTATATAAAAAGTACGAAGAACGATGAAAAATAGAGAGATATGAAGGGAATCCATAAGCACCATAAATAATCACTATATCCATACATAAAATAACACAACAATTTGATAAAGAATTGAGGAGTGGGAGGGGTATTTATACCAACATTAAAACCATATTTACATAGTAAATTTCAACCTAAGTTGACATAATAAGAGTGAGGTTATTTAAAAGTTATAAAGAGGGTTTAACCACAACAAGGTTAACCATGATCCATGTGAATTATATAATAAAATATAATAGTTAATTAACACATTGTATAATGAAATGCCCTTACACCTATTTAATACATCATACAATGTCATTCTTGACCATGAATTAAATTACAATTTCAACATCCCCCATAATCTAAACTAAGGGTCCAAGGAAAGGAGACATTAGTAACAATAATATCACCACCTCTTAATATATGCTTTAATAGACCTCCATATTTTGAGTTAAACTCATTTAGATCTCCCATCATCTAAAATCTACTACTGCATAATATTTCTTGCACAATATTCCCCTTAGGTTGGATTGTAATTGCCATTGCCACTACTAAACACTCTCATACACATGCCAAACACTTTTTCTAGAAATTCAAATGAAGAAGAGAAGTCAAGATTACCATCTCTTTTAAATATAATCTCTATCAATCTTATATTGTCACATAAGGTATATCTTGAAGGTATAACATTTCGTCTTACAATATACATCATTTTTTTAAGACTTCCTCTTGCCATTGGGCCACCTAATTTTAGTCACCTAAAGAGCTTTGTATAAACTGGCATAAAAACAAGTTGTAATAAACTTCCAAGAGCACCTCTAGAATAAATGAAAGAAGAAATATATCATGAAGGATTAGTTATCCAATAATAATATGAATCAATCACTTAAAATAGAAAGAGATATTGATTAAATTATATCTTGAATCCTTTTATTTAAGCCTCCAAAAGACTCAAAATCTATTGCAACTATCACAAATTTATTTATATCTCCATAAAAATTAGGCTAAAAATTTTTGTTGCATAGAAAAAATTAAATCTACCCTTTAAAAACAGGCAATAGCAATTCATTCCCAATAGCAATTAAATCTACTAAATCAAGGTGGTTGGTTGCTTCAAACACCGAGAGACCTTGGTGTTCTATCCTTAAAGTGAAATATGAATTTAATTCTTTCTTGTCAGACGATCTCTCCCCGAGAGGCTCTATTTTTTAGATAAGCTTAACGAATATCAAGGACTTTGTGAAGGCTAAAAGTAGGTGGATCATTGGTGATGGGAGAAACGTCAAGTTTTGGGAAGACCATTGGTTGAGGGAAGAGCCGTTATTGGATGACCTAAATCTCAAGGCTCTTACTTTGAAAGCGATGGAGGAAGGCAAATTTTGGGTTTCCCAATATATGCCTATTATCAATGGTAGGCATTCATGGAATTCTCATCCCTATTGGGTGTCCAACCAGAATGATTCGGTGAGTTGGCAGAGATTTTTAGTGGAACTTAACAGGTATGTGATCAGACAAGACGATTCCAGAGACCGTTTGAATTGGAGTGGGGAAGCTGAAGATGACTTTACTGTAAAATTAGCTTATTCCTTCCTTCTCTCGAAATATGAGGCTCATTTTCCAGTGAATCTTATTTGGATTAAAATACTAATCCCAAATATCAATATTTATTTTTGGCTGGCGGCTCAAAATAAAATACTTTCTTTGGAAAATATTTGAAATATGAGTCACATTATGGTGAACATATGCTATCTATGCAAATTGAAATGAGAATCCACGCATTATCTGCTCCTCAGTTGCCCGTTCACATGGTAGGTATTTATGTTTATTTTTAATTGGTTTAACATTTATTGGGTGTTTCTAGGGACGTTGATAGACAACATCCTTCAATGATGTTCGCCACTCCTATCGCAACGGCTATCTTGGTTGTGGAAAATTATGCTTCCCCATGTGTGGTGGGGGGTGTGGAAAAAATGGAATGCCCATGCTTTTAATGACATTGATACCGATGCTATCAGGGTGGGTACTAAGATCATTAATAGAGCGTTGGAGAATGTCTTGGCTACCTTTGTGGGTAAACGGTCCAAGGCACCCTCCTCTTTCGATGAAGTTGATTTGGAATTTAAATTGGGTTGGAGCCCTCTTCCTCGGTCCCCTCTTGAACCTGATCCTAGAGCAGGAATTAAGTAGGCCCATTCGGCTCCCAATTGGCTGAAACTCAACTTTGATGAGGCCTCAAATGGTAACCCCTACAAGGCTGGAGTAGGCGGTATTATGCGAAATGAGAATGGTGATATCCTCATAGCATTTTTTGAACCCCTTGATTACCAATATTCACACTTTGTGGAGCCTCGTGTAGCTTATATGGGAGTGAAATTGGTAGTGGATGTTGACTATCATAATGTAGAAATCAAAGGCAACTCTTTGAACATAATCAAGATGATCAAAGGGGAGTGTACACCTAGCTAGAACATTCTCAATCTTATTGCCAAAGCTAGGAAATTGCTTTATGCTTTTTAACAGGTGAACATTCACCATGTGTTTCATGAAGGGAATGCACTGGCCGATATGCTGGCCAACCATGGTGTCCACTGTGCTACTTTTTCGATGTGGAAAAATGATGTCCCAAATGATGTAGTCTCCATTGATAGGAAAGAGGCTCATGATGATTTGTTTTTGTAAGGAGAAGTCGGACATCCCTTTGGCTCTCATTGGAAGGGGTGTTTGGTCTCGCTTTACCCTTTGACCAAAGTTTGTTAGAGATTTTTTACCTTTAAAGTGTTGTGCTTTTCTAAGTTCTCTTCGGAATCATTATGGTTATTAGGAATTAAACTATCTCGATTATTCCTAATAGGCATGATATTTTAGAGATTGTTATTATGGTTGAGAGTTTGACTATATGTATAAGGTTGTGGGGACCCTTTCAAAACCCTCTCTTTAAATTAATACAAAAAATATATATTACAATCTAGCCTGAGAATAGCTCGCAATCTGTGGAACTACCAAGGTGATTATTAGCAGCGGTTACAACATTGTTATAACAATAACAATAAATGCCTATAATTTAATAACTAACTAAGCTACACTAACATCCCCCCTTTATTACATTATTTTTCAATACATAGAGAGTTGTGAAATAATTCAAATTTTACACATGCAAGTGCCTTAGTGAAAATATCTGCAACTTGAGCATCGTTGGGAATGTACTAAAGCTAAATTCAGTGCCTTGGAACTTCATCTCGAATGAAGTGACATTGTGTGTCAATGTGCTTGGTTTTCTCATGATGCACTAGATCCTTAACAAGGTTCAAAACGCCTTGGTTGTCGCAGAACAAGTGTATTGGAGATTTGGATGGATGACCCATACTTGTCAAAATGCAATGCAACCATATCACTTCACACACAACTTCACGTGCAGTACGATACTCTACCTCTGTAGATGAGATAGCAACCACCTATTGCTTCTTACTGTGCCAAGATACAAGACCAGATCCAAGATAAAATATATATCCTGAAGTTGACTTACGATCATCATATGACCCAACATAGTCAGAGTTCGTGTATCCTTGCAAGAAGAATTTGTTATTCTTCTTGTATTCCAGGCCATATTCCATTGTGCCATGGACATAGTGAAGAACATATTTTGTTGCTTTCCAGTGAGTAGTCTTAGGTTCCTGCATGAACCTCGAAATATAGTTGACAAAAAATACAATATATGTCATAGTATTAGTCAGATATATGAGACTCCTAATTAGCTATCGATAGAGAGTACCATCTACTTGAGGTGAATCATCATATCATGATAATTGAAGTCTTGATTCCACCGGAGTTGCCATGGGCTTGCAATCAGTCATGCGATATTTTTCTAACAATGTCTTGGCATATTTTTTCTGAGGCACTTTGATGTAGTGCTCCTTCTGGCTCACTTCCATACCAAGACAATAATGGATAAGCCTAAGATCTATCATCTCAAAATATTTACACAAGTCTATTTTGATAGCAGAGATCATAGTTTTTGAACTCCCTGTAATGAGCAGATCATCCACATAGAGTACAAGCAAAACTATCTCAAAACCTTATTTCTTGAAATAGAGGTTTGCATCTGATGGACATCTCTTAAATCCATGTTGTAGGATGTGATTATCCATTTTTATATACCAATATCAAGGAGCTTGTTTTAACCCATATAATGATTTGAAAAATTTTCACACTTTTTTCTCTTGGCCTTCCACTTCAAATCCTTCAGGTTGTGTCATGTAGAATTTATCTTGGAGATCACCATTTAGAAAAGCACTCTTGACATCCATCTAGTGAAATTTCAACCCATACTATGTTGCCATAACACAAAGAACTTGAATGGTGGTCATCCAAGCAGTAGGTGCAAAATTTTCCACATAGTCAATGCCTTCCTTTTATGCATAGCCCTTTGCAACAAGATGGGTTTTATGCTTATAAATTGTCCCATTTTTCTTGTACTTGACTTTGTACACCCATTTACAGCTAATGGGCTTCTTTCCATGTGGAAGATCGACAAGCTCCCAAGTTTTGTTATTTTTCAAAGACTTATACTCAGCATTCATAGCAGCCTTCCATTGTGGCTCACTAAGGGCATCTTGTACAAAAGTAGGTTCATGTTCATTCATTGAATATATAAACACCATGTCATCATATATATTCATATCCTCTATTTCTATTTCTAGATCTATAAAAAGTTCCTCAAAATATTGATAAAGATCATTAACCTCAGTAGTCTCTCTTGTTGCGCTTTCCTTTCAAGCCATACTGTGAGTATGATGTCTATCCAAAATCAAATCTAGTGAATTTGATAACTTTGAGTCTCTGATTGTATTTGTATACCATTTTGGATTCTTCTTCTATGGTGATGAAGAATATGATGAAGTAGAAGGACCTCCAGTATTTGGTGATGAAGGGGACTTATCAACTTTAGATTCCACAAGATATAGGTATACATAAGATGTGCTTTGTGATGTGAAAGCCTCATCAAAAACAACATCTCTACTGACATGAATCTTCTTGGTCAAAGTATCAATAAAACGATAACCCTTAGAGTACTCATCATTGCCATAAAGAATACACTTCAATGTCTTCTCATCTAGCTTCTTCATTTTCTCTTTTGGTATGTGAATAAAAGCTTTACATCAAAAAATGCAAATATGAGATATGGAGGGTTTTTGAACACTCCATGCTTCTTGTGGAGTCATTCCTTTTAGGGCCTTTGTGGGTGCCCTATTCAATAGATATACTGCAGTGGTGAAAGCTTCTGCCCAATATTGTTGCCCAAGACTAGCTTTTGTGAGCATACAATGAACCATTTCCATGATAGAATGATTTCTCCTCTCAGCAACTCCATTTTGTTGAGTAGTGTAAGTAGTAGTTAATTGTATCATGATTCCATGTGTAGTCAAGATTACATAAAACTCTTTAATATAAACTCCCCACATCAATATGAGTGGAAGGTCTTTATGGAAGTCCTTGACTCCTTGTCAATAAATTTTTTGAATTGCTGGAAGAAACTAAAGGCTTTAGATTTTAGATTAAGAAAGAACACCCACAAATTTTTGTGAGTAATCATCCACAAACAACTAAAAATACCTCTTCCCCCACAAATCATTGGTGTTAAAAGACCACACAGATCGGTGTAAATCAACTCCAAAGGTTTATTTGCTCTTGTAGAGCTTTTATCAAAAGGTACTCTATGTTTCTTTCCTCCCAAGCAGTCATAGTACACTAGCAATGTGGAAGAAAGGAAAGGAAGACCCTTTATCATCTCATACTTGCTTAGCTCAAGTAAGTATCTAGAACTAAGATGTCCATATCTCTTGTACCATAGGGAAGTTGCCTCCTTGGTAGATACTATCATGGCAACATGGGGAGTAGAGATAGCATCTACGGAAAATAACCCATACTTATATGAAGTTGTTGGAATATTCTTACCCCTCTTGGTAATAGAACAATACTTCTTACCATTCTCAACATGAAAATTCACAACCATATCTTTATCCAGAATTTGAGTGACTGACAACAAATTGTTTGCCAATCTTGGAACATAGAGGACTTTGTCAATATGACACTTGCCATCAGGAAGAGTGCGTAAAAATTACCCTTCTTCTTATAACCCTTCCTATTGTTGTAGAGGGATGTATTAGAAGAATCATCTCTTTGAATTTGGTGTGCTTCCTATTCTTGAAGCAAATTGACCAACTCAACAAAGGTAACTTTTCTCTATGACACCTGAAGTGAGGTGATCAACACCCTATAAGAATCAGGTAAAGCTCTGATACCATGTAAATAACTGAACATAATTCCCATTTATGTGAGTGGAATAAATATTACAATATAGCTTGAGAATAGCCCGTAATCTATAAAATTACCAAGGCGATTATTAGTAGTTGTTACAACATTGTTATAACAATAACAACAAATGCCTATAATGTAATAACTAACTAAGCTACGCTAACAGTTTGATGCAATTTCTAAATGTTTATAACATTAAACATTTTATCTAAAATTTAAAAAGTGTGTACTGTGAGGCCCACTCTAATCCTATTGTATACAAGTTTTAAAAATTGCTAACCAAGCATACTTTGAAGCCCACTTTAATTCTAGGATATACAATTTTTAAAAATTGCTAACCAAGCATACTGATCAGATAAGCATTCATTAACACCGTTATTGATAGCTCAAGAATTTATAAACTTAATGATTTGTTATCTAGGCCTGTATAAAAATGAAGGTTCAATTCTGTATACAAACAAAGAAGGATGCACTAAGTAGAGAAAAAATTATGCAGTGAGGCCCATTCAATGTTTGTATTGGTGCTTCGTTATAATGGTCAAAATTGTTACTTAATTCTTAAAAATATTTATTTTTTAGTTTAATTTTTTAAGTTTGAATATATAAATAACAAAAATTTACTTTTATACAACTATAATTTTATCATTTCTTGTTGAGAGTCACCATCCACATACATAATATTAGATATTATGTACAACACAATACCATGTACATTTTAAAAATTATAATATCATATATTTATCTTTCATATTAAATTAAATATCATATTTAAAATTTAAAATTAATATTTATTTTAAAAATAAATCAAGTATATGTATTAAAATATTTTTTGAATTATATAAATGATATAAAATGATTTATTTTATACTTTAATAAATTTATTTACTTTTAAACTATTTACTCTTGAAATAATTATCTTGTATTAAAAATATATGAGTAATTATTCTTAATAATATTTTTTTTTTTAGATTTACATTAGAAACAAAAATAAGTTAATTATTTGATATTAAACAAATAATAATAATAATTTTGTTGGAAATCCCAATATTTTGTAAAAAGTAACAAAAGAATTACATCCACTCAAATATTATATAGAAAGTAATAAAAATGTTTAAAAAGAGAGAAATGGAGGGTACACGTAGGTATCATAAATAATCAGTATATCCATAGATAAAATTACACAACCCTCCGATAAAGAAATGAAGAGTGATAAGGGGTATTTAAACCAATATCAAAACACCAATTGCATAATAAAGTTTAACCTAAGAGGACTTTAGGTTAATTACAAGTTATAAAGATGGTTTAACCATAACAAGCTTAACTATGACATGTAAGGATTATATAATAAAATATTACAGTCAATTAATACATTATAAAATGAAATTCACTTAGGCTTATTTAATAGATCATATAATGTTGACCTTATCAATGAAAAAAAATTAAAATTTCAACACCCCCTCATTATTTGAACTGATGAGCCAAGGAGCGGAGGCATTAGTGATAATAATATGACCATGCCATAATGGATGCTTTAGTGGGCCTTTGCATTTTGAGGTAGACTCATCTTGATCCCTTCATCATTTAAAATTTACTATTATTAAAATATTTCTTGCACAAGAGTCTCCTTAGGCTAGAAAATAGTCATTATTACCACTATTTGACACTCCCACACATATCTTAAAAACATTTTTCCTAGGACTTCAAATGAATAAGAGAAGTCAATATTACCACCTCCTTTAAAGATAATCTCATTTAATCCTCAATTATCACATAAGGTATATCTTGAAGGTATAATTTTGTCTCATACAACACACATCATCCATTTTGAAGACTTCCTCTTGCCCTTGGGCAACCTGATTTTAGTCGCCTAAATAGGATTACATGAACCCTTTTAAAATAAAAGTTGTAACAAGTTTTCAAGAGTACCTATACAATAAATATAAGAAGATAAAGGTCATGAAGGATTAAATATCCATAAATAAGTTGAATCAATTACCCAAAGGAGGAAGAGGGGTTAACTAAAGCACATCTAAATCCTTTTCCTACAAGCCTCCAAAAGACATAAAATATATTATGATTGTCATAAATCTAACTATATCTCAACAAAAATTAGGTCAAATATTCTGATTGCATAGAAAATATAAATATCCCCTTTTCAAATAGGGCAATAACACTTGAAGACTACTGCACATAATTCAATACCAAGCATTAGAACATGTCAATAAATCGATGTCACCCATTCATAGAGTCTAAAAAATTGTGTTATTTAAAAAAAAAGATCAAAATGCTTTTGTATGCATAATTTATGGCTTATGAAAGTTTTTCCCAACTAGTCCTTAAAAAAGTAGAAATTGAAGACTCAAACCATAAAAAAGGTACTGAATCATATTCCACAATGTGTTTTCTCCTCATTAACTAATGATGATCACTCTTCTTTTGTCACTTGGGATCCATTAGTGCATTGAAAATTTGACACTTTCCTTTTCTTTATTGGTTGGAGGTACATAAATAAATAAATAAAAAGGTTTATGTCACATGTGGGAGTGTCATATTATTTGCTATGTCATCTACACAATCATAGTCTCCAAAAATGCCTAACAAAGTATGTTGTATGAGGTTTGAACTCAAATAAATTATAGCCTAAGCATCTTGGTCTAGCCAGAGTGGTCATATGACCTTTGAGATACTTACAATGTTCTCTCATAGAAGATAAATTGTTATTCCTTAGTGCTTCAAAAATATTTGTAAAATATGTCAATAGGAGGATTCAGTCTATAGTGATGTCCAATGGGAATGCACCTCTATAGATAGTTTTTCCTATCTATAAAAGCATAAAGTAAAAATATAACCAATCAATTTCACACCCACAATTTATTTTTCAATACATCAAAATTCATCTTGTTGACTAATACAGCATATACTTAGTGACAATAAAACCCATAAAATTTTAAGTTTTTCAATCTAATTCTACAACTAAAAAAGGGGCTACATCAACATTATTTTTACCTTGAGACCAACTAAAAGATAATGCTCAAAATATATATGTCTAACCATCTTGTCACCCACCCTAAAAATGATCAAAAGTGCACCATTTCTATTGAATATGATGATGAATGATATATAGAAAGTAAGTGCCAATGTTTTGGCATAAAATTTAAATTCAAATTCAAGTTTTTTTGGTGTAATTTTTACTCTTTATCTAAAGATAATGTAACTAATTTTATACAATATAAAAGAATAATAATGCTTGTTCAATATCAATAAGTAACAAAGAAGTAGTATTTGGAGAAGGCAACATATCTCAAAAAAATTTGAAAACCCAATGACCAAAGTTACAAATAAATTTACCATAAAAATTGGAGGATGGATCGAAGGCTCCAAGTTGACTTATTGTATGACCAGGTGATGTCACTCCATACCTAATTTGATACCATGTTGGAATTCATAATATTTTCTAGAAATAAATAGAAACAACCGATCCACTCAAATATTATATAAAAAGTACAAAGAACGATGAAAAATAGAGAGATATGAAGGGAATCCATAAGCACCATAAATAATCACTATATCCATAGATAAAATAACACAACAATTTGATAAAAAATTGAGGAGTGGGAGGGGTATTTATACCAACATTAAAACCATATTTACATAGTAAATTTCAACCTAAGTTGACATAATAAGAGTGAGGTTATTTACAAGTTATAAATAGGGTTTAACCACAACAAGGTTAACCATGATCCATGTGACTTATATAATAAAATATAATAGTTAATTAACACATTGTATAATGAAATGCTCTTACACCTATTTAATACATCATACAATTTCATTCTTCACCATGAATTAAATTACAATTTCAACATCCCCCATAATCTAAACTAAGGGTCCAAGGAAAGGAGACATTAGTAACAATAATATCACCACCTCTTAATATATGCTTTAATAGACCTCCATATTTTGAGTTAAACTCGTTTAGATCTCCCATCATCTAAAATCTACTACTGCATAATATTTCTTGCACAATATTCCCCTTAGGTTGGATTGTAATCGCCATTGCCACTACTAAACACTCTCATACACATGCCAAACACTTTTTCTAGAAATTCAAATGAAGAAGAGAAGTCAAGATTACCATCTCTTTTAAATATAATCTC